>WHYT01016010.1:0-27511 GCA_009806455.1 Tetrax tetrax
CCTTGAATGGAAACAAGCAAACAGCGCCGGGTGCGCCGGGAGTCTCCGCTCCACCGAGACGCACGCCCCTTTGTTCGCGGTTACGGTACTTAGAACCTCTCCCGGTCCCCCCACCGTACCCGCCTCCTTTTCGGCGCTCGCCATCTACATCCCATTGGTCACTCCCACCCGGTCGCGGCTGGTGCTGATTAGCTAAGAGCGTGTCACTAGCCGCTCTATGGGTGTTAATTGGCTAAGAGTACCGAAGGGGCTGGTCCCAATTTGGAGTTGTTGACGTGCCCGTGGTCACCAGCCCCCAGCCCCATTTCCCGGCTTTTGTCTTTTTCGGGCTCCGCTGTTAAGGGTCCTTGTTATGCAAACAGCGCTTGTTAAACCGGTCCAAGCACTACGGCAGGAGTGAATCCTGCCAAACACATTTTCCATAACTTCAATAAACCTCTCAAACACGTTTATAACTTTAAACAAAACCGCTACCTTACCTATGCAATTTCAAAATACAGAACTATGTGCATACCACCCTGCTCTTCTCAGGTTAATTAAAGATTCCAGGTATATTAACACGAATCAGATGAACATATAGAACAAGAGGGAGGGGGCACGGAAAGACCAGGATGCATAAGAGGGACTCAGCGCATCTCAGCATCGTCCTTGGACAGGAATCGACTACAGAATCCTCAGTGCTGCCTCTGGGAGAAGGAAAGAACAAGCAACTGTGAAGCACAGTTGTGACCGTAGCTCTCCTCAGGCAGGAGGAGCTACCAGAAACACCCCCCTTTCCCCAAAGCCATGTAAGCGGCACCAGCGTTTCTATTCGAGGGCCAGCTTGCACCCTGCACCGCAGGGCTGGGAGGCTGCCCGGGGCTACGGGACAGGCTTCATGGGAGGCGCTGCAGCTGGGGGCAGCTGCACAGGGCCAGCGGTGCCAAGGGATCCTCGGCTGGAGCTGTGCTGTGTTGGGGGAAGCAGCCGGCATCTGTGCCTGCAGCGGGGTCTGCCTCCCTCCCCTCTTCCCTCCTCTCGGCTAACTCCCCGGGGCTGCCCTCAGCCGGCTCGGCTGCAGCGGACCGGGACCCTGCCGCAGCAGGCAGTTGGAAACTTCCACGTCCCGCCAGCCCCAGGTGACCAGCAGGCAGGAGACAGCCCCGCACCCGCCCGAGGGGCTCTGCTCCCCTCACTGCTGGTTCTGGCTCCAAGCCACCCCCGGGAAGCGCCCCCGGCACCGCCCTGCCGCGGCAGCGGTGGAGGAGGCACTGCTCTGTCCCCGTGCGGGGCCGGCGCTGCAGTTCCGGCTTTGCGTGCCGAGCGCCCGCCGCCCCCCCCGCACGTGGGGCGGCAGCGACGTTTCGGTAGCCGGAGGCAGCAAGGACAGGTACCGCATCGCCGCGGAGCACGGCATTGCCGGCACGGGCGGGCGGCAGCGAGCGGCGCGGCAGCACCTGTGCGGCCGGCAGGTGCAGTACCGGGTTTGCTTCGCCAGGCGGCAGCACTGAGCACAGGCAGGGAACGGAGTAATGCGCATGCGCGGGCGGGGTTGCCGGCAGTTGCGCTTGCGCAGTACGGCTGCTGAAGCTGCCAGCAGAAGGGCAGAGCAACGCGCATGCGCGGGGCGGTGCCGGCTCTCGCGCCTGCGCATTAGGGCGGCTGAAGCTGCCAGCAGAAGGTCGGAGCAACACGCATGCGCGGGGCGGTGCCGGCACTCGCGCCTGCGCAGTAGGGCGGCTGAAGCTGCCAGCAGAAGGGCAGAGCAATGCGCATGCGCAGCGCGGCGCCAGCACTCGCGGGGGAAAAAAGAAAAGCACAGCTGGAACACAGGGCAGAGAGACAGGAATTAAGAAATACGGACGTGGAGCCAAACAGAGAGAGGCAGGGGGGTGGGAACTGTGAACAGCTAAAGGGCAGGTGAGGAGACATTTGAAAAGCTGGGATAGCAAGACAGACACGTAGATGGAAAAAGACAAAATGAGCAATGGGCCATGGGGCAGAGACAGAGGATGAAAAACAAAGACAGAGACAAGGACCAGGACAGAAGAGCACAGAAAAAAAGAAAGCAGAGAGGTAGAACAAGAGAGGTAGAGGTGCAGGGAAGCAAGGGGGGGGAATACAACAGGGGGAGAAAGAGAAGGAGGGGGCACAGAAAGACCAGGATGCATAAGAGGGACTCACTGCATCTCAGCATCGTCCTTGGACAGGAACTGACTACAGAATCCTCAGTGCTGCCTCTGGGAGAAGGAAAGAACAAGCAACTGTGAAGCACAGTTGTGACCGTAGCTCTCCTCAGGCAGGAGGAGCTACCAGAAACACCCCTCTTTCCCCAAAGCGATGTAAGCAGCACCAGCGTTTCTGGAGAATAAAGCATATTCGAGGGCCAGCTTGCACCCTGCACCGCAGGGCTGGGAGGCTGCCTGGGGCTACGGGACAGGCTTCAGGGGAGGTGCTGCAGCTGAGGGCAGCTGCACAGGGCCAGCGGTGCTGAGGGATCCTCGGCTGGAGCTGTGCTGTGTTGGGGGAAGCAGCTGGTATCTGTGCCTGCAGCGGGGTCCGCCTCCTTCCCCTCTTCCCTCCTCTCAGCTCTCTGGTGCTGCCATCTCCCGGTTCGGCTCCAGCAGACCGGGACCCTGCCGCAGCGGGCAGTTCAAAACCTCCCCGTCCCACCACCCCCGGGCGGCCAGCGGGCAGGAGACAGCCCCGCACCCGCCCGAGGGGCTCCGCTCCCCTCACTGCTGGTTCTGGCTCCAAGCCACCCCCGGGAAGCGCCCCCGGCACCGCCCTGCCGCGGCAGCGGTGGAGGAGGCGGCAGCGCTGCTCTGTCCCCGTGCTGGGCCGGCGCTGCAGTTCCGGCTTTGCGTGCCGAGCGCTCGCCGCCCCCCCGCACGTGGGGCGGCAGCGACGTTTCCGTACCCGGAGGCAGCAAGGACGGGTACCGCATCGCCGCGGAGCACGGCATTGCCGGCACGGGCGGGCGGCAGCGAGCGGCGCGGCGGCGCCCGTGCGGCTCGCACCTGCAGTACCGGGTTTGCTTCGCCAGGCGGCAGCACTGAGCACGGGCGAGCGCCACACCGCGCATGCGCGGAAGCTGAGCCGGAGTATCGCTATTTCGGCGCCTGAAAGCCCGCAGAAAACCACACGAAACCGGCAACAGAAATACACCGGGGGCCGCGATAATAGCAAAGACGACGCAATGCGGCTGCGTGGCAGCAAAAACTCCCCGTCCCTGCATGCACCGGAAAACGCCGCGTGGGCGCCCGGCAGCCTGGTGCGGAAAGACTACACCTCCCGGCATGCTCCGCGGCGCCATCGCAGCCGACCGCAAGCCGCGTACGCCGCTGCAGTCACAGCTCCCAGCGCGCCGCGAAAGGCAGCCTTCCCCGCAGGGACGCCGTTCCCCCTCCGCCCACCGCAGCCTCGCGGTCCCCAGCGCGGCTGCCGGCAGCCCCCGCCGCCGACTCCAGCGCGCCGCGGCACCCCCGCCGCTTGCTGTACCCCTACTCAGACCCCGCCGGCTCGGTCGCCGCCGGCTCCCCCCCCACGCCGCGCTCCTCGCGGCTTTTCCCGAGACCCGCCGGTCCATCGCCCGGCCCCCGCTCACCTTTTCCCTCGGTGCGAGTGCAGCCACAGCCCAGCGGTGCTCAGCGACTGCTCCGCTCCTCCCGTGCCTCACACCAGCCCCTCCGTGGCCACCCGGTCCAGGGCAGCACCAGCCCCTCCACTGGCACCCACCCCTTTACAGGGAGGGGCCGTCGCCATCAGCCTCATTCCCCCCACCCGGGGCTGTTCCAGCCCCCGCCCACAGCTGGAGCCCGCCAGGAACTGGGGGCCAGCACCTGACCCCCACACTGCATCACCTCCTCCCCTGGGCTCTTCACATCCCCTGGGCACATACAAAGGAAGCAGAAACGCAGCCATGAAGTTCAAGATGATGGCAAGTGTTTATTCAGTCACACACATAACAAGTTCGAGCAGCGAGTCTGCTCCGGAGCTTGCAGCCTTGCATCCTCCCCCTGCCTCCGGGACCCCACAGCAGTCATTCCAGGAGCCGCGCTTGTCAGTTCGGCGGGGAACGTATGGTTGATCATTACTCTCCTGGAGCATCAGGCTGCTGGGCGGACTTGGAGGCTGCCAAAAAGGCAGAGCAGGGTGCAGAATGCTACAAGAGAAGAGAAAAGAGGCAGCTTGCAAGACGGAGGGATATACTCAGAAAGCATGAGGCAGGAAACGGGATCATGAGAGAAGGACAGGGAGCCTGGCAGAGGTGGGCAAAGAAGCAGCACGGAGAGAGGAAGACGGGCAGCAGAAAGAGGGAGAGGGAGCAGGACAGAGATCAACAAAGAAGGACAGGGAGCAGGATGGAGGCATAAGAAAAACCTGAGCAGGGCAGCATGAAAGACAGGGAGGTAAAGACAACTAGGTGCAGGAAGCCAGAGCGAGAGAGATGGAGAAAGCTAAAACCATAACAATAACAGGGCAGAGAGGGAGGAATGAAACAACAGGGACAGGGAGCAGAACTTGGAAACAGAACTTGGCTATAGGGAAGAATTAAAGAATTAAAGAACTGGGACTGAGAAAATAGAGTGGCATGGAGAAACAAACAAAAAAACCCAACAGTGACAGGTTACAAGACAGAAAGCAAGCTGCAGGCAGAGAGAGATGGAGGGGAACCAAACAAATAGCGTGGAGCTACAAGACAGAGAATGTAGAATTAAAACCAAGCATTATAACCAGGTGGGCTAGCTTTGTGGATTTAGCCCATAGCACCCATCTCTGTGCAGAAATTACAGAAATAAATAGCTCTGCTCTGTGTGTACGCCTGGCGTACTGCGCACCTGGTAGACAAACCCAGATTTGGGACAATAAGACAGATAGGGAGCAGGACAGAGAGATGGAATGGGAAGAAAAGGAGGCTGAACAAGTGCAAAAGAAACAAAGACAGAAAGCAGGGCACAGGAATGGACGCAAAATGAAATAGTGATGGCCTGCAGGACATAGAAATGATAAAAACAAATATGGGGAACAGCACAGAGTGACAGAGACAGAATAAAGGGACAGAGGGCAGGATAGCCCTGGAGGAAAAAATTAACTGTGATGAGCACTGACAGAGAAAGAGCAAGAAAAAAAAAAAAAAAAAACCAAAACATTAGGGAAGGAGAGAAAAAGGAAAGAAGGGACATGCCGCTGAGCAGGGGAGTGCAGTTAGAAAAGATAGGAGAGCAAACGGAACAGAGAAAGCAAAGCAGACAAAGCGAGAGCAAGCAGGGCAGAGGAGCAAAAAGAGGGAAAAAAAGCACTGAGCAAGGAAAAGAAAGAGAAAGAGGGACAGGGAGAAGGCAGAGGAAAAAAACCTGCAGCAGCAGGATGGAGATGGCAAAAAACCAACAACCTTGGATAGTCAGCAGGACAGAGAAGAACGTGAATATGAGCAAGGATCAGACAGACTGACAGACAAAACAAGAAGAAAAAGAGAGAGGGCGTGCACTCGTGAGAAGCACAGGGGCCAGAGAAACTTAGATCTTGAAAGGGCTACAAAGGCACATGGACTTAATAAGAAGGGCCAGGGAACAGCATGAAGGCCCAGAGACAGTGAGAGATGAACAGGATGGAAAAAAAGGACAGCAAGAGACAGAACGGAAGAAAAACAACACCACCAAGCAAGACAAAGGGATAAAGCAAGAAAGGGAAGGGAAGAGAGAGACAGGAAGGCAGGGACTCAGAAGGGCACCTACAGGCACAGGGAGGAAACAAACGCCAGAAAACAGACCAGAGAAACTGCAAAGAAAAGAAGAGAAGGATGCAGACCAGCACAAAGGGAAATAAAAGGAAAACACAGTGATGGGCTGTGGGACAGAGCCAGAGGGTGGAAAAAAGGAAGGAGTCAGAGGAGAACAAGAGCCCAGAGAGAAAAAGGGAGCAGTTACAAGAAGAGAGAGAAGGGGAAAGAGCAGGGCTTAGACAGATCCTTCCTCACCACAGGGACCAGCCATTCCTTGCTGGAGGCACTTCCTCTGGGACTCCCTCGGATTCACTCCTCAGGCAGGCATGCCCAGACAGCCCCCTTTACAGCTGGACCCCCCTCATACAGCAGGGCCAGGGCCAGGGCCAGCCCCACCATCAGCCTCATTAGCTCCAGCCCCACCTGGAGCTCATCAGGAGCAGGGGCCCTTGCCAAGACGCCACAGCACATCACCCCCTTCCCTGCACCTGTCCTCAGCCATGAGCTCTGCACCCAGGGGCTGCAAACACATCCAGGGGCGCAGAGGAGGTCACAGACAGTGAGATACAGAACAGAAAAAAACACAGTGACAGTGCACAACACAAAGGGATAGAGAAAGAAAGGTAAGAAAGGAAGGAGAGAAATAGGAAGCCAGAGGCACAGAGCAGGCATGCAGAGGCAAAGAAAAGAAGGCCAGACAACAGGCTGGAGAAATTAGTCTGGGGGAGAATATGGATGCAGATCAGGACAAAGAGATGGAAAAGGCAAAAACAGCAATGGGCTGCAGGACAGAAATAGAGAATAAAAAAAAGGAAGGAGAGGGAGCAGAACAAAAGCACAGGAATAAAAACAAAAGTAAGTGGTAGAACAAAAGATTTAAAGGGAGAGAGAAAGGAAAAGCAGGATGGGAGAATAGAGAGGAGAGGTAGCGGGAAACAATAACAACAACAACAACAAAATCAGCATGGGAAAGGTAGGGGGCCAGGGCAGGGGCAGGGAAGGACCGGGACACACAAGAGAAGAAGCAGAGCCCCAGGAGCCGGGGACTCACCACAGCTCTCGCTCTCAGCACTGCTGGGAGAATCTGACAGGTCAGATGCTACTTTCTCCTTCTCTCTTCTTCTGTAACTCTGACCACTCGGCTGTCCTCCACCTAAGAGAATACGTGGGTGTCTTACAGCTTTTATACAAAAAGCTTCCTAGACACATAGCCTCGCTCGCTCACGCACTACATGGCCGTACCATGCTTCAGGTTCCGCATACAGAGCCTACAGTGCACATCAGTGGTCTGGCCTGCTGAAGAGTACAGAGAGGGATCCGTCCTCACCTGGAGAGGCAGGCTAGGCTCCCTCTCACCTGCAGCAGAAGGCAGCTGCTGGCTGGGTAGCCTTTGGTTTGTTCTTCTTTACCTTTCCCTGGCCTCTCCAGCTTCAGCAGCTCCTGTCCACAGGCAGTAAAGTGCTCCATCCGTTCATTTTTACTCCCACACTGCAAGGAGAGCGAGGCCAGGCAGAGACAGCCCACCCAAGCCTGAGGTGAGCGCAGTCAATGGCATTCCCAGGGGAGGAACGGACAGCCACGGCCTTGGCACAGCCTCTGGGAGAAGGAAAGAAGAAGCAGCAACCGTTATTACTGTACGCAGCCCCTGGCGGCAGCCCCTGGCGCGGGATTCTCCGGATGCGGCGAGGCCCCACCTCACAGCCTGCAGGGCAGGGCAGGGCAGGGCACGGCCCGGTGCTATGGGACAGGCTGCAGGGGATGCGCTGGAGCAGCGGGCAGCTGCATGGGGCCGGGGGAGGCTCGGGGGGAGGTCTGGCGAGCTGGGGAGGTGCCCAACGTGTCCGGCCGGGAGGGTGGTCCCCCTCCTGCCCCTCTTTCCTTCTCTCCACTCTCGGGTCACTCCCCGGGGCTGCCCTTGCCCGGCTCGCCTCCAAGCAGGTGGCTTGAGGCTCCCCGGGCGGGCGGCGGGCAGGAGACAGCGCTGCAGCCACCAAAGGGGCTCGCTCACCTCACGGGTGCCCTCGGCACTCACCCGTCAGCGCTGCCGGGACCCGCACCCGGAATGTGCAGTTCGGCGCCCGTGAGAAGGGCAGAGCAGTGCGCACGCGCAGCGGGTGCCCGGGACTCGGGCACGCGCAGTCGGGCGCCTATGGCTCCCAGAAGAAGGGCAGAGCAATGCGCATGCGCAGCGGGTGCCCGGCACCTGGGCGTGCGCGGTTGGGCGCCTGTGCCTGCCAGAAGGGTAAAGCAATGCCCATGTGCGGGGGGGGGGCCCGGCACTCGCTCATGTGCAGTTGTGCAACTGTGCTTGCCAGGAGAAGGGCAGAGCAATGCGCATGCGCAGCGGGTGCCCGGCACCCGGGTATGTGCGATAGGGTGCCTGTGCCTGCCAGGAAAGGGCAGAGCAATGCCCACGTGCGGCGGGGCGCGGCACTCGCTCATGTGCAGCTATGCAACTGTGCTTGCCAGGAGACGGGCAGAGCAATGCGCATGCGCGGCAAGTGTCCGGCAGTCGCGCATGCGCGGCGCAGTGTCGGCACCCGCGCATGCGCGGTGGAGCGTCTTTGCCTGCCAGGAGAAGGGCACAGCAATGCCCATGCGGGAGTCCCCAGCTGCAGTTCCCGATTTTGGTCACGAGGCGGCAACAGCGAGCTCGGTGTCGCGCGGGTGCTGCGTATGCGCGATTCCGAGCTACAGTACCCGCTTTCGGTTGCCGGGCGGCAGCGGCTCCGTACCGGTCCCGTCCCGGGTGTTCAGCCGGACGAGCCACGGCTGGTTCCTCCTTCCCGTTCGCCCCATCCTCAGCCGGTCACCACTTATAGGGGCACTGGGCTCGCATTTCCCTGCCCTTTTCCCCCGCACAGCTCGGGCAGTGACATTCGTGGCCTCTATACCAAAAAGCGTCCCCCAGCACGGGGGACTGGAGGGGTGTTCTGCCACCGCACGGCGAGCAGCTCCCTGCCTTTGCCTGCCCAATTTGCCTCCGTAAAACAATCACTTCAGTGCTCTGTTTCCCTGTTTCAGACCCCTCTGAATATCTGCTGCGCCACGAGCCGTGTTCAGCCCGCAACACAGCTGAAATACAGCGCTGGGAGAAATCCAGCTGTCATCTCGCTTTGATGCAAAAGGCTTTTGGAGTAAGAGGCAAGAGAAAGGGGCCTGCCAGGTGCCTTGAGAAGCAGAATTGCTGTGGATTGTGCCGAGGCTGTTTTATTCTGTCTTTGGCAGAATTATTTCTCCGAAGCTGGGGGACAGGTACGTTTGCACAGCACAAGTACTGCTGCTTATGGAGCAAAAGGCGCTGTAAAGCAGGAATGAAGAACGAGGAGGGGCTGTCAAGATGGTGGGAGTAACATCAGCGAGGCAGGGCTGGCAACTCACCTTGTGTTGTGGTTTAACCCCAGCTGGAAACCAAGCACCACACAGCAGCTCACTCACTGCTCCTGCCCTTGTGGGAGGGGGAGAGAATGAGAAGGGTGAAAGTGAGGAAACTCACTTGAGAGTAGACATGAAAACAGTTTAATAATTAAAAAGAAACAAACCACCACCTCTTGTGAGCAGAAGAGTAAAAAAATAACAGAGAGAATAATAAACCCCCAGAAAGACAAGTGATAAAACTGAAAACAATTGCAAATTATAAATTAAAACAACTGAGATGGGAGCGGGAGGTGTCAGTTTGGGAGTGGTGGGGGGCAGGCATCACCCCAGGGTCTGCAGGCAGAGGGGTAATGGGGGGGAAGGGTCAAATACGGGGAAGAAGAGCAGGGGTGGAGAGGGCACAAGACAGGAGGGCAGGGGGTGCAGGGGGGCCAGTCACAGGGGAACGTTTCAGTGGAAAGCATTTGGGAGGGTGCAGAGACACAGAGGGGGGCAGGTGGGACGGACATGAGGTGGGGATGGATGGGGATGGACGGGGGGGGATGTGGGTAGAAAGGTGCATGGCGGGGACGTGCGTGGGAAAGACCTACACCAGGGAGTCCGCTTGGGATAATCCACAGCAGACACAACTCACCTGGGATGACCCACAATGGATAATCCACTCCAGATAACTGACTCAGAATAATTGAGATGGTTTTGAACACACTCATAGCGTAACAGTAACAACTCTTGCTGGTGTTGGTAAACGTCTCCCCCTCTCCTCAGGGGAGCCTCACCCCTGCCAGGCTGCAGGACAAGGGTGTACCGACAGCAGCATCTATGCTCACGATCCACCACAGAAGCCCTTGCGCTGCTGCTGCACATCTTGTTTGCTTGGTCAATAAAGCTGAAAGTAAAGCGTAAAACTCTAAAGAGTAAAATGAAAAATAAAGAACATATCTCATTAATTCACTTTATGCTAAAAAGATGTGTTTATAAAGTTTACATAAATCCAATTTAAATGCTTGTACTAGAAAAGTATGTGATGTTCCTTTCGCATGAATTTAACTCATGGTGCCGTGAACTGATATAATTAAATTATCTGTCTCCAAAATACTTGACTAGGGGGGTTTTTTGTGTGTTACAGAATTAGGAGGGGCATCTGGCCATCTGCACTGCCCAAGAGAGTCGCTGCTGAACCGCCAGGGAAACTCGCAATTGAAAGCAAGACAGAACTAAAGTACTTCAGAGCGCTCCATCGAAAGATTTGGAAAAGAACCCTGAAACATTCAGCTGCCTCTTTTTAAACACGTAGAACAAATACCTAACTGCTTAAGTACACCTAATAAATTGTATGCTACAGCTACTTGGCAGTTACAGTTTAAACATTGCAAGTCCATTTGTAAATTACACAATGTTAACTTTTTTTTTGCTAAGTTTTATTTATGAAAGAAAAATGAGTGAGAGAAGAGATTACTCACATGGTTTTATTTTCAAAATAAAAGAAAAAACAAACAAACCAAATCCCCAGTTCTGCAATACATAAGGCTACCAAAATGGACTGGTAGATTCACTTATGCCTTTGGCTGTACTGAAGCACGCAGAGGAACATGTTTTTACGATATTTCAACTGTTACAACCAAGAACTCAAAGACCTACATTGCCATCAACTTTTGAAAGACCGTGCTGGGCTTGGGTGTGTGGAAGGAAATTGACTTGAATTTCCTTTTTTTTTTAAGAGAGAGTGAAAATCTTGTTGCTGATTATTTCTACAGCCTCTGAAGATCCACTCTGATTGGAAGTTCATAAAATGCAACTTCTTTGAATGAGAAAGATTTCCATTCTGGAAAAACTTTTTCCAACTGAAGTCAGAAGTTACACACTGCAGGTTAAGGAAAAAGGGCATCACTGAAGCAGCAACTCACCAAAACCACATCAGGACTCACTCTTGTCACTAGTGACGAGGCTGCTAATGTTTTTTGGGAAGCCTGGGAAAACAGGTGGAAGCAACAGTGATTTGTCCTGGTTTGTCCACATCTCTTCTCTGACCTTGATTGCTTTTAGTACAGATGCAGTAAGGTTTTCGAGTACTACTACAAAGATATTTTAAAAAGTTATGGACTGAAAAAGCGTAAAACTTTTATAACAAAAACAAAGTCTCTTTCTTCTGAACTCTATGAACAGTTTCTTTCCACTTCTACTACAAAGTTATTTTCACAGTATCATTTAATAGTAAGTGCACAGAAACAGAAGATTATGCTTTCAGGAAGAGAAAATAAACAGAGGGAAGTAAGCTTTGCATAGGCGCAACATGCTCCAGGACAGACCTTATTTTATTTTTAGTACTTGTGTTAAAATAGTTTATAGAAAAACTATAGAAGGAGAGCTAGCACATTCTTAATGCTAACTTTAAAGCCCATACTACAAGTACCTTGGGAAAAATGCAGACACACATCGTAGACATACCTTGTACTTGCAGACCACTATGGATCCTCTCCATCCATCTCATACTTTCAGGGCAGAAGAAAGGGCGACCACGGTGAAATGGTGGCAGTTAACACTCATCTGAGATGGGGAAAAAACACTTTAGCATAAAGCTGGGTAAGAATCTAAAGCTTCCTTTTTGGGGGAAGGTTTGTGAAGACTACAACTGACTGGAGGAAGAAGTATTCCGGTCACAAGTGGCGTCCCTTAGGGATCCGTGTTGGGCCCAGCCCTGTTCAACATCTTTGTGGGTGACACGGACAGTGGGATGGAGTGCACCCTCAGCAAGTTCGCCAATGACACAAACCTGTGTGGTGCCGTCGACATGCTGGAGGGGAGGGATCCATCCAGAGGGACCTGGACAGGCTGGAGAGGTGGGCCCATGCCAACCTCATGGAGTCCAACCAGGCCAAGGGCAAGGTCCTGCCCGTGGGTGGGGGCAATCCTGGCACAAATCCAGGCTGGGTGGAGAACAGATGGAGAGCAGCCCTGAGGAGAAGGACTTGGGAGTGCTGGTGGACGAGAAGCTCAACATGAGCTAACAATGCACCCTTGCAGCCCAGAAGGCCAACCACATCCTGGGCTGCATCAAGAGGAGCATGGCCAGCAGGTCGAGGGAGGTGATTCTCTCCCTCTACTCTGCCCTGGTGAGACCCCACCTGGAGTACTGTGTCCAGTTCTGGAGCCCCCAACATCAGAAGGACATGGACCAGTTGGAGAGGGTCCAGAGGAGGGCCACAAAGATGATAAGAGGGCTGGAGCAGCTTTCCTGTGAGGACAGGCTGAGAGAGCTGGGGTTCAGCCTGGAGAAGAGGAGGCTCCAGGGAGACCTGATAGCAGTCTTCCAGTACCTCAAGGGGGCCTACAAGAAAGATGGGGAGAGGCTGTTCAGTAGGGCCTGTTGTGATAGGATGAGGGGTGATGGTTTTAAAAGAGAGGGAGGTAGATTTATATTGGATATTAGGAAAATTTTTTTTACAATGAGGGTTGTGGAACACTGGAACAGGTTGCCCAGAGAGGCGGTGAATGCCCCATCCCTAGAAACGTTCAAGGCCAGGCTGGATGAGGCTCTGAGCAACCTGATCTGGTTGGAGATGTTCCTGCTCCTTGCAGGGGGGTTGGACTGGATGGCCTTTGAAGGTCCCTTCCAACTCTAACCATTTTATGATTCTATTTTGCATCACCTTTGGTACAATTGTTGATACCAACCACTAGAGCTTTTGCATTTTTCAGAGAACTGTGCCTTTTTTTTTGACTCTTTGGCAGCTTTAGTATTGCTAGAACCACTTTTCTAGATACATGCAGGTGACAGACACAGATACCTACACACATCTTCTCAAGCCTACGTGTAGCCAAGAATTCCTCACCCTATAGAACTCAAGTTGAATTTTTTGTGAAAGAGTACAGCAACCCATCTGTCCTTGTGAACTGCTGTTATGATCCAATTTGGATGAGAGGAAGGCCCCCTTGCATTCTAACTGACCTCAGACAAGTCTGGGAGGCTAGGGGCAGCTAGATCAACCTCTCACTGCAGTTTCGATCACCCTGAGTGAGACTGAGACACAAATGAGGTCAAATGCTGTGTACCTGAAACAGCTTTTATTATCAAAAGTAGAAAATATTAGCAACAGGATAGGATAGAATAACAGGACAGAAATCAAGCAAGCAATCTGAATAGAGTTCAACATCAGAATAGTCACCACCATGGATCCGTGGCATCCCGAGAGTCCAAATCTCTCAGTGCTTCGGCGGCGGGCAATCACGCCAGGGTTTGTCTCAACAGTCCTTTTATCCTCGCTCAAGGGCTGCGGTTTCTGACCAGTTGCACATCTCCACATTTCTGTACATGTGCACACGCTTCACGACTCTGGCCCTGTTCCTCACTCAACTGTTACATGAATCACAAACTGGGGGTCTCTGTAGCCTTGCAGTCATCCTTATCTTATCCAGCAGCCAGAGGAAATTCTCGCTTGGCTAAGCAATCCTTAGAGACAAATGATCTCTCAAATGCAGTTCAGTCTCTCAAATGCAAGCAAGCTTTGAGACAAAAATCCCATAATTCAGTCTCTCACAACTGCCTTGTTTTGCATTCCAAAAAAGGAATGTTTTTTTTCAGGCTCTTTCTCCAAGCAGTCACAGTCTTTTAAAACTGCAGTTGTGCTACCAAACCTGCTTAAGGTCCCTCCCAGCTTTGGACAGTCCTTAGATTTCACAGGTACATGCTCTATTGCATCTTCCAACAGCAACAATACAGCCCGCTCTCAGAACCAGAGCACAACCCTACGGATGTCCACACACATCTCGTTGTTTTGATGAGGAGCCGCTGAGCATCCCTGCGAGCATAGCCGCAGGCACCACAGCAGTTTCACCTACACCAATTACAACAAATCCACAGCAGCCACAGCTTCAGAATATTTAGACCAGGAACAAGGGAAAGACTCATAAACTATCTCCCATCCCTCAACACCCTACATAAATCTATCAACTTGTGGAACAGCTTCATGCAATAAACATGCATTCTGTCAGACACATTGCTTGACCTTGACTCTTCCCACTGCTCTTGCCTCTAACAGAAGCTGTTGCTTCTCTGAGTTTGGAAATCTCTCATCGAGCTCATAGTGCACTACTGATACAAGTAAACACATAGCACTGAGCCCACAAGAGACCACAAGCAGAATGACCTCCTTGCTGAGATGCTTGTGGTTGATAGACTCTTGGGCTCTACCCCCCATCCACCAAAAGAGAGGAGGAACCATCAGAACACACAGAGCCATCGGGTCAGTAGCAAGTAATTTGCTCTAGTTTAGGTTTACAGCAGAGAAAGCACAGAAAAGAGAAATGGGCTGTTACTGGAAGAAAGGACACCTGCTCTTTTACAGCAGCTTTGTATATTGCACCAACATGGGTGGTGACATGGAGGGACAGGGGTATATAGCAAGAAACTATGGGAGAGGCAGTGGGACAGAGACACAGATTGGAAAAAGGTGAGGGGCAGAAAGATGGAAAATGGGATAAGAGAGCAAAAGACAGGGAAAGGAAGCAGGATAGAGGAGTGAACAGGGGAAAAAAAAAAGACAAGGAGAAAGACTGAGATGGAGCAGGAAAAAGCAGCACTGGAGGCAGGACAGAAAGATGGAGAAAGGAAAGCCAGGGATGAAGAGCAGGAGAGAGGAACAGAGAGAAAAAGGGAGAAAACGAGAATGACAGAAGGACAGATAGATCAAAATAGGGCAAGGAGCTGGACACAAAAAAAGAGGGACAGGGAGAAGGACAGAAGGATAGAAAGATATAGACAAAGTACCGGAGAGCAATACAGGAGAATAAAGAAAGACCACTAGCAGGACAGAGGGACTGGGAGTCCGCGCGGAGCGGCCTGGCAGCCCTGCGCCCAAATACTGCGGCTCCCGGCAGAGCGGCATGGCTGACCGGCAGCATTTCCGCAGCCTTGCCAGCCCGATGGCGGGGATCGCTCCTGGTTCGCAAAGTCCACTCCTGAAAGTGGTGCCCGTGGTTTCTTGCTAGCTCATCAAACAGTGTGAGAGGTGAGGTCCGTGTCTTGTCATTGTCTCTGTGTTTGTTTTGTCAGGCCTGTGTCTCTGTATGTTTTGTTTCTGGATTCCTGCTTTTTCCCTTGGTTCCCTAGCCTAGCCGACAAGGTCCCTGAGATGAGCTTGCTGGAATAAACATTCTCGCCCTCTCACATGCCTTCATCAATTAGCGTAACTGACCAGGTTTCGTGGTCAGGCTGGTGTCCTTGTATGTTCTTCTTGTCAGTGACATCTTCCTTTCCTTATTACCTGGTTTTGTTTTGCATTGAGAAGGGTCCTTGACTGGGTACCCTTAAAGGAGCAAACACTCTACTTCTACATACCCTTACCAACAGCAGCTTCATTTCAACATGGCCAGAATGCCCCTAGGAGCCTGTTCAATCAGCTAGGCCTTCTCCACAGCTGAAGTTGTCAGCACGGTGGCAGTTTGAAGTTCATCCTGCGCATGGTGAGCGATGGGGATGTTGATGGACCGTTCATACCAAGGCATAGCCCTGCAAGAGAGCCCATGGCAGAGCTTTGGCAAATCCTTGCTAGTGTGACTGGGCAGCTGGCTGAGGCAAAGGGTTCAGCTGGGGGAAGGGCACTCCCAGGCCATAGCTGCCTTTGAGGCAAGCAAAGAAGTAGGTGGTGGAGGAGGGAAACCCAAGAGACTTCTGTGTCCTCTGAGAGAACAGCTTGGGTTAAGCCGTGACCAAGGACATCCCTCCAGAGGAAACATCTTCTTGATGAAGGATGAAGTGTTTGTGGGGAGACCTGGACTGTGGAGTCAGCAGTGTCAATGCCCAGTGGGTTTGGGGGAGCATCTGTGGTGGGTGCCCGTACTTTCTGCGAGCAGCTAAATCAGATCTAAAGGGAGGGCCTAGAGCGATCAGCTGCTGAGGTCGCACTCCTTAGGGAGACTCTGCACAGGACGGGGAGACATTTGGATGCTGGTGGGCAGGCAGAGATCTTTGCCAGTGGTGGGAGCCTGAGCAAAGTGGTGGCTACAGAACAAATGTCCCTTCATCACTGCTCTCAGTAGGACAGAAATGGCCATAGGGGGAGAGATCTGCTGCCGGCACTGGGCATTGCTGCATAGCAGGGTGTGCCATCCTGCACAGAGGTACACAGCAGGGCACCTGGATCTGCATGATAGCTCTTAGGGAAGGTGTTGTCAATGAGGTGAAAAAGGAGAGGGAAGTCAGGGAAAGAAAGATGCGTATGGTGAGACAGATCTGTTTTTTCTCAGGCCCTTGAGTAATGGTTTAGCTTGGGCAAAGAATGGGAGGAGAACCCTGCAGGCTTATGCCCCGCTGCTGGACACTCGTGAGGACTGACTTGAGTCTATGGTGAGGTTGGGCTCCTGCAGCTGCCATGTCTGCCCTCCCTGCCTGCTTTAGTCCTGGCAAGGATCTCTGCCCAATGCTGTGCTCTGGGTTTTTGGTCTGCAGTGGTTATAGGGCTGCACTTCTACCTGCCTCACTACCCAGCCATGGCTCAAGGTTCACCACAGCAATGAGAGCGTGAGTGGCCTTCAGGGCCACCTGTGAGCTTTTTGTCTTACTCTTGTTCCTGCAGGGAGAAAATGCTTGTGAATAGTTTGACTCCCAGGTGGGATTGATGGGCCCTCAGGCTTACAAACTCACTGGCTATGTCCTGCTGTTGGGCAAAGTCCTGCCTCAGCCACCTTCTCTGAATACATGGTAAGGAGAGAGGGCACTTTCCTGCCTTGTTCACCCTGATCTTCCCTCATTTACCTACTCATCAACACCAAAATCACTCAAGGCCTCGGCTCTATCCACAGAAGAGAAAGGGGTAGGCAAGAAGCTTGGCTGGTCTCTTATGCACATTGTGTTAATTCTCTTTTCTCCATGTCACGAGATCTCTGGAAGAAGGTGGTGGAGTCCAGCCTCCTCAAGGGCATCTTTCCTTGTGGCAGGGAGACAGGGCAGTTGCCCACTGGTCTCAGATCATGACATTGAAATGAACATCAAGGACAGACTCCCTCAAAGTCTGTAGGAAAGACAGAGGATGATCAGACAGCTAATTAAGGTCCCCAGTGTTTTAGCAGCTGCATTCCTCTCTGCTTCCTGTCTAGTTAGGAAGTTTCCCAAGTGCCTTCTTCCAGCCCATCCCTGCTAGTGGAGGAACTCTCCTGACTAGGATGAGAGCAGATCTGTTCAATGCTCAGAGTTAGGGAGGAGGAATCTGAGCTGAAGATCTAGATTTTTATTTGAAGGCATTTTTTTAAGCCAATTTCCACCATGTTCTGGGGGTCAGTGTTAGGCAGGGTTTTTAAATGATCCTTGAGGATGTGACATCTCCATGCTGGCTCCTTCCACCATCACCCATATGGTGGCCTGAGGAAGGGGATACAGGCAAAAGGATTTCAAAGTGTGATGGTTTTGGCTGAGATAAAGTTACTTTTCTTCATAATAGCTAGTATAGGGCTATGTTTTGGATTTGTGCTGGAAACAGCATTTTAATAACATAATACAGGGCTGTTTTAGTTATTGCTGAGCAGCACCGTCACTGAACAGAACACTAACTCCCAGACATAAGGCCAAAACTGACAACAATTTATTTAGAGAAAAAAATGCCCATACAGTTTATAGTTTCGCATGTCACTGGAGCTGGCACACGCTTAGTTACAGAATAATGAAAAGTGGTAGCGAGACTATTACAAGGGGTGCCTATAAGCTTATAGGGTTTGGGAGCAGGAAGAGGATCCCATAGAACGCATTTACTCACCTGTTAAAAGTGAGGGCTCTCAACCTCGAGGAGTTTCCTTGGCAGGCATCCCTTATGTTGCAGACTGGCTGCTCCAAGGAGGACTGAAAGTGCCTCCGATGGGGCTCCATTTTTACTGGTCGAATCAGAGCTCATGGTTGTATATGGTCATGATGATGGTCACTGGAGGGGCCTTTCAGCTGTATGTGACACAAGTCACATGCATCATGTGGTCAGACTGACTCCTTGGGGCAGATGTACCTGCCACAAGTGCTTACACAGAGTCAAGGCCTTTTCTGCTTCTCACACCACCCCACCAGTGAGTGGGACACACCCACATTACACACAGGGCAAGTCCCCAAACCATGATAAGCACAGGAGTCCTCATCCTCTACCTTTACCACATAGATCTCTGCCTATCTGCAGCTCCTGCATGCCAGAACCCGGCCACTGGCCAGGGCCACAGCCTTGGTGCAGGTGCCAGGGCTGCATTGCCACACCCAGCACTGCACCTCCTGTGTAGGATGTTCAGGAACTGCTCCAGCCCCACCAGCTCCACAGTGTGACTCTGCGGTCCCAGCCAGTGTTTGAAGTTGAATAATGAACTTGACCCCTAGCCCTTAACCATACTCCAGACTTCAAATTCTAACCCTCTCTAAATCCTAATCCTATATCTAACCCCTTACCTGCCAACCCAAACCCCTAAACTCTAATCTGAACTTTAATTCCTAACCCTTAAACTACCAACATTAACCCAAATCCCACACTTGAGCCCAAGTCCAAACTCAAACTCCTAATTCTAACCCCAGCCTGAACCCTAACCTTTGACCCAATCCCAAATTATAACTTCAACACTTAACATCCTAACCATATTCTCTAATCTTAAACCCTTGTCCTGGTTTCAGCTGGGATGAAGCTAATTTTCCTCTCAGTAGCTGCTGTGTTTTGGATTTGGTATGTGAAGAATGCTGATAAACACACTGATGATATGAGTTGTTGCTAAAGAGACCAAAGACATTGTCCGGCTTTTCAGGTCTCAGTAATGTGCAGGTACAGGAAGCTGGGAGAGATATAGCCAGTGCAGTTGACCCAAACTGGCCAAAGCGAATATTCTGTGCCATAAATGTCATGCTCAGTGTATAAGTGGGGGTTGCCTGGGGAGGGCATCATGCTCTTGCTCTTTTGCTTGCTGCTTCATTTTGTTTTCCATGATCACTGCTTGGGATCGGCAGTATTGGTCATTGCGACTTTGCGTGGTGAGAAACAGTGCATCATTCATTTTCTTATTCCTATATTTTGTTATTATTGTCATCTTCCTTTGCTATTCTAGTAAGGTGTCTTCATCTCAACCCATGAGTTCTCCTTTCTTCCCAGTTCTCTCCCTTATACCACTGAGGAGGGGAAGGGAGAGTGAGCAACTGTAGTGACTAGGGCTAAACCACAACAACCCCTAACTCCAAATCCTCACTCTAACCCAGAGAAGTTGTGGAGTTCCCATCCTTGGAGGTATTTGAAAACCCTAATGTGCTGAATTCAAACCATAGCTCTAGATTCTATCCTCCTAATTCTTCTATTCTTCTATCAAAGGCAGCAATTACAAGATATGTTTATTGTACATTATTTTAATCTTAACTGTACAAAGAAAGCCAAACAGGTCAGAAAACAATTATCTCCCCTTTACAGAGATTTCCTTCCCCCCCTCCTCCCCCCATCTCCATTCCCATAGCTTCTGACAAAGGCACATATACTGCCAGATTGGTCTCTCGAAGTACACACTGGCTGCAGAGCCAAAAAACAGTAAAATAGTTCAGTAACAGAAGAACAGAAATATTAAGAACAAAACATGTCCGCAACTTAGTTTAGTGATAGCATGGTGCAGTTTTTTTGGTCTACTACAAATGTCATAACTGCATCTCAGCTGGGAAATGTTCCAGCGTCATTAGCAATGACAGCTAAGGAAGAACCAGTTCTCTATAACATTTATTAAAAAAAAAATAAACTTCACTTACAAATATTCTGGATTATTATTGAGAATGTACTGTGTACATGCCCTTCTCTTTTATGTACATCAAGAATATTCTGTACAGTGTGTATAGCAGCTTGCTGCAACACTGCTGGCAGCTACAGCTTCTTCGTGATTTCTTTAATACATCAGCTGCACTTCTAAAAATTCTTTACTTTCCTAGCAACTAAAAATAGGGTTTTTCTGTATATCTGATGATAATAAAAATGCAGTTTTACATGTAACTGACCCATGAAACTACACGAGACTGAGGACTTGTAACAGATACAAGACAGGTTCAACAGAGTCTTGAAAAAAAAAACCTTTGCCTTCCTTAGTCCAAAGGGACAGCAGAGTCCAACAGTATATGCTCATGTCTGCCAGCACCCAGGCTGTGATTCCTCTCAGAAGCTCTAAGACTGCAGATGTGCACATGCCACTGGGATCTTGACAGGCTGGAGAGGTGGGCCGCTGAAAACCTCATGAGGTTCAACCAGGCCAAGGGCAAGGTCCTGCCCGGGGCGGAGGGGCAATCCCAGCACAAATCCAGGCAGGGCGGAGAATGGATGGAGAGCAGCCCTGAGGAGAAGGACTGGGGGTGCTGGTGGGCGAGAAGCTCAACGTGAGCCGACAATGGGTGCTGGCAGCCCAGAAACCAACGGCACCCTGGGCTGCATCCCCAGCAGCGTGAGCAGCGGGCGAGGGAGGGGATTCTGCCCCTCTGCTCCACTCTGGTGAGACCCCCCTGCAGCACTGCATCCAGCTCTGGAGCCCCCAACATCAGAAGGACATGGAGCTGTTGGAGAGGGTCCAGAGGAGGCCATGCAGATGATGAGAGGGCTGGAGCAGCTCTGCTGTGCGGCCAGGCTGGGAGAGCTGGGGCTGCTCAGCCTGGAGAAGAGGAGGCTCCGGGGAGAGCTGAGAGCGGCTCCCAGTGCCCAGAGGGGGCTGCAGGGAAGGTGGGGAGAGACTCTTCAGCAGGGCCTGCTGTGACAGAACAAGGGGTAATGAGGGAGGTAGATTCAGATTAGATATCAGGAAAAAATTTTTACAATGAGGGTTGTGGAACACTGGAACAGGTTGTCCAGAGAGGTGATTGATGCCCCATTCCTGGAAACATTCAAGGCCAGGTTGCTCTGAGCAACCTGATCTGGTTGGAAATGTCCCTGCTTTTTGCAGTGGGGTTGGACTGGATGGGCTTTAATGGTCCCTTCCAACCCTAACTATTCTATGATTCTATCTGGAGTATGAGCCCATCTGGCAAGATGTTTGCACCTACTCTAAACATGAGCACTCATTCTCTCAGGCTCCAGTGACAACACTGACTAAATCTCCCTTGACTTAGATGAAAGTCTAGACACTTTGTTTGGTATACATACATACATACATCACAGAAGCTTAAATATAAGCAAGAGTAAGTCTAAAGTCTTCTCGTTACAGGTCTGCAAGTTCTTCCTCCTACACAGGAAAAACATGTCCAGCTATAGCATAGGCACTCTGCTGAACTTTTCCTGCAGATTGAAAGGAGCTTCTGATTGTGACCTTACCTAATGTTAGTGAACAAGACACAGTTTCTCAGTTCCTGTCCATGCTACATCACTCTTCCCATCACGTACAAAGACAGAGAGTCATTTGTGGCAGCACCGATTGAGAGTATCAACTTCACTCCGGTATTCACATGAACAGCAGGATTCACAAGTCACCTTGTTGAATTGTTTCTTTTGCATCTTAGGTTTTCTCCCCAAGAATAAAAAGAAAGACCAATAAAGGATGCGTTAAGCAACAATATTAGAATCATCTTCACATACTTCATTTATTCAGTTGTATGAGAGGAGAGTAGTAGGATGACGAGGGCAAAAAAGATTTGATCTCTCAGGTAATCCTTCTGCTTTTGGAAAGTGAGTAGCATATTTTGTCTGGTTACAGAAGCTGCTCCTAAACTGTTGACTTATTTGGTAAAGAGTTCTTTGATCACAGAAAGCTGCAAACAGCAGCATTACTGACAGTGCAGTTGGGAACAGATTTGTCACTATCAGCCATAAAGACTGATGTTTTCTTTCAGCTCTTGAGATCTTATGAATAAAGCTACTTCTGTAGAGGCTAACAAATCTGGTATGGACAAACATGCTGGTGTTTGTTATCTAATACTATGGCAAGAACACTGGAAGTTACACTCTTTTGACAGGTCTCCACATTGATAACCATTTGAGGCTCTTCTTTTGTGCACGTCAAAAATTCTCCACACTCCATCATCCAGTTCTGCTAGTGCTCTTCGCAAACTTAGCCTTATTTTTAGTCCATTGCAAAGTCACAATCTGGGACACAGAATAAGGAAGAAATCTGTGGCCTGAAACTTGGCCTTTAAATTTTAGGAAGTCAAGTCAACTACTGCCACCCAGATCCGGTTTTTCTGAACCTGCCCTCCATGTATGTGGCTGAGCTTCAATATTTGTGCAGGAACATGCACTCAGATACACACATATAGCAGTGTCTTTCTGTTCCTACTTCCATATGCATGTTTATGGAAATTTTGTTTGTTTTAAAAAATGCTGTCTCTCCTTTCTGGTGTGTGTACACCGTTTTGTCTATTGGCACAGCATTTTCTCCCAGCTTGATTTATACACTATGCCGACGGTTGTTGATCATGGCCACAATGTGTGACAGGTCCAAACTTTTCATCATAACCTCCATGAACTCCTCATCTTTCCTTGCTCCCTCCACAAATTCATCCAGAGAAAGTTCACCTGTGTCAGACACAGACAGAAGGCATCAGAATCATGCCAATCCACATTTGAACAGGAAAAGGAGTACAGTAATGTAACTTTGGAGACCACTTACTATGCATATGCTGTTCTAAAGCACCAAGAGGCCTCAGAGACTCTTTTTAAGTTTACAGGAAACTTCCTCAATATCCAGACAACTCCAGCTTCCTTTTTTTTTTCCCCACACAAGGGAAAGGGTACATAAGAAAGAATAGAGAAAGTGCATAGCTAAGGAGTGGGATCATAGCTTGCTATAAATAAGGCTGCATTAGGTGCTCCTTTTTGGCCTAACTTGTAATAGTCCTAGCCTTCCCCACACTTGCTGGTTTTCATGTTTAAAAGAAGTTACAGAAGGAAACTGTAACAGGCAGAAATAGGTTTTCTGTCCTAGGCCAAAAAGCCCTTGTGCAGCAAAGCAGCTCGGCAGAGTTTTGGAGTAAGAAAGCAGCATGGCAGAATGTAATGAGCACATGAAGGAGCAAGGAAAGAACTATCTGTCAGGGATATACAGCGACTAAAGTGGCATTGACCAACTTTTGACTGACTGGTCCATAGCACTTCATGTGCTTGTTGTACTGCCTGTCGCAGACCCAGTGAAGAGATTCTGAACCTCAACATTAAATTTCAGTTCTTCCTTTCCCTGCTGCTGAAATATTTAGGAGCAGCAGGGGCCATCTGTTAATATTTCCCACTTCTAACTCTGACATAAGCTACAAAGCAACATACAAAAAGGCAAAAATACCCCCACTACCAATCTCCTGTAGACAGAACACAGCTGAGACAGTACAGAGAACAAATCCTGTCATACTGATTATGTGTGATTGTGTTGGTTTTGTTTAGTGAGGGGGGCCTACAGTGGCAGCTTCTGTAAGAAACTTCGAGAAGTCGTTCCCCTTTGGTGAACTTGGCTGGGCCTAGGGCGGACTCACCACTGGCCAGAGCCAAGCCAATTGGTGGCAGAATGCTCCCTGAAAATGCCTCTGCGATAACATATTTAAGAAGGGGAAAAATAAAATTAAAAAAAAAGGAAGATGTGAAGAAGCTGAAGCAGAGGAAGAGAAGGGGAGGCACGACCCCTGTGGGCCTTGCGGCCCTCACCCTCTGGCCTCCTGCCGGGCGGCTGACTGGGCCCAAGTCGGCCCAGCTGCAAGAAATGGAGAGGAGATGAGATGTGAAGAGATCCTGAGAGGTGTCTGCCTGAGCCAGTTGTGAAGAATTTCTTGTGAAATGGATGGCTGCAGATTCCAACATCAGTGAAGAAGGAGGGGAAGGAGAAATGTTGCTCCTGGCTGAGATTCCAGTGCAGCCCATGGTGAGGCCAGCTGTCCCTCTGCAGCCCACGGAGGAGCAGAGATCCCCCTGCAGCCCGTGGAGGCCCATGGACGAGCAGAGATCCCCCTGCAGCCCGGGGAGGCCCACGGAGGAGCAGAGATCCCCCTGCAGCCCGTGGAGGCCCATGGACGAGCAGAGATTCCCCTGCAGCCCGTGAAGGACCCCACACTGGGGGAGGTGGATGCCTGAAGGAGGCTGTGGCCCGTGGAGGCCCCACTGGGGCAGCTGTTCTGGAGGGACTGCACCCCGTGGAAGAGATGACCCACGCCGGAGCAGTTTCATGAAGGACTGCGGCCTGTGGGAGGGACCTCATGACAGAGCAGGGGAGGAATGTGAGGAGTTCTTCCCCCAACGATGAAGCAGCGGCATAAAGTGACAAATGATGAACTGACCGTAACCCCCATTCCCTCTTCCCCCCTGTGCCACTTGGTGGGGGAAGAAGGGGGAAGAGATAATTGACATTAAGTTAAGCCCGGGAAGAGGGAGATGTGGGGGAAGTTATTTTGTTCTCTTTTTCATTATCCTGCTTTGGTTTTAATAATAAATAATTTTCCCCAAGTCAAGTCTGTGTTGCCCATAACGGTAACTTTAAGGATCTCTCCCTGTCCTTATTTCTAACCTTGAGCCTTCTTTGTTATATTATCTCTCCCTATTCCCTTGGAGGGTGGAGGAGTGAGTGAGAGACTGCATAGCTTGGTCTCAATTGGGGCTAAACTACAACAACGATGCAAGGAGAAAAACGACTTAGCAAAATCCATGGAGAATGCATTACCAGATGAGAATTCATATAACAAGCAAATAAAAAATGAAGAGGCATAAAGTTCAATCAAGAAAGGAAGACATGAATGTCTCTCTGTAGCACAGAGACCATCTGAGTTACATGACAAAGACAGGAATCTTACCGTCTCCATTCACATCAATTTTGTTGAAGACTCGGTTGGTGAACTCTTCTGCACTAGTTTCATGGTCACCACCATTAATAGCTCGAATAGCCTAAAAGAAAAGAGCAAGAATAGGAAGCTGCCTAATGACTCCCAAAATGAGAGACGGATTCCACTGCAGCCTGTCAGTGTAGATTCAGAACAAGATAGTAGTGCTTGGTACCTACCCCATACAAATCAACTGGCATCATAAGAAAACACAGCAGAAATCTTCAGGCCTTACACTTGGCACTGAAGAGTGCAAAGGGAGCATGGTTCTGGAGCATGTAATGGGCAGTGAAATCCAGAGGATCACCCTAAATCTGCTTAGGTAGAGGTTAAGCACTGCAGAAATGGCAGAGTCAGGATCCACCTAATGGATCCACTTTCTATTACCTTATGGTCCACCAAGCCCAATAAACACTGTCAAACACCTCTACATTTGACATTATGAAATTCCTTAGTTATATGCTGTGTTCACTTATTTCTATTCTTGCTTTCCCTACTTTCATTTATATACTGCTTCCTGTGTGTCCTGCTTCTCCCTAAAGCTCCCTGGAAATTCATTTTCAGCCTGAGAAAATCTAAGCATTATTCACTACTGTTTGCTACAACTCATCTTATTCATAACCATACAGTGCAGGGTTCTCTTTTCTTTCCATGCCTAATTGTTTCCATGTCCATGAAATACGTGATTCCATCAATCATTTAGGGTCACTGAATCTTTCCTGCACCTTTCTAGTTTCCCAGTCTCTACAGAATAATCTGAACTTCCAGCATAATTAATTATGAGATATTCATAAGGTCATGTTTATGCCTGTAACTCCGACACCTTCCACAAGAGCTATTTCCATGCATCTTTTTCCATTGACAGTCATTCTTCAAACTGTTTGCCACAGTCAGAAATATTTTATTACGTTGACATTTAAGAGCTGCTTCTAAAAAGCAAACTGGGAGTAACTCTCCAACTACTATTCATATGGGGAAAAGGACATATGAAGGACACATTGCAGAGACCACAACTGACAGTCACGGAGTCTGAAATCTTGGAAAGTGCAATTTAGGTCCTAGGCAGCTAATACAATTTTATGGAGTTAGCTATGCTGTAACGTACGCTGTGATGGTAAAAAGAGTACATCAAGGCTGCTTACCGGACTATGAGATTGTGGGGAATTCTGCTAAAAGAAAAATGCTGTTAAATAAAGTCTCATCCATTGTCATCCACATGGGGAAAAGTGAAAGTCTTACTTGTGTGGTGGAATTTGTCTTTAGGGAAAGAGGAAAGAAGACAGACCCCTGGAGACTTGCCTTAATGATGTTGAGCAATTCATGTCGATCAATACAGCCGTTGCCATCTACATCATAGAGCTTGAAATACCACCGCAATTTCTGCTCCATCTTCCCACGGAGAACAAGGCTGAGGGCAGCCACATATTCCATGAAGTCAATATATCCATCCTGGGGGAAAATGAAAACCAAATTGTGGCAGAAACAAACTGAGGGAGTTATGGCTCTGGAGCTGTTTTACCTTATTGCTCTTTAGATTCACAGCTAAAAGAGAAAGAAAAGTAAATGGCAGAGAGACTCGAACTTAGGAAAAAGCTTTAGTACACACACATACACATGCTATTTCTCTGGCCACCTTTAAGATCTCCTAAATATCTGGATTCCTAAAGTTGTGATCTATTACATGTCTAGGCTATTCTGTACTTGACACCCGCAGAGGTGGAGCCTGTCACTCCTCGTGGCCAGTGCGAACGAACCCCTCTCTGTCCACCAGAGCTGACTGCCTATGGCCTGCTGGGAGAGAAAATTGATCCAGAGCCCTGGATGCAAGAAAAGTGGAAGGTAATTATACTTTAGGTTTTCTCTGCTACTCTGTCTTTGTGGGAAACTGCTGCTACTGAAGTAAGCAATAGATCTCTTCTCCGTTCTCTGAAAAAAAAAAAAAAAAGACTGAACATACTTTTTAAAAGACATAGAACATGATTTGACAGCTGGAAAAAAATGGTTCTCTATTTAGGCTTTTAAACATTCAATTTCTTGAATCTACAAATAATCTCGAAAAGCTCTTGTTTCCTCTGCAAGAAAAATGACAGACAGTAAAGGTTCATAATTCTTAGATTTAACACTGTCAAAAATTTGAAGTGGTTAAAAAGAAACAACAAATTAAGTGCTTATCTTTGTCAAAGATTCTGAATAACGACTTCAACAAATTACAGAGAAAAAAAATGAAACTTTCATTTATTGAGGTGTTTAAACACCTTCCCTTTCTGGAAGGGATGTAAATAAATGTATGTAAAAGTCGAATGTAGGTGAGCACTACTGTTTTAAAGCAAGGATCACAACATTTTAAAATAATAATTCAGGATCATTGTAGTACTCCTCTTATGTGAGTTTTTCATAACTTCATTGAGCAAACTCACAGAAAACAAAGATAACCAGCTCTAAAGGTGGGAAGGAGGGCATGAATGCAATTTATATATGTTGTGGTTTTGCTTAGTGAGGGGGGCCTAAGGTGGCAGCTTCTGTAGGAAATTGCTAGAAGTCGCTCCCCTTTGTTTAGTGGACTCGACCGGGCCTAGGGCGGACCCACTGCTGGCCAAGGCTGAGCCGATTGGGAGCAGAATGTCCCGTGATAGCGCCTCTGCGATAACGTATTTAAGAAAGGGAAAACAGAAAAAAAAAGA
>WHYT01016010.1:27531-93889 GCA_009806455.1 Tetrax tetrax
CGCCGGAGCAGTTTGATGAAGGCGTATGGGTGGGACCCCACACTGGAGCAGGGGAGGGATGTGAGGAGTTTTCCCCCACCTGTGAAGCAGCGGCGTAAAACAACGCATAATGGACTGACTGCGACCCCCATTCCCTCTTCCCCCCTGTGCCGCTCCGGGGGAAGGTAGATAATGTTAAGCTCGGGAAGTGGGAGGGGTGGAGGAGGTTTTCTTGTTTCTCTGTCTCATTATCCTGCTAGTTGTAGTAATAAATGAATAGTTTTTCCCCAAGTCGAGTCTGGTTTTGCCCGTGACGGTAAGGATTTCTCCCTGTCCTTATCTCAAACCTTGAGTCGTTTTTTCTTACATTATCTCTCTTCTCTTAAATTATCTCTCCCTATTCTCTCGGAGGGTGGGGGGAGTGAGAGAGAGACTGCGTAGTCTGATCCGGATCGGGGCTAAACTACGACAATATAACTCTATTGAAAATTTATCCTCCTTGTCCTCAGCAGAGTTCTCAGTATCTGAAGGTCCAGAGGGAAGATGATTGCATCCATCGTCAATGTCTGTATTACTACAGGGTGTCTTTTCCTCTGGGTGCTCTTGTTCCTTGCCCTTGTTTATAAAAGGAGCTTAGATTAAGTGGCTAACTAATAACAGGCTAAGATTAACTGATGTAGGTCCAATTCCACTAGTTAGAATCATAGACTCATAGAATAGTTTGAGTTGGAAGGGACCTTTAAAGGTCATGTAGTCCAATCTCCTTGCAAGAAACAGGGACATCTCCAACCAGATCAGGTTGCTCAGAGCCCCGGCCAACCTGGCCTTGAAGTTTCCAGGGCTGGGGCATCCACCACCTCTCTGGGCAACCTGTTCCAGTGTTTTACCACCCTCATTATATATTTTTTTTTCCTTATATTTAGTCTGAATGTACCTCCTTCTATTTTAAAACCATTATCCTTCCTCCTTTCACAACAGGCCCCACTAAAGAGTTTCTCCCTGTCTGTCTTGTTACTTGTCACATTCTTACTTCATACCCTTTGAGATCACTATTACTTTATTTAGAGTATAGCTCTTTATCTTTATATGACCAAATCTGAATTTGAGAGTCTTCTGACAACAATGTTTACTGTATAACATGGGGCTCACAGAACTTTGGAATGTGTAACATCCTTGACTAAATTTTAAAGTCCTTAAACATCCCAAGAAATTACAGAGGTAAAGGGAAATATTTGTGCAAGAACTGTAAATTTGTTAGTTTAGTTTATAAAACTGCTTCTCATCACTATCATAATCCTGGGCAGAGAGTTTTAATATGAGAAAGGATATTCTTTGAGATTTGCAGTCATTTCCAGTTACTACATCTACCACAAGACCTCAGCTACCCTAAGGGAGCCTGGCTGCTTCTCTTTTACCTTTAAGAATTTTGTAGTATTCCTTAGCATTCCGTAACTCCTTATGCCTTCTCACATGTTGTTCAAACCAATGTTCTTTGCTCAGTCCCTAGCCTTTCCTTCTTCAAAACTGACCCTGTGATTTCCCAGCTGTTTCACATATCTCTGTGACCAGTTCCTCCTTGGCTCACAGATATTTGCTCCAGCCATTTCAGAACCTGGGAGCAGAGAGCAAAGCTGAATTTTCCCAGGCTACCATAGAACGAAATTTCTCTGTCATTGAGATTACAGGCCTGCAAGCATAGGCTTAAGTATTAGATTGAAAAACAAGCAAGTGACGGGCATTGCGTGCTTAAAGGAATTATGGAGGCTACTGTTTCTTACCTTAGAGATAGTTAGTGGTCACCCGTCACGGGGAGGAGAATACTACCTGCCTCCTAGCTACCGCTACATGCTATACCCTCTAAGTCTGAGGAGAGCCACACAGATTGTCTGCCTACGCAGTATTAATTTCAGTGCCAAATACCTGGAAATTACTTCCTCTGTGAATGTTATAATGATTTAAATTGTGTTCGATTCCTGTAGTCTCTAGTATCTAATACAGATATATTTTTGAATAATAAGAATGCAAGAATAAGAATAAGAATGAAATCTCCTTTCATTAGTATTTGTCTAGTCAAACAAGGCCAAATCAATTAATACACCATAAGGAATCCTCAAAATTCAAAGATGAACTTGCACAAGGTAGGTAGATAATAAGGTCTTATTACCTATGGTTATGTTATCTATGTCATTATCTATGCACATCAATTTGCTTCTTGCATTTAGCTACTTTACATTAGTGACCCTCAGCAGCTTTCCATGCTAATGTTTGTAAGAGAAACCCAAGGACTCCTGAAGTGCAGGAGTTGGTTCGCTTTTAAGCAGCTAACTTCGTGCCAGAGTACTCACCTTGTTCATATCAAACGTGCGGAACATCTGCTCAATGTATTCATTGGCCTCTGGATCCAGCCCTCGAAGCCCAAAGAACTGTTTAAATTCATGCTCCGTCAGCTGTCCAGAAGGACACTCTGTCATGAACTTTTTGTACCAGTGGTGGATCTCAACAGCCTGCAGATCATCCACTGTGGAGCTGCTATTGTTCCCCATGCGTATGTGTGGTCGGAAGAATGATGCTACAGGAATGATCCTCTTCCTTCTGTTGCTCTGACAGCACTGCCTGTCTGCACCTGTCCGTGTTCAACATTAGCCTCAGTTAAGTGAGGGATCTAACTTTCCACAAGCCAATTATAAATGTTAATCTGCTTAGAGGATGATTTACAAACCTGAAAGTTTCAATGATACAAACAGTCTGCTTAGAATGGAAAGGAGGTGCAAGATAATCTAGCAAGTCACTGCTATTTCAGGAGCCAAATCAGAAAGGGTGAGAAGGTTAAGCAGACACTGGCATCAGGAGCTACACTGGTTTGGTACACTACCCTATTTTTAGCCTTGATATAATTATACATGAAGATAAGAGGAAAAGGCTACAAGATGTGGGATCTGAGGTGAAGTAAAGATCTGCTTCTCTAACTGGATTTAAGAGTCTGTTTTCTGAAATAGAAATGTTAGACAACTTAGTGTATAGGACCAGAAAGTGTTAGAGAAGTAGCCCAAGATAAATGTTATGTTAGGCTATGTGGGAAAATGTTAATCTCCATACAAACAAAGGGGTACAGAGGAACAATGGCAGGAAGAACCCAAATAATCCCCCGACCTGGCTAATCCCAGAACCACCACAGAAGTGCAATCAACCCATAAAAGTCTCATCTGCACAAACAGGAAGGAGCAAAGAGACATCCACAGGCTGGGGAAGCCAAATAACCTAGTAAGAGAAATGAAGCCCCTGTTGTGGCTCCTTATAAGGCTGTCATAGGGAAGCCATCAGCCCCATGGGCCTGGAGGTGACACCCATCACAATGAGTCAGTGGGAGAGGCTGTCGGAGTACCTCACGGACCGAGTGGGGTTACTGCTTAGGGCTATGGAAAACATTGTGGGGTGCAAGGGAAGAGCATTTGGGGATTGCACAAGACTTACAATGGGATGTTTAGGGGAGCAACTAAAGGTGAGGAAAGGGATGGGCCTAGGTGGTTTGGGGATGAACGAGGATGGGAAAATGGAGGGAAAGGGGATGCAAGGGGCTGGTTGCATGTAAAATGGTGGCTGGTCAGTATGAGTGTCTAGCCATCTCCTGTGCCTCACCAGCAGTCTTTCCTGTCATCTAACATTTCTAACTCTTTTTCTGGCTGTGCAGCTCTGTTCTGTGTGCATGTGTGTACATGGGGATTTAAATGCCCATGTACATTTAAATGCTCCATAACTGGAGTGGGTACCATGGGTCACAGAAGCCTGCATGTATTTGGTGCCAGCAACCGGAATGAGTGAGGATCTAAGTGCCAGCAACTGGTGTCAGACCGTGGATCACAGGGTTCTGCATTGTCTTGGGTGCTAGCCACTGGAGTAAGTGAGACTATGTATGTCTCAGTATTCGATCACTAGTGAATATCAAGCCAGATTACCCAGCAAATAGGTTAAGTGGTTTAAGAACCAGGTGTGTGTCTGTCTCTGGTAGTGAGGCAAATGGAGGAGCTGACTATTGGAAGGACCAGGGGTCCAGCCCAACTGCTGGAGAGACTGTAAGATGTTGGGTTAAGCGAGACCCACTTGTCTGTGTGTGTTTCTTTGTGCAGGAAGCAGACAGCTGGAGAAAGCAAGGATCCTGAGAGTCTCATCACAGTTACCGGAAGGACCCGCACTGTACGTGTCCATGTGTATGTTGGTGTGTGCAAAGGGATCTGTGCCAGCAACTGTAGTGGGGCTGTGGGCCTTGGGGATCTGGCACATCCAGGTGCCAGCAGCTGGGAAGACCAGGCTTCCAGAGCCAGCTACTGGGTAGACCAGGTGTCTAAGCCCAGCGACTGGAGTGATCCGCATTTTGCATATGTGTGTATTTACACTGACAGATCTTCACCCCCCACCAGCCAGAGGGATGACAGGATGCAGCCATCGTTGCTGTTTGTGTTTGTGTGAGTACTGAGTGCTTCTATCAGTGTTGCTGGCTGGGTGCATGTGTGTTGTATGTTTCTGTGTGTGCCTACTAAGAATGCATTCTCAGCTTTCCAATTGGGTGGACCTGGGGGCACGGAGCTGTAGCAGCCTCACCTCTATCAGGCCACCAGATCTGGCAACTCCTGACAACAGCACAGATGAATCAGAGGCTATCACCATCTTTACTTAGGAATGGTTGTCATTTCAATGTTTTATTCTCACAAACCTGTTAAACCTATTCTCACAATCTGTTAAAACACAGGAAAAGCTTATTTTTGTACTGTAATAAAACAAAAACACCTCAAAGCCAGAAGCATTTTATAATAAACCAAAGAGACATAATTTTAGATCCTGAAACAATTAACAGTGGTAAACAGTCCATGTACTTATCTTTTGTGGCCAGCATCATATAACAATATAAGTAGTGCCACCTCAAATTCACCTTCTCAAGAGCATATTAAATCAACAGAACAAGACTATGTATCATGTTTCAGGTACTTATACTGAAGCTGCAGATAAACATTATTAAGACCATTAAAAATCCCCCCTTCAAGTGGGGCTAAAACACAACACTGCTGCTCCTCTGGATATTAAGATCTGTGGTTCACTCTGATGTTTGCAGTGCGACAGGGGAGTGTCATGGCAAGTTCTCAGCATGAGTCCTTCACTGGGAGGAATGTGATGTTCTTTTTAATAGTTTCCTCATGCTCTCTCTTTTTTTTTTTTTTTCCTTTCTTCTCTTTCCTTCCCATTAGGCTCATGTCTGTATGTTTGCTAACATAAATTTACACCTTTCTCTTTATTTTTACATTTACATTTGAATTTACTCTATGTGGTGCCCTGTATATATATTAGATACATTTACTTTGTTACCCCTAAAATCAGTTTTGTCCAGCTCTGGGTCTGCATTTTTTTAATGGATCATTAGTTAGTTGTTTATAGCCATGGAGTCTCCAGAAAAAAGCCTGTGCCCCATCTCTTACCATCCCATATCTGTTCTCCGCTATGCCAAATCCTGCATCTCCACTTCTCAAGACCCCAGCTGTTTTACCAGACCTGTATTTCTCTACATCATTGTGTTAGAATTGTAAATGTCTAATTCTACCTAGAATAACTGCCTGCTAATATTACCTATATAAAACCATGGTTATACCACAGAAGGATAAATAAGTAAAATAAATTAGCCATAGACACCTGATACAGCTAAACCAAGTGAAACAAAGCTGCAGGCAGGTCATGGAAAGTTCAGAACAGGCCTGGCTAACCTTAGTTCTGGAGCTTTGCAAGCTCAGTACAGCACCTATGGCAATACCCTATGACAGGACTACATAGTCACATCAGAAGGAGGAATATGGGTGCATTCAAATGTGTATGCTGACACATGATGAAGACAGACGGGAGACAATGAAGATTGTGCTGATTAAACTTCATGAAGTCTTAATGAACATCATGAAGTTCAAAAAAGCCAAGTGCAAGGCCCAACACCTGGTCTGGGACAATCCCCAGTACCAATACAGACTAGGGGGTGAATGCATTGAGAGGAGGCCTGCGGAGAAGGATTAAGGGATACTGGTAAACAAAAAATTGCACAGGAGCTGGCAACGTGTGCTTGCAGCCCAGAAAGTGAAGTGTATCCAGGGCTGCAGCAAAAGAAATGGGGCCAGCAGACTGGGGGGGGACAATTCTCACCCTCTACTCTGATCTTGTGAGACCCCCACCTGCAGTACTGCATCCAGCTCTGGGACCCGCAGTACAAGACAGGCATGGACCTGTTGGAGGGGGTCCAGAGGAAGCCACGGAAATGGTCAGAGGGCTGGAACACCTCTCACGTGAGGAAAGGCTGAGAGAGAAGCAGTTGTTTAGCCCAGAGAAGAGAAGCCTCCAGAGAGACCTTACTGCATCCTTTCAATATATAAAGAGGGTTTCGGAGAAAGATGGAGAAAAACTTTTTACCAAGGCCTGTAGTGACAGGACAAGGGGCAACAGTTTTAAACTGAAAGTGACTAGATGTAAATTGTACATCTCCAGAAGTGTTCAGGGCCAGGTTGGATCAGGGCTTTGGGCAACCTGATCAAGGTGAAGATATTGCTGCCCATGGCAGGGGGGTCGGACCAGATGACCCTTAAAGGCCCCTTCCAACCCAAACCCTCCCGTGACCGCGCAGCGCTCACCGCAGCCGAACCGCCTTCCCGCCCCAGCAAATCGCGGGAACCAGACGCACTGCCCCACCCACTGCCTCACCACGCCCCTAGACAGGTTTCAGAAAGCCTTGGCTGATTGGTTGCTTCCTTATTATTGGGCGGCCCGCAATCCCTACTCGGGATTGGTGATTTTGTGCCATGTTGCAGGATAACCATGGCGCCGAGGCGGCTGCTTCGCTGCAAGTAGCTGATAATCGCGTCTATCTTCCTGCTTCCGTAGCTGATTGGCTGTCCTCCTGCGGGGAGGCGGGGTCGTACTGGAGGCGGAAGCCGCCGCGGCGTGTTCCGGTGCTGAGGTGGCCGGAGGTGGGGTTGGTTTTACAGCGGCGGAGCCGTCGCTGGCGTTGGCGGGTGCGGGGTGTTGGCAGGTCAGTGCTTCCCCTCCGTCTCTCGGTGTTATCTTTCCTTTGTGCGCAGTCGCCCGGCTCTCGGCAGTGGTCCCGGGCTGGGCTCCTTCCGAGGTGCCGCGCGGAGTGCGGCACCGCTGCCAGCCCCACTGGGAGCGGCGCTGCCAGCCTGCAGGGCCCAGGGAGCGGGGACGGGTGCGCAGCTGCTTGAGATCCAGGGAGGCGAGGAGCGGCGGGGCGGGCTGGGCCGGCGGCGGCGATCCTCTCTCTCTCGGGCTCCGTGGCCCGGCCCGGCCCCCCCACGCCGATGCCAACGCTGCGACCGTGCTGCCTGTCGCCGGCGGTCTGACCCAGATGTAACCGGCAGCGGAGCCCGTCCTGGGAAGGTTTCTGCCCTGTGAGGCCCGCTGGCGGCATTGCGGCCAACTGAGCTCTCGTCGGTAAGTCTGCGGGACTGGCAGTACAATCTGTAGCTGCATCGGTGCAGCCTTCCCCTTCCCTTGGCAGAAGGTTGTTGCTAGCTCCCAAGGCCCGGGATTGTGGGTGACAGCAGTGGTCGAGATCTATTGCTCTTCTTTGATCCTGGTCCCTTTCAGAGCCCCTCTGCACAGTGTGAGAGGTTTGGTCAAGGGCTTGTGTACAGCAGCAATGCCTGTTTGCCTTCAAAAGAAGGGAAATTGAAAGAATTAATTTATGTGTATTAAACTTGTAATAAAATAAATTAGGGAAAAACACTGTTAAGTCTTTCTTCCCTACGGCTGGTACCCAGAGATAGAAATGTATAGATTTATGCACTGCTTGTTACTCATACACAAACTGTCCTGTGACTAGTAATGGACGTAAGTTCTTTGGGCCAGCAAGGGAAGTATTGGTACAGTGTGCTGGCAGTCCCAGTGCTCAAAGTAAAGTCTCACAAGCAAAAGTTCATTAGTCATAGAAGTGCTGAGCAAAACATTCTTTTCAGTTACAGCCAGAATGCAAACTCTAGTGGTGTACATCGTGAACACAGTGCAGATCTTTTGTGTTCTACTATTAATTACAAAAGTGGAAATCTGTATCAAAGTCAGTATGACCCTGGAAGAGCAATAGTCTTGTCTCTGAGAGCTGTACTGTTTGCTTTATTTGGGTGAGGCCGTGGAACACCACATGACCTCTGTCCTTTTGTGTTGGTCTACTTGCGTTTATGAGGAAACTGGCCAGCATTATATAATAATTTCCTGCTGTAAGCTCAGAAGTAAATATGAAGTGCACGCACCAGAGTATTCCTGCCACAAGTCCTTGAGGCTAATGCATAAGACGGCTACCATCTTGTGCGTGGACTGTTGGCTTTGGGACAGTATTTAAAGCTATGCTTTGCTTGTTCTTGGATTTATTCTCAGGAAGAGTTCAAAGAAGACTGAGCCAGGCTCTTTACAGTGGTGTCCACTGACAGGATGAGACACAATGAGCACAAACTGAAACACAGGAGGTTCCCTCTGAACATCAGGAAACACTTACTGTGTGGGTTGCTGAGCACTGGCATAGGTTGCCCAGGGAGGTTGTAGAGCCTTCATCCTTGGAAATGTTCAAAAACTGTCTGGGCACATTCCTGGGCAACTGGCTCTAGGTGACCCTGTTTGAGCAGGGAGATTGGACCAGATGACCTCTGGAGGTTTCTTCTAACCTTACTGATTCTGTGATAAGATCCTCCTTGAGCCTTCTCTTTGTCCTTCACTGAATTTGCCCCAACAAGTTCCTGCCTCTCTTGTTCTGGGGAGCCCAGAACTGGACACAGTGCTCCAGATGTGGCCTCACCAGTGCTGAGTAGAGAGGAAGGATCACCTTCCTCCTGGCAACACTCCTAATGCAGCCCAGGGTGCTGTTGAGCTTTGGCATGAGGCTGCATTTATGGCTTATGGTCAGCTTGTTGTCCACTGTGATCCCCAGGTCCTTCTCTGCAGAGCTGCTTTCTACCGGGTCTGCCTCCAGCATGTACTGGGGCATGGGGTTATACTTTCCCAGGTGCAGGAAACTGCATTTCCCTTTGTTGAACTTCACGAGGTTCCCATTGGTCCATTTCCCCACCCTGTCCGGGTCCCTCCGGATGGCAGCACTCTCATTTATGGAGTATCAGCCGTGCCTTCCAGTTTTGTGTCAGCTGTACAGTTGCTGAGAGTGCGCTCTGCAGTGATATCAGCCAGCTGCCTCTGCAGTTCTGGAAGCATCCTGTCACACCCTGTGGACTTTGTATGACCAGTTTGTGCTCCCTAGCCTGGTCCTCTTCCACATAAGATAAGTCTTCTTTGCTCTAGAGTTTCCATCAGGTGTCTGTGGACTGGGATTCCTGAAGCATGATCTTGCCACTGAAAATGGAGGGAAAGAAGACAGTGAGTACCTCAGCCTTTCCTGTGATCAGAGCCGCTACCACATTTAGCAGTTGGCCCATGTTTCCCTGGGCTTCCTTTTGCTGTTTATATAGTTGCAGAATCACTTTTCATTCCCCTTCACAACCAGTGCCATATTCAGCTCACTTGAGAATGTAATTTAAAAGTGAGTTCAAAAGACATGAATCTGTAAGACTTGAGTTCAAGTTATTTAAGTCCATGCCTCTGCAAATATGTGCAGACAGGCCTCAGTTCCTCTGTTTGCATTTTGAGGAGACCAACTGTGAGCCAAGCCCAGCAAGGCATATTAGCTTGAGTTCAGTATCAGGCTAATGTAGCCAGCCTGGACGAAGGCTAGGGAATCTCTTCTCAACGTAGTCCATGTACACATGCTTGAAATTGTAATGGTTGTAGCATGCAGATATGTGCTGAGCCCCATACATATTTCTTGTTACAATGGATGTCTGCAGATGCCAGATTCTACTTTTTTTCCATATTCCTAATACCACTTCTAATAATTCATCTATTGGCTCTATCAGTCCTAAATCATGTCGTCTTAATGACCCTGTGTCACATCTCAGCCACATATTGTGCATTTGTGACTTTAAGAAGCTGTGGCCTAATGCTCAACAGGAAGATCAGATTCATCCTCTTCAAATATTGGTGACAGTCAGAAAGACGCATTTTTGCATTTGTATGTCTGTTTTCTAAAATGTGCTTTTACCACTGCCAAGACAGCAGGTTCTCTTCCTCATTGGGGTATTATGGGGAATGCCCCATATTTTACAAAACTATAAATACTTCATCATTCTTATAATGAACCATGATTCCAAGTCTTTAAATAAGTCTTTTATATTGTCAGCTTGGTGAACAGTTGATGTTGTCTGAATAGATTTCTCTAGTAGGAACTGTAAAACTGTATTATTCTGGAATTCTGTGCCTCAGTCTCACCCAGGGCCAACTAAGAAGCAAGCAAAATACTTGTACTTTTTTCACTGGCTATTGTATTGATACACAACGTGAACAGTCTTGGCTTTCTGACTGTATGCTGCTTGAATAGTTTCATCCTCTAGAACTCTTTGCAAGAGACTGTGTGAGGCCTGACTTCTTGGCTCACGTCATTTTGCTCCACTAAGTGTTTCTTGAGCATTTTATTCTGTAGGCTGAAGAGTCTAAGCTCATGCTACACCAAGGCATGTCTCTGCAAGAACGAAAGAAATCTGGTTTCCTGAACAAGGAAGACTTTTCACTTTTTATGCTTATTGCAAATGACTGACTGTAATAATCCCAAAGCGTACTGTGTAGGATGAAGAATGGGCTTACTGTTGGATAAATTATCATTCTCTCTCTTTTTTTGTCAGTACCCAAGAGATAAAAAAGAATGGCATAAAGGACCTCTGTACGACTGCTCTGCCTTGGAAACCTCTTTACTACTGAATAAGCAGACCTATGAGCTACTTGGTGCATAAAAGAGGTTAATGTTCACTGCCCTTTTCTACTATTCATACTCTAATGTGTGTTGTGACATTTTCTACTTCTGCAAAATCAGGTGGTTAGAAGGTGTGACTGCTACGGAAGAGTAATGCACTACTGCTCTCTTCATTGTCAGTATTTCCACACTTTAAGTGGCAATCTAAGAGCAAAGATTTGCTTACTGAAATAAAGGAGGTCAGGAATGAGTGGGTCATTCCAGCTAGCTTTAGAAGCCTACTTCCAGCTAAACAGAGACATCTTGCCATATTAAAAGATTCCATTTGATGGAGATAATTATTGTAATGTAAACTTGATTTCATGGCTAACGTGAGTTTACCTAGTTTCAGTTTGCACTATTGGAGCTTCTTTTATATTTGTGCAAATTATTTTGCCATTTACAGGCACGGACTTAGAGTTGGGACAGATCTATAACTTTTCTGGTAAGAGATATGTCAAGTGTCGCATGTGACCTTTCCTCATAGAATACTAGAATGATTTAGGTCTTAAGGGACCTTGGAAGTTGATTTGAATAAACCCTCTGCTCTTAGCATGGCTAACTTCAAAGTTAGATCAGGTTGCTGTAAGTCTATTCCAGGATTTTTTTGTCATCTTCCCTGTGCATGTTTTTTTTTTTCTTCGTTGAAATTTCTTATGCTGCAACTTGCATCCACTGCCTCATGTCTGTCTGTGGTGGAGCTCATAAGAAGTATCTGTCTCTGTCTTTAGCTACCTAATAGGCGATTATAGGGAAGACAGGAATTATAGCCCCTTCCTTACCTGCTATTCTCAACTTTCTTAGCGTCTCCGTATGTCTTGTAAGCCAACCACTTCATCCTGGGGGCTTTCTGCTGTCCTTGCTTCAGTTTGTCAGTGTTATTTTTCTGTGTTGGGAAGCCTGAAAGTGGACACTGTACTTCAAATGTCTTACAAGTGCTGAACAGAAATGAATAATTGCTTCCCTCAACCTACTGGCTATAGTCTTAGTAGTACAACTCAGTTGACCTTTTCTGCTGTGAGAGCACACTACTGACTGATGTTGAGCTTATCCACCAGCATCCCTAGGTTGTCTTCTGCAACACAGTTTTACAGCCAGTTCCCAGCCTGTACTACTGCATATGTTTGTTCAATCCCAGGTGTAGGGCTCTGTATTTGCCTTTTCTGAACTTCATGTTTCTATCCATCTGTTTCTCTAGCCTGTTGAGATCCCTCTGGTTGGCAGTTCAACAAGACCAAATGCCGAGTCCTGCACTTCGGCCACAACAACCCCAGGCAGCGCTATAGGCTTGGGGCGGAGTGGCTGGAGGACTGTGTGGAGGAAACGGACCTGGGGGTACTGATTGATGCTCGGCTGAGCATGAGCCGACAGTGTGCCCAGGTGGCCAAGAAGGCCAATGGCATCCTGGCTTGCATCAAAAACAGTGTTACTAGCAGGAACAGGGAGGTAATTGTCCCCCCGTACTCGGCACTGGTGAGGCCGCACCTCGAGTACTGTGTTCAGTTTTGGGCCCCTCACTGCAAGAAAGACATAGAGGCCCTGGAATGCATTCAGAGGAGGGCTACGAAGCTGGTGAGGGGTCTGGAGCACAAGCCTTATGAGGAGCGGCTGAGGGAGCTGGGATTGTTCAGTCTGGAGAAGAGGAGGCTCAGGGGAGACCTTATAGCGCTCTATAACTTCCTGAAGGGAGGTTGTGGTGAGCTAGGGGTCGGCCTTTTCTCTCGTGTAGACAGTGATAGAACTAGAGGCAATGGTTTCAAGCTGTGCCAGGGGAGATTCAGGATGGACATCAGGAAATATTACTTCTCGGAAAGGGTAGTCAGGCACTGGAATGCACTGCCCAGGGAGGTGGTGGAGTCACCGACCATGGGGGTGTTCAAGAAACGTTTGGATGTTGTGTTGAGGGATATGATTTAGCTGAGAAGTATTGGTGATGGTTGACTGGATGATTTTTTAGGTCTTTTCCAATCTTGATAATTCTGTGATTCTGTGATTCTATACTTTGGCTTACCAACTGCTCGTTAGAAGTTGGTGAACTTACTGAGGTGGGTTTCATCCCATTTACTTGGTTAATAATGGAGAGCTTAATCTGCCACTCTCCCCAAAATAGCAAATTATGTATTGCTGGTTGGTAGTGCTGCTTTTTTCTGGGTCTTCACCTCCACTTGCTGGATCGGTTTGTCTCCTGAATGTTAAGGAAAGAAGGTATGCTAAGCAGCAGCCAGGGAATATATACTCTCTCCAGACTATTCCCCTATGTCAAGGTCCTGTCCTGTCACATATGTGACATGCAGCGGTCTCATAATCTCTCCAATGTGACACATTGGCATCTGCTTAGCAAACATCAGGGCTGAGTTCACCATTCCCATTACTTATTAACAGAAAGCTGCTTTTATGTATTTAGCCTCTAAAGAAGTGACATTTTCACTATTCTTTTGAATGAACTGAACAGATCGTGGTTCTGTGATGTCATTCTTAAGAAAGATCAAGAATGAACTATGAGGGTGACTTGAAATCTGGTATAAAAATGTATTTTTCAATCATACATGTAGAATGGTGAAGGTATCTTCATATGTCTCAGCAGCACATCCTCTGCTTTTGTGTTCAGAAAGTCTGGCTGCTTTTCTTAATGTGACCATTTCTTTATTCCTGAGATTTTACTTTGTTTTTTCTCTCTTGGCAGAGGAGATGTATTCCCTGTAAGCCTGGTCACCTCTATAATGTTTGAGATCACCATGAAGAGATGCTTATTCTTACAGTTTTGACTCTGTAACTGTATTCTGACTGTTTTGTTTTAGGCTGAAGATGCTGAGCCGTTTGTCGGGTTTAGCAAGTACTGTTTTACAAGAGCTGTCAGGTGATGATGGAGATGGAGCTACTGAATCCTCTACTGTTGTAAGTACGGTGTTATCTAAAGACTTTCAGATCTTATTGAGAGTTAGTTTGGGGAGTGTGAACTGTTTGACTGCAGTGAGAACCGTTTCCTGCTTCTTCATTGCTGAGCACTGTACTGAGCTGTTGTTCCATTCTGCCTCTCCTATATTCCTGACCTCTTAAGTCAGCACTTCTGTGGGGCAGACTGTAATCTCCTTAGTTTTCACATCTCAAGGTGGAAAGGATACAAGGATACTAGAAAACAAACTAGAATTAGAGCGAAGAAAGACTTTTAAGAGTGCTAATGATTCTGTGTAGCAGAAAGGGGAGCTGTGCATGATTGGGTGACAGTGGAAGGCTTGATGTGTATGTTGCCCTTTGGTACTTGAGACAACGGGTAGTATGTGAGTGGGAGAGTCTTTCCAGTGCCACTTGTTTCAGATTTGCTGGTGGTGTGTTCAGCAAAGATGCTCCTTTTTGGTGTGTTGGCTCATGGGTATCCTGTGCTTTCCTCCTGGTTTCACCTAATTGTGTATAGTACTATAGGCTACATGAAATGCTTGCAAGGAACAGAGTGCAGCACTTAGGAGTGGAGCTGAAGATAAATTTGAATGCTATGATGCAGTCTGTTTAGACTTTTTTCCTCCAGAGCACTTGTTTCACCATTTCAGGTACAAGCTTTAGAACCAGCAGCAGAAGGCATGGAGGAGACACCTGCGGACCTATTGGAGCGCCTAGCTCAAACAGAAGAACTGGTTGTTCAGCTGAAGGATTTGATCCGAGAAAAAGATGCTCTGCTCCAGCAAAAAGAAACTGTACTCAAGGTATCATTTCTTTCACTGGGGACCTGGGAGCAAGAGTAAAATGCTGCTTCAACTTTCTGTGCAAGGCAGTCTCTGGTTTATTTTGAACATTTGAGACACCTGCACTACTAAATGCATAAATTCCAGAGAATTACTGGAATCCAAAGAATGGACCCTAACCCAAAAGATGTAGGATAGCTTCTGTTCATTTTGCTTACGGGTGATTCCTTCTAGAGTAGACAAGTTACATCCAAGTTATGTAGCGTTTTGTCTTGGAGCGCCTCAAGGCCTGCGCAGGTTCCTTGGTGGCTCTAATAAATACTAATATGTTTTGTGTGAGGTTTTTCTTACCCTGCTTCAGAGGAAGTGCTTCAGAGTGGGCTGTGCTGCAGTCACCCAGCAGTGCGGTGGTTTTGTGGCACATAACCAAAGATACATATTGCATACCATGAGGCGTGACATGAAAGAAAGTGCAGTTACCTAGATAGTGTTGAGGGAACACATATAGTAGAGGAAGTCAAACTGAGTTTGTACTAAGTGCTAGGACAAGTCCCTTGAGTGATCTGTCCCTTGAAGAGAAAGTACTAGAGCAGAAGCCTAACTGTTTTGCTGTGTATAGTGTTTCAGAGCAAATTTGTTTCCTGGGTATGTTTTAATTAGCACTGTTACTGGGGAGGCAGGTTTGGACAAAGAATGGCGGACTGACAAATTATGTAACTTTTCCAACTGGTGCTTTCAAGGTGATAGCATTGGAATTTTAAGTGCAGTCAGTTTATGTCTTTCTTTTACAGGAAGAACGAGAGGCTGCAGATGCTAAGCTGATGAAGCTTAAACTTCAGGCCAAAGCCAAACTGACCTCTCTGAACAAACGCATTGAGGAGCTGACAGAGAAAGGATCACCATTGCCTGCACAGACCTTATCAGAAGAGCAAGTCTATCCCAAGGTTGGGAGAACAGGGCTTTGTAAAAGATGTTAGCCTCTACTGATAATCTGGTGCCACCCTACATTTTAGGTCCCAGTGAGCTAGCAGGTGCGCTCTCTCTTGTTAGCAGGACATTCATAGTTCCAGCAAGGATATCTATGCTGCAAGAAGCTGGTCTGTCCAGCTTCCTTGTACTGCAGATGCCCTTGGAGTGCACAACTTGATCTCCTCAAGGGTATAGGCCAGTTTCACGTGGCAAACCTTCGGTAATCTGTTGTAGCTAAGTTCTTTCCTGCAGAAATCGTATGGCCATCTAAGCTGTGAGTTTAGAAACGTTATCTGTCATGTGAGTACAGCAAAGGAGAGGGAAGGTTTTCTGAAATATGAGAACAAGGAGTTAAGTAGGTCATTAAAATTGAAAGGCAGTAACTTAAATGTAAATATATATATATGTATATATGTGTATATATATATTTATCTTCCAGCCATGTAGCTTCCTATGCCACCACACAGTTTATGGTTTACAAGCCATAATTGTGTAAGCTAGGTTAAAAATGAGAGGAAAGTGTCCTGTACCAAGACATTAAAGAAACTATTAGCTACTACATGGAAACTGCTATCAGAGCTGGTAATTTTTGAAAACTTAAAATAGTTCTGCTGACCACATAGTTTTCTTTAAAAAGTTAGTAATATTAGGCAAAGAAAACATGATGGAAGTCCAAACAGATTGCAGGACATCAGATGATGTTCATTAAACCAGAGAAGATAAAGGTTATTTGAAACATTGAAGAAAAAGATTAAAAGATTATAGGAAACATTGAAGGGTGAGTGTGAGAGCTATCAGGTGAGAGGTGACTACTAATGGAGTAAAGATTGGTTCCATGACTTGTGCTTAGTATTTTTGATTGATAACATAAAATCATAGAAATGTGCTACTGTAGTTTACTTGACAATGCGATCTTGAGAATCTTTCTCAATGCAAAGAAAACATTTGGTTTTCACACAGGAAGATTTGGATGATCTTGACAATTGACATAGTATGAAAATAAAGAAAAAATTAAGAAGTGTAAGATCAAGCACTTGTGATATCCTGGCACTGTATACTGCAAGGCCATGAAAAAAAATCTCCTAGCTGCAGAGGATAGCGAAGGCCCTGGAGGCTATTTAGCTATGTCACTTCACATTGCTGTCCTGCTGCTGAGGCTGTTTTTAGCTTATTCATATGTAGGATGTGTAGACCTGTGTGCTATTGTATTACTTTGTGTAGACTTGCTGTTATGTACTAATGAGTGTTCTTGCTTCAAAAATCCAAATTTATTAGTTGAAGAAGGCAAAATGAGAGAAAGCTGATCATCAGTTGATCAGTGTGATGCAGATTTTTAAAAGGAGGCCTACTCTTTTGTAAGGCAAACAGTTATCCTTCCAACTATTTCCCACTAAGAGTGGAAATGTGGCGAGGCTTCATGTGGAGTGTTGTCATGTTCTGTTCACTTGGAATTACGAAAGATAAATTCTGAGAGCAGAAAGAATTTCCATCCTCCCATCATATTAGTAGATGCTTTTACTAGACACTCAAAATAGCTTGGCTATTTAGTCAACCAAAGGCAGAGAAGAAACATCACTTATTTCTACAGTTGTATGAGGAAGGTAAGCACCAGGAAAATAGGAGAACTGTTAAAGTGAAAGGACAGTACTGGCAGGTGAATGGTAAGAAAAATGGCCTTTTAATTAGAGGAATGAAGTCTTGCTACAGTCTCCAGTGGAAATGAGAAGGACTGGAGCATTATTGATTTTGGGTTAGAACATCATTTAAGAGAAATTATTAGGGCAGTTACCTGCAATATTATTTATTTGACCCAAAAGCACTTTTTAGACACTTTCTTGTACAGTTAGACCTACTGAGAAGCTACAGATTCCTTTATTTATTTATGATTGTTTAGAGTTGTTATTTATTTGTTTGCTATCTTGAGTAATGATGATATTTCCTAGACAGATACCCTGCCATTTGAAGGTGAAAAATATAGGTTAGGGTTGCATGACTTGGTGTGGTATTGAACATTAGGAATTAGGATTTCCTTTTGGAAATCATGAGAGATAAGTATAGGAAAAGGCTTTCTTTTTTTTCCTCTCCATGGTGGGGGCCCCACGGGAAGGCTGTATTTTAAATATCTAATTGGTAGTATTAATCTCTGGGCTTTTAAGAGTGCCTCATTTCCAGGAGAATCAAAATATCAGCTTATATATTTGTATTAAGTAGTTGGTATTTGTATAGAGAACAATTGAGGCTCCTCATAAACTTTTTAAATGGGTAAACACAAATTATGTTCAGATATAATAGTTTATACATTTTGGAAAAACATGATATTTGAAAGCTTGAGCTCTGGGAACTTTGTGGCTATGCTGTTGTCCTTAATTGTGTACTTTGTGTAGTGACCAGTGTTCAAGGACTTTATCAGAAGCCTTTCCAAATCCAACTGTAAATACCAATCCTGAAAGCTAATCCCAAATAAGCAAACTAATCCACCCATCTTCCCCCCCCCCCACCCCTGCCCCAGCAACTGCTTTGCCTTAGCCTTATAAGCGATGTATATCTCTGGCTTTGTAAAGCTTCCTGCACTTCTTTTGTTTATTTTTTCCTGTTCTATTTCTAAGCCTATGTACATTAAAGGTTTCTTTGACTGTCTATTTTACCTGCTTCCAAAGACCTTCTCTGTAGGTGACACATCTTTTGAGGAACAGTAGCTTCTTACTTATTCTTATTACACTGACTTATAAGTCCTTCTAAAAGTCTTCATAAATTTTTTCGGAATGGGTTTAAAGAACGTAAATACTCTGTAGACTCCATATGTTATTGGTGATCTTTGATCCAATACCTGTAACAAGGAAAAGGAAAGAGAGAAACTTTGTATATATTCAGTCAAAAGTCCCCCAGCACTCCAGCACTAGGTGCTTGGAGTAGTTGTGAGTGCTGAGATGATAACAATAGCAGGATGTTTTTCCTGCTTTCAGTGACAGCGTTGATGTGCTGGACCTAATATGTGACTCTCTGTTAAGCAAGTATACAGCTGTGGTGTTAGAGTTGCCTGCCATACAGACGGTCTTTGAGAGACGAAAAGGAGTGCAGGTGTAATGTGCTAGTATGTCTGAATAGACATAGCTGAAGCACACGTTTTATGTGAAATGTTGTCGGAGTTTAAATTTCATGGTCATAAACAGGTTTTTAGTTCCTCAGAGTGGAGTAGAGCTGATGACTGTGTGTTGCCTTTGCTTATTTCTAACAGATTTATTGCTATAAATCCCTTTAGTCTAAACAGATTTCCATGGGCATTTTCTGTAGTCTAGAATGTTTAATGTCTGCCCTTTTGTCATTTGGAAAATATTCTTCCATTGCTAATTTAAAAATGTTTCAATTCTGGAATTAGAGAAATGTCTGAAATTAAAAAGCCTCACAAATCAAGGTGGTCATAGCATAGCATAGCATAGCTTATTTTATTTAATAATGTGATTTACCTTAGATGATATGGTAAGCATTCATGGATGATTAGCCATTTCAAAGTGATTTGACACCTCTGAATTAGACTTCTTGTGCATATCTACACAGAAATAGGCAAAATAGTTACTAAATATAGGACAAATGCATTTAAAGAAACAAAGGAAATGTAAAGTTAAAAAATTAAGAAATGTAGTAGAGATTTGTGATGGGACAAGGGGTAATGGTTTTAAAATAGAAGGAGGTACATTCAGACTAGATATAAGGAAAAAATTTTACAATGAAGCACTGTCCCAGGTTGCTCAGAGAGGTGGTGGATGCCCCATCCCTGGAAACATTCAAGGCCAGGTTGGTCGGGGCTCTGAGCAACCTGATCTGGTTGGAGATGTCCCTGCTCCTTGCAAGGGGGTTGGACTGGATGGGCTTTAAAGGTCCCTTCCAACCCAAACTATTCTATGACTATGAAATAAGCATCTGGTTACGAGTCGAGTCAAGAGGTCAAGAGCGCAGTAGCATTCTGAGTTTTAGATATTTATTTTTTTTTTATTTACCAGTAATAGGGATCAGTTTACTTTCTTTTGTTTCTTTTCTTCCCACTTGTTTCCTCCTGCAATGTCAGAATAACCAAAATACAAGTGAAGGACATAGAGAGGAAGCCGAAGCACTAAAAGAGCAGCTCAGGGAGCGAGAAGAGACTCTTCAGGATCTGAAGGATCAGCTGGCTCTAGCCAAAGTGAATCTCAAAGATGCTGAAATCAAATATGCAACACAGGTACAGAAAAATTCTTCTATTAACCAGTTTGTGTGTGTGTCTGTGTTTCCCACCCCACCCCTTACACTAGCATGATAGAATATTTTCAGCAGGAAGGGACCTGCAACAGTTGTCTAGTCCAACTACCTGACCACTTTAGGGCTGACCAAAAGTTAAAGTATATTATTGAGGGTACTGTCCGAATGCCTCTTAAACAGTGACCGGCATGGGTACTGGCCACCTCTCTAAGAATCCTGTTCCAGTGTGTGACCACCCTCTTGGTAAAAACAGGCTCTTTAATGTCAAGTCTGAACCTCCCCTGATGCAGATTTAAACCATTCCCACGTGTCTTGTCACTGGATAACTTAATAGACACAGTTGTTCCTGAGGACATGCTGCTGCTAGGGAATATGGCTTAATCCTGCAGTCTGACAGAGGTAAGAATGACAAAGCTCCATGGTCCCTAGTCCAGCCAGTAGGATGGCTGAAAGTGTGCTCCCAGCAGGTGCACATGCATAAGTCCTGTATGTATGGCCAGCCACATCGATAACACAGAGAGAAGCACTCAGCACTCCCATGAACACAAATAGTACCAACAGCCTTATGCTGTTCCCCTCTATGGCAGCTCAGATGAGAGAGTAGTAAGAACATACACAGATGTACCTTGTGGATCTCACCAACAGCTGTTCTTCCCTGCTTGCCATTGCTGTTCTGTAATGGGCTTTGGAATAGCTAGGGCAGAGTAGTCTTTCATTTCCCAGGCCTGCTATTGCCACTCTGTGTTCTACTGTGGATGTGCAGAGGAGCTTCTTATGTTACGTTGTGTTTATTTATGGAAAGGGTTTTGTTAATACTCTGAATTGCAGGTTTAGCTTTTGATCTGTGAATTGGGCTGCATCCTATACGAATAAAAACCCAGAGTTTTCTGAGCTTGTAATTATGTACTAATCATATCTTTTAACATTCTGCATATTTGTAGATGAAATTCTATTTTATTTTTTTTTCCTAGGACCTGAAATGTTATCAGTTAATATATACATATTGATAGGATAAAGATACCAGTTGACCAAGGTCACAAATAGGATTATCAAGCTGAACACCTCACTGCACACATAACATGCTGGTGCATGTTGAAAGCAAGCCTGTATGTCTGTCAAGCTCATAACCTTATTGTTGTTCTTGTTTGTTTGTTTTTAAATTTTGTGGCTTATGTTTTCAGTTGAGCTCCCTGCAGGAAGTGATTCAGGAGAAGGAAGCTCTGCTAGAGGAGCAGGTTCACCAGCACCAAGCTGAGTTACTCAAGATAGTGGCCCACTCAGATCTGGAAGCAGAGATGCAGCAGGTATATTTGATATAATAATCTTCTTAGGGGACAAGAAAGGAAAAGAAATTTTACCAGTCTGAAGACTGAGGGAGCTGTTCTCATCAAAGTAACTCAGAAGGGATGAGAAGAGATATTATTTCGTTATTTGGGTTTTTTTGGGGATGCTATTTTGGACTTTCAGAGTCCTAGCTTCAATCTGCTGATTTACTATCGGTTGAAAAGAAAGAACAGTTTAAAAGAAATATTAAATTATTGTGCTTCAGTGCCCTATTTGTGAAACAATGGTGAGCTCTTCCTACTGCACCAGGGCTCCAGAATAACTGTCAACAGAAATGAAGTTATTCAGGCTGTTAAAGTAACTGTGTTATGAAAACCAGGTGTATGGATGAAACTAGGAAACCTAGCCTTCTTATGTTAGCCTCCCAGATACTGGTATAGCACTGTCTCTCACAGAACCTGCGTACACTTCAGAGAAAGCTAGAGGAGCAGGAAGCAGCTCTGCTAGGACGAACTCAGATGGTAGAATTGCTGCAACAGGAATTATGTACTGCTGAACGACAAAACCAGGTACCTTTTCATGCTTTACTTATTGCTTTACTCTCATGTATAAGTGGCAGATGGGGCCTTTGTCAGTAGCTCAGAAGTTACCGGGTTAACTTATTTCTAGCACCAAGTTTCCAGCATGAAATCAGCTGGGAGGCTCCCTCAGGTCATGCTTTATACCTCCAGCTATAGGAGGTCCAGCCAAACAACAGGGATAGGGACACTGCAACAGCTATCTCTAGTGACCCAGGTTCTGGGCAAGTGGACAGAGACAGACAAAATTGATCCACGCTCCACGGTTCTGATTGATACATTCAAAGCCATCAAATACACAACACTTCGCCTAAGACAAAAGTGCCTAATGGTGCTGCTGTAGCCACACTGTTTGTGGACTGCAGTATCCAGGCCAGATCAGAGCATAGACAGATACGGCTCCTGTGACTGGAGTGCTGGAATAGAGGGATACAGGCTCTTTAGGAGGAACAGGCAGGGGAGATGGGGAGGGAGTGTTGCCCTCTATGTCAATGACCAGCTGGAGTGCAGGGAACTCCGCCTGGGGATGGATGAGGAGCTGACTGAGAGCTCATGGGTCAGGACTAAAGAGAGTGCGGGGACAGGTAATGTTATAGTGAGGAGTGGCTAAGGGAACTGGGATCGTTTAGTCTAAAGAAGAGGAGGCTGAGGGGAGACCTCACTGCTCTCTACAACTACCCGAAAGGAGGGTGTAAGGAGGCAGGGGTTGGTCTCTTCTCCCAAATAACTTGTGATAGGACGAGAGGAAATGGCCTCAAGGTGTGGCAGAGGAGGTTTAGGTTGGATGTTAGGAAACACTTATTTACTGAAAGAGTGATCAGGCACTGGAACAGTCTGCCAAAGGAAGTGGTGGAGTCACCGTCCCTGGAGGTGTTCAAAGAATGTGTAGACATGGCACTGCAGGACATGGTTTAGTGGACATGGTGGTGTTAGGTTGATGGTTGGACTTCATGATCTTGGAGGTCTTTTCCAACCTTAAAGATTCTATGGTTCTATGATAGTGAAGGTCTGCTACAGGCCACCCAATCAGGAAAACTGGGCGGATGAGGCCCTCTATAGACAGAAGCAGTGTCACGTTCACAAGCCCTGGTCATTATGGGGGGCTTCAGCAATCTGTGAGGTTTCTGGAATGTGTGGATGATAACTTTTTTCTCCAAGTGACAGAGGAGCCAATGAGGAGAGGTGCTATGCTGGACCTTGTTCTCAGCAACAAGGAGTGGCTGGTGGAGAATGTGGAGCTCAAGGGCAGCCTCAACTCCAGTGACCATGAAATGGTGGAGTTCAAGATCCTCAGGGCAGCAAGGGGGGCACACAGCAAGCTCACTAGCCGGGACTTCAGGAGAGCAGACTTTGGCGTCTTCAGCAATCTGCTTGGCAGAGTACCATGGGATACAGCCCTGGAGGGAAGAGGGACCCAAGAAAGCTGGTTAATATTCAGGGATCACCTACTCTAAGCTCCAAAGCGATGCATGCCAACAAAGAGGAAGTTGGGCAAAACCACCAGGTGGCCTACATGGATGAACAAGGAGCTCCTGGACAAAGTTAAACACAAAAAGGAAGCCTACACAAGGTGGAAGCAGGGACAGGTAGCCTGGGAGGAATACTGAGAAATTATCTGAGCAGCCAGGAATCAGGTTAGAAAAACTAAAGCCCTGATAGAATTAAATCTGGCCAGGGACATCAAGGGCAACAGGAAAAGCTTCTGTAGGTACATCAGGGATAAAAGAAATACTAGGGAAACTGTGGACCCTTTCCAGAGGGAAATAGGAGACCTGATTACCCAGGATGTGGAGAAGGCTGAGGTACTCAACAACTTTTTTGCCTCAGTCTTCACCAGCAAGTGCTCTGCCACATCTTCCAGGTCACAGAAGGCAAAGGCAGGGACTGGGAGAATGAAGAACCACCCACCGTAGAAGAGCAGGTTTGAGACCATCTAAGGAACCTGAAGGTGCGCAAGTCCATGGGACCTGATGAGATGCATCCATCGATCCTGAGGGAACTGGTGGGTGAAGTTGCTAAGCCACTCTGCATTATATTTGAGAAGTTGTAGCAGTCAGGTGAGGTTCCCGACAACTGGAAAAGGGAACCCTCTCCCCCCTGCTTTTTAAAAAGGGAAAAAAGGAAGACCCAGGGAACCAGAGGCCAGTCAGTCTCACCTCTGTGCCTGGTAAAGTCATGGAGTGGATCCTCCTGGAAACTGTGCTAAGCCACATGGAAAATAAGGTGACTGGTGACAGCCAACGTGGCTTCACTAAGGGCAAATCGTACCTGACTAATTTGGTGGCCTTCTATGGCAGCATTACAGGATTGGTAGATGAGAAAAGAGCAACTGACATTGTCTGCCTGGAGTTGTGCAAAGTATTTGACACTGTCCCACACGACATCCTTGTCTCTAAACTGGAGAGACATGGAGCTGACAGATGGACCACTTGGTGGATAAGGAATTGATTGGATGGCCACACTCAGAGAGTTGTGGTCAACAACTTCATGTCCAAGTGGAGACCAGTGATGAGTGGTGTTTCTCAGGGGTTGGTATTGGATCGACACTGTTTAACATCTTTGCTGGTGACGTGGACAGTGAGATTGAGTGCACCCTCAGCAAGTTCACTGATGATGCCAGCTATGAGGTGCGGTCGACATGCTGGAGGGAAGAGGTGCCATCCAGAGGGACCTTGACAGGCTTGAGGAGTGGACCATGCAAACCTTGTGAAGTTCAAGAGGGCCAAGTGTAAAGTCCTGCACCTGCGTTGAGGCAATCCCTGGTATCAATACAGACTAGGGGATGAATGGGTTGAGAGCAGCACTGTGGAGAAGGACTTGGGGGTACCGGTGGATGAAAAAGGGCCTGTTGTGACAGGAGTAGGGGTAATGGTTTCAGAATAGAGGGAGGTAGATATTAGGAAGAAATTTTTTACAATGAGGGTGGTGAAGCACTGTCCCAGGTTGCCCAGAGAGGTGGTGGATGCCCCATCCCTGGAAACATTCAGGGCCACATTGGATGGGGCTCTGAACAACCTGATCTGGTTGGAGATGTCCCTGCTCCTTGCAGTGGGGTTGGACTGGATGGCCTTTGAAGGTCCCTTCCAACCCTAACCATTCTATGATTCTATAAAAATTGGACATAAGCCAGCAATGTGTGCTCGCAGCCCAGAAAGCCAACCTCATCCTGAGCTGCATCAAAAGAAGTGTAGCCAGCAGGTCAAGGGAGGTGATTCTTCTCCTCTATTCTGCTCTTGTGAAGACCCGACGTGGAGTACTGCATCCAGCTCCAGAGCCCCCAACATACAAAGGATGTGGACCTGTTGGAGGAAGTCCAGAGGAGGGCCACAGTGACGATGATGATGATCAGAGGTCTGGAACATCTCTCCAATGAAGTCAGGCTGAGAGTTGGAGCTCTTTGGCCTAGAGAGTAAGGCTCCAGGGAGACCTTATAGTGGCCTTCTAGTACCTAAAGGGGGCTTATAAGAAAGATGGAGATAAACTTTTTTAGCAGAGTCTCTTGAGATAGGACAAGGGGTAATGGTTTTAAACTAAAAGCAGGTAGATTTAGATTAGACATAAAGAAGAAATGTTTTATGATGAGGGTGGTGAAACACGGGAACAGGATGCCTGGAGAGGTGGTAAATGCCCAGTCCCTGGAAACATTAAAGGCCGGGTTGGACAGGGCTCTGAGCAACGTGATCTAGTTGATGTCCCTGCTTCTTGCAGAGAGGTTGGACTGGCATTTAATGGTCCCTTCCAACCCAAACTTTTCTATGATTCTGTTATATGATTCTACGATTCTGTATTCTTTAGTATGTCTTGGTGAGAATTATAAAATCATAGAATCTTTAAGGTTTGAAAAGACCTCCAAGATCATCAAGTCCAACCATCAACCTAACACCACCGTGTCTACTAAACCACGTCCTGAAGTGCCACGAGAACTTCCTAATATAATGACACAGCTTCTGGAGTGATATTGGCTCTCAATCAATTTTGAGCATGAAGAGAATGAGATCAATTCTGTTCATATATGACTGTATATACATGTGCCCCTTGAGACAGGGTTCAGTACTTGTTTGCAAGTTTAGGGCTTGTTTGCAGATAGAGAACGAGTGTATTTTTAATTTTTTTCCAATATCTGAACTTCTGAAAATAAGTCTCCATCCCTTTAGAAGAGACTTACACTGTATCACTCATGTTAATAGAGTGAATCTCCAGCCAGTCTGGTGCTGAACCTCACTTTGATTACTTATGCACCACTGTTTTCTTTTCCTGCATGTCCCAGCCAGGCACAGTGGTGGGGCCTCTTACCACCAGGAAGAGGTGAAAAACCTCAGGTTTTTTACTCACTACTGATTACATTGCTCACTGGGGTGTTTCATGAGTGGCAGCAGAGATATCTTCATGGCAAAGTTGTTGAGGTCCCATAACTCCTCCTCTGTGTCTTTGACTCCCCTCATGCATGTTATATGGTCAGAGGGAGACCCTGGTACACACAAACTTGAAGCCACATGGTTGAAGTTTCTCTTCCTACCCACAAAGGAAAGGGAGCTCCTCATGAGTCTCCTCAGGAAACTAGCTATGCTAACTGTCCACAGCTCCAGGATGAGGAAGTTTGACAAAAGGAATTCTGCCAAGTGTAGGGTCTGTTTCTGTTCCTTGATTGTCTTACGTCTCTGGTCAATATTGACCAGCTTTCTGGGATCTTTCTTGAAACGGTGGCACTGGCTGGAGCACTCTATTTGTTACCTCCAGTTTCGTATTTCAGCATTTCTGACCTTCTTTCACATACACACTTTTGTTCTGGTCTTTAATTATACTCTGGAATTGTTGACTATCCCCTCTTTTGTTGTAGTCCTTCCTCCCCTTTTTAAGAAGCTTTCTTTCCTCTAAAAGAGAACTCATGGCCACTGTTCTGTTGTTTTTCTTCTATGTTCTCCTGCTCTAAATTATGACTCATCTTTTCTTTAGCAAAATTGAGAGTTCTTGTTTCTCCTTGCATTGCTTTCTTGCAATTTGCAAATAGCAGAGCAGTTTCTTTCTAGCAAAGTAAGACTTCTGCCATGTTTATTTCCTCCTTTCTGCTACTTAGATATTTGAAAATTATTTAATGGCAATTTTAAAATAGAAATCAGGTACTTTGCTTTGGCAATATATTGAACTAGTTGAGAGTTAAATTCATTTCCATATCCTTTTACAGACACTCCTAGATCAGTGCCAGAAGATGGAACTGGATCTAAGCTCCCTGAGGAATGTGCTAGATACAGAGAGACGAGAGTCTCAGGATCTCAGAGAGAAGATGGAGCTGGAACTTGCTGAGAGGAAGCTGTGCTCCCATCACTTGCAGGAGGAGGTGCAGTGTCTCTCAGAACAGCTGGAAGAGGCAAGAAGAGCACAAGCTGAAGTAGAAGTGAAGTATAAAGATCTGGAGCAGGATCAAAGGCTAGAGATGGAAGAGAAAAACCTGCAGATCAGTTGTCTTAAGGTTGCTGAGCAAGAGCTGCAATCTAGACATGCTGCCCTTGTAGCTGAAAATGATCAGCTGAAACGGGATGTCGACCGGCTGTTGGTGGTGGTTGCTGAAAGCAGTGGTACAAAACAGAAACTACAGGGTGAGCAAGCACAGCAGTTTGGTGAAGCAGGTTATCAAGAGCCTAAGGATCATTGGATTGCCTTCTATTCGACTTTCTTATGAGCTATTATGAAAACAAATTATTTGTATAACAATTCCTAATTTTATAGGAACATAGGAGTTGATTGTACTGTCTCAAACTACAGGTCTGTAGTGCGATCCCACCTTTCTGTCTTTGGCAGTGCCCAAAGCCAGTTGCAAGAGGAGGAGCATAAGAGTAGGGCAGCATATGTGGTGCTTTCCTTGTGTACTGTCCCAGCCTATAACCTTTTGAAGCTTATGGATTTCTTGACAGTTGTATTTTTTTAATTAACTTTAATAACTTGTTGGATTTTTTTCCATCAACTTATGTAAGTTCTTTTTAGATGTGCCACATTCTTCAGAGTCTGAAATTACAAGTAAAACAAACAAGGAAAGCAAACTGTACCATTTCCTCTGTAGGCTTATATTAGAACTAATAATGTTGATCTTGCCTCAAGCTGTTATTTCAAATTTATTTTCTTCCAGCTCCTTTACAGTCCAAAACAGAAGCAGTGATTGAGAGATGAGGGATCTCATATACTATTGTGCATAAGTAAACTGGATACATCATCAAAAAAGGCAACACACCTTAACTCTCTTTTTCCCCACTCTGTTAGATGAACTTGTACAGAAATCTGAGGAATGTGTCTGCTGTCAGAATGAGCTGAAATCCCAGTCAGTAGTGCAGGTCTCTGAATTGAAGAAGCAGGTATGATCTTTTCATATGCATCTCCTGAAATTTTCCAATATGTTGAGGAACTGAAACTAAATGAAATGTTTGGCATTCCTTTTTTTATGATGTATTGCTCGAGAAAGGCTCTTACAGATTCTCTCAGCCAATCAAGGGGCAGACATGTTATCACTGTTGAAGCCTGAGAAGAAATAGGAGTCAATTGGAGTAATTTAAGTGTGGACAATTGATTTGACAAAAGGTTAACTGAAAGATCAAAAACTAATGTGTATGTAAAAGCTGTATTGAAATTTATCTTTCTTCCCTCTGTCCTATGCTTAAATAGGATGAAACAACTTCACAGGAAAAAATAATAGACCAGGAAGATGGGAACGGGGCTTCACTCCTATCCACAGGAAACTTGAAAAGAAAGAGGGCTGAAGGTGGGTAAAATTATCTTACCTATTTTAGTATTCTTAAAATATTTAAGAGTTATTCTTGGCTATTTTTAGATAATAAACGTGTCCATGGCTATTGGTTTGTTATGCTTTCATTGCCAAGATCTTAAAAAATAATATGTAATTCTTTCCAGTGGTTAAAGTAAAGTTTAATTCTAAAGGGAAAAGGAACTATTTGAATCTCAGGCAGTGAACAGACTGACAGAAACAAATCAGTGAACCATCTGGAATTATTAAAAAGATGGGGCTGTGCATCATAAGCCCGGCTGCATGGTGTTATCTTGTGATATGAAGTGATTGTTGGTGTTTTGGCCATGAGACAGAGTGGGTAGAACTTTTTACCTGTGTGGTTCATGTGCTTCATGTTCATGCATGTATAGTCTGTGGTGATAGGTGCAAAGAACATGGAAAAGACATGAAAAAGCTAAGATGAAGTCAAGGAGGGTAATATTTTGTGATTGCAGACTTTTCCAGAAAAGAGTGTTGAGGTTAACTTTATTGCGATAGGGTATATTAAGTTCAATTAATAGTTTTCATTTATTGGGTTTTTTGTTCCATTAGCATCAGCTATACCTAAGGATGGTAGAATAAATTTTGTATTCTAAGACACTGTGTACTCGCACATTCTTATATTGTACAAAATAAGATATTACTGAACTAGTAGCTCCTCCCTGATACAAAATGCTGACAATTTGCAGGTGGTGCTTCTGCAGGGCTTATTTTTGCTCTGGCGTGGGTCACTTCTTCCCCTGGGTGCAGTCCCTCCAGAACGGTTGCCCCAGCGGGGCCTCCACGGGCCACAGCCGCCTTCAGGCATCCACCTCCCCCAGTGTGGGGTCCTCCCCGGGCTGCAGGGGGATCTCTGCTCTTCCATGGGCCTCCATGGGCTGCAGGGGCACAGCCGGTTTCACCATGGGCTGCACCACAGGCTGCAGGGGAATCTAGGCCAGGAGCCACATTACTGTTCCCCCTCCTTCTTCACTGCCCTTGACGTCTGCAGCCGTTCCTCTCACCAGAAATTCTTCACAACTGGCAGGCAGACGCCTCTCACGTTCTCTTCACATCTCATCTCCTCTCTGCTTCTTGCAGCCAGGCAGGGCCGAGTTGGGCCCAGTTGGCTGCCTGGCGGGAGGCCAGAGGGTGAGGGCCACAAGGCCCACAGGGCTCACGCCTCCCCCTCTCTACCCCTGAGCAGTGTCTTCACATCTTCTTTTCTTTCTTTTTTTTTTTTTTTTCCTCCTGTTTTTCCCTTTTTAAATACATTATCGCAGAGGCGTTATCAGGGAACATTCTGCTACCAGTTGGCTCGGCCCTGGCCAGCAGCACGTCCATCCTAGACCTGGCCAAGTCCACTAGCAAAGGGGAACAACTTCTAGCAGCTTCTTGTAGAAGCTGCCACCATAGGTTCCCCCCCCCCCCACTAAATAAAACCACAACAATAACAACAATTGTCCTTTTCTAAAAGCCGCTTAAAACAGCATGTTGTTTTGGTGGTTTGCCTCTAAAAAAATCCAAAACACGTTATCCAATTACAATGTTATATATCTCCACTACATAAGTGTTACTAACAGCCATATGCCCTGTTTTCTAAAGCTCCTGGAGGAATATCCTGTTACTCTCTAAATCAGAGTTTTCCTTTTCAAATAAATTTTTTGTGTTTCAGAAATACCACACTTGCAACTTGCTCTCCAGGAGCCTCAGCAGGAAGCTGTGATGGTGACAGAAAATGCAAAGCAGGTAATGATTAAGCAGCTGAAATAAGCTAAAACTAAAATAGGTCAAGGGCTGGCCTGAAAACAGCTAAGCTGTTACGGTCTTTGTTAACAATCCTCTTTGGAAGGTTATTATTAACTGGATTAATGATAAAAGACAGAAATAGATTACAAATACTCCTTGTACTGTCGTCTTATCAAACTGTATTTCCCTTTGCTGGCTGTGTGGAATTCTTGTGTCCTTCATCCACTCGATACATATTTGTGTTGTTTTCTGCCTCTTATGAGTTAGTTCTTCAGCAAAAGCATAGGCTAAACTGAGGCAAGTCTCAGGAGATACAATTCCAAAGGCTCGGCTGTCATGATAGGGTGCCTTTGCAACCAACCCTATCTATTCCTATTGCCCTGGTGGGGATCTGGCAGACTGACTGGAGGAAGCTGAGTTCTTTGTTAAGTGGGAGACAGTAGACTCTATCCTTGTACTCCTCCACTGTGAACAGCTGCAGGTACTATTGCAGTCAGTCTGTTGGTGAGAAGAATCATAGAATGGTTAGGGTTGGAAGGGACTTTTAAAGGCCATTTAGTCCAACCCCCCTGCAAGGAGCAGGGACATCTCCAACCAGATCAGGTTGCTCAGAGCCTCATCCAGCCTGGCCTGGAATGTTTCCAGGGCTAGGGCATCCACCACCTCTCTGGGCAACCTGTTCCAGTGCTCCACCACCCTCAGCGTAAAAATGTTTTTTCCTTATATCTAGTCTGAATGTACCTCCTTCTATTTTAAAACATTACCCCTTGTCCTATCACAACAAGCCCTCCGAAAAAGTCTCTCCTCATCTTTCTTACAGGCCTGCTTTTGACTACAAGTCCTTCTCCTTCTCAATCTATTCTCCGCCAAGTCTGTGCAAGATCACATACCTTCTGCTTTGCTTTATACTCGGCAGGGTGGTAGAGATGACTGCCTCCCTATACCTGTACTAAAAATTTGTTGTAGAATTTTTTGTTAGCTTAGAGCAAGGTCTGGGCTCTTTCCAGACTGCTCTGCTCTGTTCCAACCTGCCAGCAGGAGGAAGATGATGATGCTGTATTTTATCTAATACATTCCTTTCCAACAGAGAGAGTTTATAGTGTGTATATATATTACTCTGTGTGTGTGTCTATGTGTGTTGTATTGTGTGTGGGAGGTCTGTGTGTGTACACACACGTGCTCTTTCTCTCTCTCTCCCCCTCCCGAGGACAGATAAAAGTCTTTGAGCTGTTTTCTAGAGCCCCTTTATAGGTGGTGGAGATAACAGATTCTTTAGCATATGACTGGCCTGGACCAAGGAGGATGTTGAAAATGGGTCAATGAATCCAGCCCTGGAATTGTCCCTTTCAATATCTTAATTGAGTCCAGGTAAATACCTTGCATGTAAGTATTTATACTTGGCCAGCTATATGCTGCTATTCGTGCATCTGACCAAGATGATCAATCTGATCTTGATTTTAGCCCAAGATATGTGTGAATCCAAACCCTGTTCAAGGATTAGGGTCATGTGCACAAGTCGTTTAGATGCATGCCATACATCCTGTTTCAGTGCTTGGAGCTTGCAAAGGCAAAGTGCTCTAGAACTTGGGTCTGGAGATAGTTTCCTTATGATTGTGTGACCTGTTAGTGCCCTGTACTTACATTCTAGGTAATTACAGCAACTGTTAGTTCTGAATTTAACTTTGTTTTCAGTTTTTCCATAGTTGGATTGGGTGGGTTTTTTTTCTTGCTTTTTGTGAGGTGAGAGGGAGTAGCTTTTTTTAGAGACACTTTACTTTGTTCTGACTCATAGTCTCTTTGTACTCTAGTTAAAACCTTTTCCCACAGAAGTAGTACTAATGGTGCCACTTGTTTGTTGTGGTGATAGACAATGGGTGTTGGGAACTAGCTAGAAATATTGCCATTCATTTCAGGTGCATGGTAACTTATAAGTGGACTTTTCAGAATGAAGAAATTAGTAGATGAAGTCTTAGTTCTGTCAACAGCAAACTAATCTATTTCCTGGGCTTTAGTCAGCATCTTTGTGTGGGCAGAATAGTTTGTGTCTGTGAAACAGCAAAATCTCCGCTCTTCCCAGTGTGTTCCATCTTCTTTAACAGTCAGGTTCTGTCCTGTCTGACAGAGAAGCAGGAGACCTATAGCAGTTAATAGATTGTTGTGGGGTGGTTGGTTTGTCTGTGTGGTGGAGCCTAGTGTAACTTTCTTGGCAAGACTGCAGGTTCTTTATCTGCTGGAGTAGTGAGGCATACAGTGACAAACACATGATTTCTCACCTTCTCTGCTTAGGTGGTTCAGTGAAGGGTTATGAATCTATAGCTAGTCCCTTTGAAGCAGTGAAGATGGAAAGAGGAAGCATCTCAAGGTGGGAAGGAAGTTATTAGAATCACGGCATTCACTGATATCGTAATCTGCTGAGATAAGTCTTAGTCTCTTGCTTAACATCAAAACTAATCTACTTTTTAAAAAAAATTATTTTCATTAAGCACTAGAGTTACATCTAAAGTTGAGCCTGATAGTTTTTACTTAAAGCTTGGCAGAGCAGCAGACAACTAAGACAGCTGTCTTCTAATGCAAAGACCATGGCACAAAACTAAGTATTTTTAATTCAACCAACAGAATAAGAATGTTGGACCTGAGGTGAAATTGCAAGACTTGCAGACTCTGGAAGCTCCAGCATCTTACGTGGACTGCTCTTCTACTTCTACAGGTGAGGACACAGAATAAGCCACGTGACAAGAAAACTCTGGAAATTTGAGAAGTTTCAGGGACAAATCCAAGGTGATTTGGAAAGAGGAGCTTTGAGGTCAGAATCTAAAGATGTACAGGAGATAGAAAAGATGCACATGAGGTAGAGGAGAACATTCTAATGTGGGATTTATCAGAAAATAAGAAAGAAGTGGTTCCTAAGGTGAGAAAGGGAGAAGAGTTTGAAGGAGGGTGTGTTTGTAGATGCAAAGGCTGATGTGTGAGAGACAGAAGAAAATGAAGATAAAATTAAGAATTGGGGAATTGGGTTCATCTCTGCAAGCTAGTAAGTTTCTTTTTGTGTCTGGAATTATCACAAATTCCCTGCCCCCAAATTATATTTAAAAAAAAAAAAAAAAACAAACCCTCACAACCCAAAACCAAACCTGTTACTTAGTTCACTTGTCTCTTTGTCTTTTCGTTCTTCTCTGGAGGTTAGATATAGTGTAGGTTTAGGCGATACCAGCATGCAGCAAATGCAGGAGGTTTTGCATGTGCAGAGCTATTGGGCATGTCTGGGGTTTTTTTGGTCTTTCTCACCTTGGAAACTAGAGAGGCTGCAGTCCCCTATATTGTCTCTCCACTTACCTACTGACTTTACATGCAACTTGTATTGCTGATGGTGACAAGTGTACCTTTTATCACTAGGTGTGTCAGGAGAGCTGGTGAATTCTGAAGTGCAAAAGCCTTTTGATGACACTTCAGTACTCCCTGAGGTACAATTTTAGTTTTAGTTTAGTTTTGGTTTGGTTGAATTTTTTAAATCATGTAACTTATTAGAGTGGTTGTTGCAACACTGTAACAGGCTTGAAGAGAGAGCTCTCCTTTAATAGTTCCCTGTCAATTGTATCTGCCCTCCAAACTGACGAACAGACAGCCTGTACACACAAGATCTTGACTTATGGGTGGGCTGCTGATCCATGCTTTCTGGGAAGGATTTGTGACGGCTTTTCTTCTGTAATCTGCTTTTGGGGATGGGAGGAAACCTTAAGGTAGTTATTTGGAAAAAGCCAAGCACTTTAGTCTGGTGCTCTCACTTTGGAGATGGACACAGACTGGAATATGGGCTTCTACACTGTTTCTCTGTCATGTTAGATGGACAGATAGAACAGGGGACAAAACCTCCTTATTCAGGAACTGTGGATAGGATGCCAGGAAAATGTGGCTGGATAAGTACACTGGAGAGAATCACAGGAGAAATGAAACACTTCAGAATCATACTATCTTGTAATCAAGAGAGAATGGGAAATAAGGGAATAGGAAGACGATTTATGGTCTAATCCTAAAGCCAGAATCTTTCATGCTGTAACTTCAGAGACTGAAATGAACAGAAGTGACCTGAGGAGTCCTCCTGTTGTTAGTGAGGCTACTATTTATTGCAGTAGCCAGCTCGCGAAAGGGTATGCTTAAGCTACAAAATGTGGAAAAAGATACTTCCAGAAGTGACCCTTCCACAAGATTCAAAGGAAAATTGAAACCTATTATTTTCTTTTAGGCAAGAACAGATGGCTTTCCAAATGAAAGTGAGCAGTTCACTGAGGAAAGTTGTCCATCTGGAATTCTAGAGTATCTTGCTGCAGAGAAACAGAGAGAGCTGTCAGTGTTGCTGCTGGAACTGAAAGAAGCCCAAGAAGAAATAACTTTTCTGAAAAGGCAGCTCAAGGGCTCAAATGGCCAAACTTCTACAGGTAACGAAACAGGAGAAGCAGCTAACCAGCTGGAAGATAATTCCCAGATACAGTTTCTTGAGAGGGAAGAGCAAATGGCTTCAGATACACAAAATGAGTTGGGCAGTACCTCATTACTGAGAGAAATAGAAATGCAGCAAATTGGTGTGCTTCAGGAAGACAGTATCAGTCATCAAGAAGTGCCCCAGAAGAGCACTGTCCCGTGCAGAGAGGAGATGGAGGCAATGCAAGAAGTCTCTACAGCAGATCCAGAGCCTGGCACCACTCAATCTCAGAAGGAGATAAAGTTACAAAACCAGATTACAGAACTGCAAATAATTCTACAGAAATTAGAAGAATCCTATAAGAAAGATCTAGGAGAAAAAAATGCAGAAATAGATAGGCTAAGCCAGTTAGCTGAGGAATACAGAAGAAAAACAGAGGATTCTGACAGTGTATTTTGTGCTTTGAATGAAGAACGAGATCAGCTCCCGTGTCAGATGAAGGAACTTTCTACCACAACAGAACTGAAGCAGCAAGTGAAGCAACTTGAGGAAAATCTAGCTCTTTCAGAAAAGCAGAGACTGTCAGAGAGTCAAAGCAGCCTTCTGAGAGAACAAATCGAGAGCCTTAAAAATGAGTTTAAATCCAAGGAGATAAAAATTGAAGCTTTGCAAAAAGACTTGGATGAAGCGCAACTCCACCTTTCTGACCAGGATGTGCAGCTGAAAGATCTGAGAAGCCAGCTTGAGAAGAAGGAATGTGAAGTACTTGATCTGCGTCAACTTCTGAGGAAGAATACAGCTGAGATAGAAGAGCTTTCCCAAAACTTAGCCTCAAAGGGACGCGAAGCAGCAAACCTACAACAGCTTGTTTCTGAACACATCAGATCTATAGAGAGCCTACAACAAACCTTGCTGGAGAAAGACCAACAGATGACGGAGATCAGTGTCAGCATGTCTGAGAAAATGGTCATGCTGAATGAAGAGAAATTTTCTCTAGAACATGAGCTGAAGAGTCTTAGAGAGCAAACAAGTCTATTATTAAAAGCCCAGGAAGAAAAAGACCAAAACACAGAAGGAAAAGATACATATATGAAATGTGGGGCATCTGAACAGCAGTATGAGACAGAGGCAACATGTGAAGAAAGTGAGGTATCAGTAAATGAACTTCTGAAAAAAGAAAACGAGCGAGTAAAGCGGAAGCTGCAAGCAGCACTTGTTAACAGGAAGGAGCTTCTGAAGAAGGTTAGCAAACTGGAGAATGAATTAGTACAATTGAGAAGAGAACGTGAATCAGAAACCTCAGTGGCTCAGGAGGCTGAAGAGGAAGAAAATATGACAAGTGTGATAAGGAGAGAAGTGAATCTTGAAAGCCAGCCCAGTGAGGAGTATCTAATTCAACTGCTGTCTGAAAAGGAATCTGAGTTGCAGAGCATCCGGAAGGACCTGCTGGATAAAGAAGCTACTGAAGCACAATTGCAGGCAGTGATTGAGGAAATGAGGCAAAGCTTGCAGTGTCAGACAAACATTGTTTCAATTAAAGAAGAAATCGTGGAGAGTCAGACAAATGTCGACAAAGTAACTGAAACCAATAAAAGCCCAAAAGATGATGAAGAAAATGAAAAAAATAGTTCAGCAGCTACAAATCTTGAAGAACAACAAAAGTGTGCCCTGAAGGAGAGGATTTCAGCTCTTGAACAAGAAAAAGAACAACTTCAAAAAAAACTTCAGGAAGCCCTGGTATCTCGCAAAGACACTATTAAAAAGGCTCAAGAAAAAGACAGGCATCACAGAGAACAGCTGAAACAGCAGAAAGATGATTACAACATCCTGCAAGAACAATTTGATAGGCAAAGCAAAGAGAAGGAGAACATCCAAGCTCAGCTCAGACAACTCCTAGAACAGAAAGGACCAACAGAGAGTGTTCTTGGGAATCAAGGTGGGTTGGATTCTTCATGCATGGAAGCAGAAAATACAACAAATAACAAGCTTGTAAAAGTTGCAGATGTTTCTGGAGAAGAGCTTAAGAAAAACCTTGAAAAAATGCAGATGGAGAAAGAGGAATTGGAATATAATGTTAGCCATATGCAAAGTGAACTTGCTTGCAAATCAGAATTAGTCTTTCATTTGCAGGAGCGCATAGCGCAGTTGTTTCTGGAGATAGAAGAGCTGAAGAGAGCCTCTGACCAAGCTGAAGCTAAGGCAGCAAGTCTTCAGATAGAACTGGATGAGAGTCGAGCAGAAGTTTCTAGAGAGGGCAGTCTGGAAGACCTGAGAACACTTATGCACCAAAAGAATGAAGAAATTGAATTTCTTAACTTGCAGTTAAGGGAGAAAAGTGAAGCTCTCAGTAATGTGCAGGCACAGTTGCTGAAAAAAGAGGATTCAGTCAAGAGACTATGTAGTCAGTTGGAATCTCAAGCTCAGGTACGTGAGGAACAAAGCAAGCGACTGCAAACAGAGTTGCTTGAAATTCAGGAGAAGCAAGATAACAGTGCAGAAGCAGCTAAGCAGAAGAATCAAATGCAGAGGAAGTTGCAAGCTGCACTTATCTCTAGAAAAGAGGCACTAAGGGAGAGCAAATCTCTAAAAGAGGAGTTGGCTGATGCTAAAACTACTATTGAAAATCTTTGTGTCAAGTTGACAGATATGGAAAGCCAAATATGTGGCCATATTAAAGAAACAGATACTTTAACAGAAAAGTTAACGAGTCTCAGTGAGGAACGAGAAAAACTTATTGGAGAAATTGATAAAGTACTTACAGAAAATCAGAATCTTGATGAATGCTGCAAAAACCTGGCATTTACTCTAGATAGAGTTGTTCTAGAGAAGGAGAACCTGGAGAAGGAGATGGAATCCTTGAAATGCTTTCAAGCTACTGAGAGTTCTGAGTGGCATGAGAAATACAGGGACCTTCAGAAAGAATATGAAACTCTCCTGCAGTCGTATGAGAATGTGAGTGATGAGGCTGAGCGGATTCAGCGTGTTTTGGAAACTGTTAGGCAGGAAAAGCAGGAAATTTTCATTAAGCTGAAAAGCGTTGAAGCAAAAAAAGTGGAAACAGATAAGCAGCTACAGGAAGCTGGACAGGAAATTGATGGGATGAAAGAGAAAATGAGGAAATTTGCAAAATCAAAGCAACAAAAGATCCTGGAACTAGAGGAAGAGAATGAGAAGCTTAGAGCAGAGATGCGTTTTACAGATGGAGAGCTACAGAGGACTGGAGATGTCTTTACAAATTCTAGCCTGAAAGAAGATCTGGAGAGCTCTAGGAGGGATTACCAGTCTCTTTCTACTCAACTTGAGACAGTAATGGCCGAAAAGGAGTCTCTTAATCAAGAGATCACAGACTTAAAGTGTCACTTGCAGTTAACAGAATCTAAGCTGAAAGAAAGCAGAGAACTGGTAGACAAGTATGTTTCTCAGAAGACAACAGAGGAAAAAACAAATCAGACAGTTGCTACACCACCACCAATGGAGACGACTAAAAATCAAGTGGACCTAAGTTTTAGACCAGAGTCTCCTACTGCGGAGCTGGAACAAAAAGCATTTGAAGGTAGTAGCCCTTGTGAAGATCTTGATACCTACATACAGCAGATAGCTGAGCTCACAGAGCGAATCACAGAACTAGAAGGCAATAGGAAGGCTTCAGAGCAACAGCTGGGTGACATGCGTGTATGTGTTGAGACTTTAGCAGGTGAGAAAAGGGCTTTAGAGACTCAAATGGAAGAGAAAGTCCATGAATTGAATGCTCTTCAGGACACACTAGCAAAGATGGAACAAACTGTCCAAAAAACCAAAGACGACCTTGTCAGGATGACAGAACTGAAGGACACGCTAGAGGCTGAGAAGGATGATTTGGAAGAAAGGCTCATGAATCAGCTGGCAGAACTTAATGGGAGTATTGGAAACTATCAGCAAGACGCAGCAGACTTCCAGATCAAAAATGAGCAACTGAAACGTGAGCTTCAGAGTTTGCAGAAAATGATGCATGAACTGGAGGAGGAGAAATGTCAGATGGCAAAGGAGAAAAGTAAAGCAAGTTCAGAAAAGCAAAAGGAATTTGTAGAAAAGCTAAAATGCAGCTGGAGGGGAGACAGCAGCATACATGTAAAGGAGCTTCAGGAACTGCTGAAACAGAAACAGCAGGAGATAAAGCAGCTGCAGAAGGACTGTATTAAAAGCCAGGAAAAGAACAGTAGTTTAGAAAGAACTGTTAAAGCTTTGGAATTTGTGCAGAGTGAGTCTCGAAAAGAGGTAGAAGCAGCCAAAAAGACTTTAGCTAAAGCAGTTGAAGACACCAGGAAAGCTGAAGCAGAGCTTGCTCTCTGCAGAGTTGTGTTGGATGACACCCAGAGTGAAGCAGCAAGGGTTCTCGCAGAGAGTGTCAAAGTGAAAGAAGAATTGCAGGCAAACAAAGAGAATATTAAAATTCAAATGAAGAAAAAAGATGAGGACTTTGAGATAAGACTGGAACAGGAAAAAGAAAAGCACTCAAAGGAAATTAAAAATATGGAAGAAAAGCTGGCAACTTTGCAGAGGGAGAAAGACGATATGGAAACAACTGTTGGTGATCTTCAAGACTCCTTGAAGACAAAGGATCAAGAGGCCAAGCAATTGGAAGGCAGCCTAAACAAAACACTAGCCCAGCTTGCAGCCTTCACCAGGAGCATGTCTTCCCTTCAGGATGACAGGGACAGAGTGATAGATGAATCAAAAACTTGGGAGAAGAAATTCACTGAAACTATTCAAAAGAAGGAGGAAGAAATACGTTCAAAAGAGGAAACTTGTGCTGTGCTAAAGGATCAGATGAAGCAGATGACCATACATGTGGAAGAACTTCAGACTCATATATCCAGGTAAAGAAAGTGATAATGGCTGAGCTGATATTCTTATATTTCCTTTTGACAAGGCAGCAGCCAGAGGTGAGGTAGGGTTGCCCTTTCTTTTGCAGTGTACCAGAAAAAAAGAATTTTGTGTATGTAAATATGCTAAATATGACATGTAATTGGCAAAACTACTGCACGCCTAAGATGGAGAGCAGAATTAATCTTAATAAAGCCATAAACATAAGTGTCGTCTCCTGGATCACTTACGTTTGGACAGAAAAGAAGTTTTGGAGTTATATTGTAGGGAGTTACTATGTATTTGTTGTTTGCACGAGGATACAGGAAGATTAACACTGTAAAATATTCCTTCTCATCATTAGGGTACAGGTGTTAAATCATTTCTCTGTGACAAGCAGTAGCCATCTGAGTACCATCTAGAGTCTTTATTAATCTAAAATTTGAAATAGATTATTTTGCATAGAGTTGTTGCATTCAGAGATTAAACTTCAGAGATTATCCCAATGCTTTCTCTGTTTAAATTTACATAATTCCAGTTGAATATCAAAATAGATTTTGAGGGAAAGATGTAGCTATGGAAAAGTAGCAAAATGTACATCTGGGAATTTTCAAAATTGTTCTAGAAAGCTTGTGATCAACATGCTAGATCTTTGCATGCTAGAACATGAAATGAACATCAAGCATATGAGAACAGCAATTTCATTGTTGGCGTTTTTTTTGTTGTCAGCTACAATGGATAAGAGAAAGAAGTATTTTGATGAAAATGAGGTGATAACATTCAATGTTTCATGTCCTTCATTTTTTCAATATTGACATAAAGATTTATCCCACTGGACTACTTTTTAAAAATGTTCCCCCAGCACCACCCCCTCAGACAGTAGTGCAGTCAGAACTTTAAAGATGCCTTGAATCTTAAATTAAGAGAAAACTAATCATCTGTATATTTCCAGCTTGCTTTCTTAAAGTAAAACTAATTTTGTGGCTTTTCTAAATTAGTATTATCAATGAATACTATTACTGTGGTTTTGGATATTGAGATATTTCATTGATTTGTGACTGATTTTTCTCTTCTCTGTGGTTTTGGATATTGAGATATTTCATTGATTTGTGACTGATTTTTCTCTTCTCTGTTTTCAGGCTGGAACACAACAAGAAAGACTGGGAGTCTGAATCCAGGAAGGAGATTCAGCATCATCAAAAGACATGTGAAATGTTGCAAGAGGAAAAAAAGGAACTTTTGACTCAGCTTGAAGGGTCTCAGAAACTGTACAGCAAGTCTCAGAGTGAACAGCAGAAACTGGAGTCAGAAATCAGCAGCCTGAGAGACCAACTTGCTGACTTACAGAATTCCTTCACCAAATGTGATTTGGTCAGAGAAGAGCTGGGGAGTATGGTCAAGCAACAAGAGACCAGTATCCACAATTTTAAATTCAGCTGTGAACAGCTCGAGGCTGATCTGCAAGCTTCCAAGGATCTAATAAATAAGCTGCATGAAGAAACTAGTGCCAAGGATCAAAAGATCATTAGTTTGCTGTCTGACAAGGAAGAAGCAGTTACAGCTGCTCTATCAGAATTACAACAGCAACATTCTGAAGAGATGAAGGAGCTGGAGCATAGGCTAAGTAAGGAGGAAGAAGATAAAAAAGCCTTGGAAAATGAGAAGAACAAATTTCTTGACAAACTTGATCATCTCACTGAAAAGATGAAGATAAGCAGAGAAGAAAGTAAACAGCAAAAGGCACAGCTGGACTCCTTCACCAAGTCCATGTCGTCTTTGCAAGATGACAGAGACCGCATACTGAGAGACTACAAGCAACTTGAGGAACGTCATCTTGTTATAATCTTGGAAAAAGACCAGCTAATTCAAGAGGCTGCTGCTGAAAACAATAAGCTCAAGGAAGAAATCAGAAGTTTTCATAGCGAGATGGATGACCTCAACTCTGAGAATGCCAAGCTGAATGCAGAGTTGGTGCGGTATAGGGAAGACCTAAACCAAGTTATTTCGATAAAGGACTCCCAACAGAAACAACTTCTCGAAACACAGCTTCAGCGGATTCAAACTCTGGAAAAGGAAAAGGCAATCGTAGAAACACAGTTGAAAGAGTCCGAGCGTACTCAGGATGATCTCAGGAAGTGCATGGAAACCTTGAGAGAGGATAAAGTCAGTATGTCTCAAGAAATTGAAACCCTTACATCCTCTCTGTCTCAGGTGCAGAGTGAGATGACAGCATTACACGAGGGGGGTCCTCTCATGCAGTATAAAGCACAACTGAAGGCCCGAGAGGAAGAGGCACAAGAACTGAGTCATAAGCTTTCCCTCTCACAGAAAAGGATAACAGAACTTGAGGGGGAACTAGTATGTGTTCAAAGGGATGCAGCCAAGAGAGTGGGAGAGGCTGAGGACAAGCTTCGAAAGGAATTGAAGCACCTACATCATGATGCAGGGATAATGAGGAATGAAACAGAAACAGCAGAAGAGAGAGTAGCAGAGTTGGCACGGGACTTGATGGAAATGGAACAGAAATTTCTTGCGGTCACAGATGAAAACAAAGATCTCAGAGCTCAAATTCAGTCTTTTGGGAAGTCTATGAGCTCTCTTCAGGATAGCTGGGACCAGGCCAATGAAGAGCTCCATGTTTTGAAACAGAAATATTCTGCAGACTTAGAAGAACACAAGAGTCTAGTGCAGAATCTTCAGAAACAGATGGTTCATCTACAAGAGAAGCAACATTCCACTGCCAAGGACCGAGATACGGTGAGATCTGAGCTGACAGAACTACAGAAAGCCACTGATGAAAGAGGTCTCTTGGCCCAGATTGAGGAACTTAATCAGAAGCTCAGAGCCAAAGATGATGAGCTTCTCCATTTATCTTTGGAACTGGAAGGCTCAGCCAACCAAGTCAAATCTTTCTCCAAGGCTATGGCAAGCCTGCAGAATGAACGTGACCGTCTGCTGACTGAATTGGACAAAACACTTAAGACTGAAGAAGTGAAACAACAAGCAGAAGGGAGTACTTCCACCACTCCTTCAGAAGTGCAGAGCCTTAAGAAGGCACTGTCCTCCTTGCAGAATGACAGAGACAGAGTGGTAAGTCATCGTTCTCTCTTCCTGTTGTACTTAAAGCCCCATAGGAGATTTGGATCTTCGGACCTTAAAATTCAGCACGCTTAGATCAGGTATTTGCAATGTGAAACACATCATTGTCTTAACAGAATCACAGAATAGCTGAGGTTGAAAGGGACTTCTGGAGATCTTCTAGTCCAACCCCCCTCTCAAACAAGGTCAGCTGGAATAGATTGCACAAGACAGTGTCTAGTCGAATTTTTAATATCTCCATTGGTGGATATTGCACAACCTCACTGGGCAACCTGGGGTTTTTTTTTGTGTATCTGAAAATGGTTTCCAGATTTAGTTGCTCCATCACCTTCCCAGGGATGGAGATGAGGCTGACCAGCCTGCAATTCCTAGTTCCTCCTTCTTGCCATTCTTGTACGTTGGGATGACATTTGCTTTCTTCCAGTCCTCAGGAGCCTCTCCAGGTCACTATGACCTTTCAAAGGTAATTGAGTTGCCTCCCAATGACCTTAGCACTCGTGGACACACTCCATCAGATCCCACAAATTTATTATGTACCATCTGTTATCTTCTCTGACGTATGGAAGCTGTGATTTCATTGTTAACTTTGCAGGATGGTTTCCCTTGCTAGCTTGATTTAAAATACAGAATCATAGAAATAAGATATGGGTTCCCTGTTAACCTGCTTAGTCCATATCTGTGGAAGCTCAAAGAGTGTTTCTCCTCTTGGCAGCTGATTACCAAGACAGGTACAAGGCATTGCAGCTTCATTTTTGACATCCTTACTTGCATACTTAATAAGTCTGCGTTTGTACAGTCTCTGGCATAGTGTGGCTCAGCAAGTTCAGAGTTCTTATTGCTGGCCAAATGACAGACTTCTGCAGTCATTTTCTGCTATCACTTAGTCTTATTTTTCCCTTCTGTTAATTCACAACAGACTTGTGGTACTGTTTTAAACACATCTTCCTTCTTGTCCATTTTGTATCGGTTATTTGTAGATTTATATCTCCTCCTGCTGTTTTGTTGAACTTGCATATCTGTGCTGATACCAAGACAGACCCTCAGTAGAGTGATCTCCTGACTCATTAAGTGTTCCCCGTCTCCAGAGTCAGCCAAGTCTTCTTGTCTTTGAAAACTGATTGCAGTGATGGATCTGTAATGGCAGCTTATTTCTAATTCCAGTCTGAGTAGACTGTCTAAAGGATTTTAGTTGCTCAGTTCCCTGGTTTACAGTAAATACCAGCTTCGGGAGTTATTCTTAACCAGCTTCTTCTGTCTCACTTTGTTGTCCTCTGAATAAGGGGATTAATATTGTAGTCCAGGCTCTTTTTGTTAATGTATGTCAAATCTTCATGGAAGGCCTCAAATCTCACTGCTCTTATTAACAATAGAATTCCCTGAGGTTTTATTTCTGAGCAATTCTTAGTAGACTGCTGTAATCACTGATCCACTTTCTTGTTTCTGAATGTAACTTTTTTCTCCAGATGCCACTGTGGGAAATGCTCTTAAACACTTATAAGTAATAAACCTAGCTGCTTGCTCAGTTGTGACACACTCTGGTATTTCCCTTTAATTAAAGGTAAGAGAGCTGAAGAATCTGCAGCAGCAATATATACTAGTTGGAGTAGAATCTGCTGAAAATTCTCGCTTAAAAGCACAACTGCAGGAATATCAGCAAGACGTAGATAAACAGCGCCATCTCCAAGAACAGCTGAAGCAAGAAAGTATTTTCTACCAGCAGGAGCTCCAGCAACTTAGGTGAGAATTGTCTGTCTTCTTGCTGCCTCAGGGGTGGAAATGTGCCTTTTCTTTCATTCAAAGAGCAATTGTGGGCAGAAGGCAAAGAAGGCATTGAGAACTTCAGCCTCACTTGTGTCAGCTGTCACTAAATTGCTTTGCCCTGTTCAGGAGTGGGCACACATTTCCCTAGTTCAGCTTTTGCCTCACACTTAGGGTGAAGGATTACAGCCCAACATATTGGAAGGAAATGCCTGTGTGAAATACATCAATGACCTTTTAATTTTATTTCCTTCATCCCGAGGTGGCCAATATCGTATGAGGGGAAAGTTACTCTTTCTTGTATTGGTGCTTATGTATATAATTGCAGAACTGTCAATTCCAAACTGATGATGAACACTCTGTATTATCCCACTGATATTGTTTAGAAAATACTAGTTTTGTATGACTGCCTAATCCTCTGTTTCACTTGCTTTATGTCATCTATTTAAAAAAAAAAAAAAGTCTGTTATTCAAGTCTACTAAATTGTCATCTCCAACTGGACTAAAACTATTCAGGCAAATATGCTCCGTTCTTAAAATGGGGGGCGGGGGGGAAATCCTTTCAGGTACTTCAGAGATCCATCTAAGAATGACTGAACCTGGAGTGAAAGAGGTGGGGGTTTTTGTGGAAAGATGTATGGCTTATCTTTGTCCAAAGTGACATAAAAACTTGTAGTGCTCCTTCCCCCTCCTCCTGCCCTTAGTCAGACCCTCAGACTGACACCTCAGATCTCATAAGGTTTGAAGCAGCTTACAAATTTTATTTATTTCCTGATAAAAAAAAAAAAGATTTATTTCTCGTCTAGCTTCTACAATGTAAATGAAGCTAAGACCTCAAGTTTGCACGCCTGGATCAATGCTATGGTTCTGGTGCATGTTTGACTAAGGCAGTGCTAAGGTTATGATGACAAGTGGCATTGTCAATTACTCGATTGACAGAACTCTCTGTATAGCAAGATCAAAACAATATCCAGGAATACTGACAGTGTAAGCATTGGACATTCTGCAGTGTTGAGCCAAATGCAGAATACTTCCTTAGACCTGCTTTTAAAGTTCTTGTACTTAAGTGGGTTGTTTGTTTTAGTTTAGTTATAAAAATTATTTTCTGGCATGGGGTAATGATAGGAAATAAAATCATCCTCAGCTCATTCTGAGCTGAATACCTGGATATCGTAAGTGATACTGGTAACTTCCTGGTAATTTCCTTTGTGTCATACTGGACAGACAAGAGAAAACTGCATGGGAAAAGCAGAACAGCAGCATAAAGGAGCAGTACCTGATGGTCATAGCAGAAAAAGACAAGCAACTGAGCCATTTACAGAGGGTCATGCAAGAAATGAGATTGCCTCTCAGCAAGTCTCAAATTGCAGAGGAGCAGTTACAAACAAAGGTAGGTGGAAATATACAGATTCTTTATCGCATGGAAATGTGAGGCTTGAAATTCAACCAAAGTAGTACGTGTTGCTTATATTCAGCTCATATCGACTGCAGTATTGGAATTTGTTGTGTGGCCTCCAAGGACTATACCAACAATGCAACTTGGATCATTGAAAACCTTTGGAAAACTCTGGCATACCCTTATGTGCTCTTGCCTTAGTTCATGGTTCCTAGTGTTTCAAGAAAGAAAGTAAAAGAGATAGGGCTTCCTAGGCACCTTAGATCCTTCTAAACAGTATGGAATGTCTAAGGTCTGTCTTTTGGGCTATTTTTGCAGAATTGCCTCTTGCACCGTGTTTGAGTCTACAATCTGCTGGTTTAGTTCTCCTTTTAACGTCACGCTCCAAGTTTTATGTTTCCTGTTGAATTTTTCTTGCTGTTTTTGCCGTGACAGGGATCTACAATCCTAACTCAAGCCCAGAGAGGCTGAGGATTGAACATTGCACTTTCTGCCTTCTTTCCCATGTATCGGAGTCTTGAAAGTGGAGTGGAATATGTTGAGTATTTTGCTGGTCTAGGGAAGGGTGCTTGCCTGCTGCATGTACAATACCATTACATTATGAGGAATGAACTCTCCTGCCCACATCTCTAACGTTCCAGTAAGAAGCTTTTATGTCAGTGGAAGAGGGAGGAAATCTCCCCTTATCCCTTTGACACGCACATGCATATATGCAAAGAAAAAGCTAGAACAATAAACATGTGATGTTTTCCAGGAGAATGCTTCAGTGCTAACCTTTTACTCTGTGTTGAATTAGCGCAGTGTGGACATTGGTGTGGGTGTTTTTGTTTTTCTTGTTCTCATTCATATGCTTTTTTTCTTTCCTGTATTTGTAGACAGCTTTAAGACAACTTTTGAGAAGGACCCATCGTATGTGCAATTTCAGTGATCTTTCCTAATTATTTGGATTTTCAGATGGCTTTTAGGATACTTCTGTTTATTCCCCATTTGCTGTTTTGCTTGAGCAGATCAAGTTCCAGGCCTAGGAAAAATGTTGGGCTTTGACCATGGAATACTAAACAGAGAGGACAAATACGAGAGTGAGTTGTCACTCGTGCAGTGTATTTTTCATTGTTCTTTCCCTGGCAGATTTCTTCAGAAGTTCTGAGAGGGGACTTTTCAAGCCTAGAAATGGAGACGAAACATCTCCGAGCCCAGCTAAGTGACAGCCTGAAAGAACTGCACCAAAAAGAGCTCAGAATTCAGCAGTTAAACAGCAAGGTATCAATTACGTTTTATACTTGCTTGCAGAGTCTGGGATGAGGAATGTGGGGAACAGGGTAGGCTTGAGTAGGGCTCAGGGAGCAGGAATTAATCTTTCTGTTCTTGTGGGCATTTAGTGAAGTAACACAAAATCAGAAACATTAGTTAAAGAGACTGCTGGAGGTGATCTAGTGCATCCTTCTGCTGCTCAAAGCAGCACTGTCACCAACATGAGATCAGGTCAGCCATGACTTTGCCTAGCTGAGTGGTGAAAGAATAGAGATTCCAGAACCTTTCTGGGCCTTTGGCCAGTGCTGCTCTACACTTTTAATGCAAAGGTTTTTCTTAATGTCTAGTCTGACTCTTCCAAGCCAGTCTGTGGCTATGGCCCCTTATTATACTTTCTGCCACTGTCAAAGAGAGTTTGGCTCCATCTACTTCATGATTTTCTTTAGTTTATTTGTAAGATACTGTAAAATGACCCTTTAGCCTTCTCTTTAGCAGGATAAAGCAGCCCAGCTCTCACAGGCATCATGTGCTCCAATCCCTCAATGATCTCAACAGCCTTTTCCTGGACTCCTTTCCGTTTCTCTGTCCATTTTAGAATCATTTAGATTGGAAAAAACCCTTAAGATTACATAGCCCAACCATTAACCTAACGCTACCAAGTCCACCATGTCCCAGCCATGTCCCTAAGTGCCACGTCTACGCTTCTTTTAAGTACCTCCAAAGGTGGTGACTCAACTGCTTCCCTGGGCAGCCTGTTCCAATGCTTGACAACCCTTTTGGTGAAGAAATTTTTTCCATTTCCTCTTGTCCTGTCACTTCTTACTTGGGAAAAGAGTCTGACATCCACCTCGCTACAACGTCTTTTTAGGTAGTTTTAGTGAGTGATAAGGTCTCCCCTCAGCCTCCTTTTCTCCAGACTAAACAAACGCAGTTCCCTCAGCTGCTCTTTATAAGACTTGTTCTCTAGAGACTTCACCAGCTTCGTCATCCTTCTCTGGATGCACTCCAGCACCTCAAAGTCTTTCTTGTAGTGAGGGGCCCAAAACTGAACACAGTATTCGAGGTGTGGCCTCACCAGTGCTGAGTACAGGGGGACAATCACTTCCCTGCTCCTGCTGGCCACACTACTTCTGATACAAGCCAGGATGCTATTGGCCTTCTTGGCTGCCTGGGCACACTGCTGGCTGATATTCAGCCAGCCATCAACCAACACCCTCAGGTCCTTTTTCGCCATGCAGCTTTCCATACTCAGACTCTCATACAATTAGCTTCAGCCCATCGATCCTGCCCATCCAGATCCCTCTGTAGTGCCTTTCTACACTCAAGCAGATCAACGCTCCCGCTGAACTTGCTGTCGTCTGCAAACTTCTCAGGGTGCACTTGATCTCCTTGTCCAGATCATTGATAAAGATATTAAACAGAACTGACCCCAGCGCTGAGCCCTGGGGAGCATCACTTGTGACCAGCTGCCAACTGTATTTAACTCCATTCACCACAGCTCTCTGGCCTCAGCCATCCAGATGGTTTTTACCCAGCGAGCAGTACACCTGTCCAAGCCAGGAGCAGCCAGTTTCTCCAGGAAAGTGCTGTGGGAAACGGTGTCAAAGGCTTTACTAAACTCTTGGTAGACAACATCCAGAGCCTTTGCCTCATTCACTAAGTAGGTCGCCTTGTCGTAGAAGAAGATCAGGTTAGTCAAGCAGGACCTGCCTTTCATAAACCCATGCTGACTGGGCCTGAGCACCTGGTTGTCCTGTAGGTGCCATGTAATGGCACTCAAGATGATCTGCTCCATAACCTTCCCCAGCACTGAGGTCAGGCTGACAGGCCTGTAGTTCCCTGGATCCTTCTTCCAGCCCTTCTTATAGATGGGCATCACATTTGCTAACCTCCAGCGAACTGGGAGCTGGAAATGTGTGACCTAAAACCAGTCCCAGTATTCCAGGTACAGTTTTATTGGTACCAAGCAGAGCAGGTAATAACTTCCCTTAGTCCACTGGCCTTGCTTCTCCTAATGTAGCCCAGTAGACAGTTTGCCTTGTTCACAATGAGGATGTACTTGTACTCAGCTGGGCAGCTGCTGTAACTCCCTGGTCCTTTATAGCAGAGCTGCTGCCCTGGCAGTCTCTTCCCATCCTATAATAACGCATGGATTCGGCCTCAGGTGCAGTTTGCACTTATCCTTATTGAATTTGAGATTTATGTTGGCGTAACCCTCAAATTTCTCAAGGTCCCTCCAGATTGAAGTTTTGGTCTTTGTTATTTCAGCCACTTCCCAAAATTCGATACTGGCTGCAAATTTGCTGATGCTATACTCTATGTCATAACTTATATTGCTGTCAGTGTCAGGTAGGCTGCAGGAGTATTCTGCTCATTGTACTGGAGCTGGCTGGCATGGAGTTAATTTTCTTCATAGCAGCCCCTAGGTTGCTGTGTTATGGATTTGTGACTAAAGTAGTGTTGATAACACAGCAGTGTATTAGCTGCTGCTGAATAGTGCACAGCATTAAGGCCTTCTCCATTTCTCACCCTGCTCTTCCTGCAGTGAGTGGGCTGGGCGTGGGCAAGAGCTTGGAAGAGGTCACAGCTGGGACAGCTGACCTGAATGGACCAGAGAGATATTCCAGGCCATACACTCAGGAGAGTCAGCGACAGGAGTGTCTGAATCAGCAACTGAATCATCTGTCACTGAATTAGTGCCCTTTCTCTAAAGTGACCAGAGAGAGAAAGGAGGAGGGAGAGGGAGGAAAGAGTGGGGGTGGGGAGAGAGAGGGAGACCAGAGAGCAAGATTATGTGAGGAAAGTTGTTTCCAGGTTCCATTTCTATTGTTGGGAGCTCTTTCTAGCCTCCTGCTTTCTAAACTCCTGAAGTAAGTCCCTCCTGAAGGCATGCTTGTGATCTTCAGTGCTGCCTGCGATCTTGGCAAAACTGTCTGTATTTCAGTGCAGAGTCACCAGCAGTCCAATTCCTGCATTGAAATGGAAGACTCAGAATTTAGCGATCTTCAGAAAGAGTTGCATTCAAGGAGAAAGCAAGAATATAAAATCATAACTTAGTGATGATATTTCTGGAAGGTTTAGGTCAATCTCAACACTTCAGAAATCTTGTTTTAGAAGCGTGTTATTCAGTGTATTGTGCGGAACACTTAGCCACAAGTTACCATTGGAGATTATCACTGGTCTTTGGACCTTAATAACACACAATGTGGCAGTTCCCATGTTCTCAATAGAATTCTTACCCTCAGTTAAACAGAGAACAATTTTGCTTTCACAAAAATGTGAATTCTTTACTTAGCAGTTGTGTTCTCTTCACAGCTGTCTCAGGTCTTTGAAGAGAAAAATGCCCTCTCCCTCCAGCTGCGCGGTAGCAGTCGGAACATCTGTGAGAGCCATCAGCACTACAACGAGGTTCTGAACCGCTGCTTGGTGCTTGAGAGGCGGCTCCAGGAGCTGCAGTCTGCAGACAAGGGCACGGTAAGGGTGGGCTTCTTGGTGCAAGGGAGGGAAAAGCTTATTGCGGATGGCTCCACTAACTGCAGCATTTTAGCTGCTTTCTATCCTCTTCGTTCAGTGCTATCTGCCAGGAATTCATGCTTTCTTTCAGGAGTTGTTTGCAACAGATGCTGCTCCAGGAGCACCCCAAGAAAAGAATGAGCCTCAGAGAGGCAGTTACACACCAGAACTGCAGGAGTTGCAGCTGAGGTAAGGAAAGCCTGAGAAAACAGCGGTAGGGATGTTAGTCCTGATGGAGCTCTTTGGGCTAGTGATGAGCTTATTTCTGTTATTCTCTATCAGAGTGTTGGAAGAATTCAGTTCCACACTAGAGCCTTGCAGAACTGGAGGAACTGTTATATGCACTTGACAGAACTATGAATAGAAGTTTGAAGAATGAAGAAACAACATGCAGCAGCAATTCTATTTGACCATTACCAGCCAAACTAGCTAGCACCTTTGATTTGATAGGCTGGGTCCTCAGTAACTGCTTAAGTATATCAGTGGTCTTGGTCTCAAGGATGTCAGCCTGAGAGTGTCTGGAATTGAGACCTAGCACATGATTCCTTGTAACCTTCTGGAACTAAGATCTAGCACATGATTCCTCATACCCTTTCACAATAATTTTTCAGAAGGTGGGGCCGTGGATGACAGAGCCAAGGATCTCCTTCCTGTTGTGACACAGAAGTTTAATAGATTTATTTTCTTTCTTGCTTTCCAAATAATTTAAATATATTAATAAAAGATAACTAAGTCTTCTGTGTGAAGTGGAAGGGAATTGGAGTCTGTTCACGTACTACACCAGTGAATACAACAGAAACAGAACAGTCTATTAATTAGGCCTTTTTTTGGCATGTGCTTGGTCATTTTCTGACAGGTTGTCCGAAACAGAACATATACATAGCAGCACAAAGCAGGATCTGAGGTATCTAGAAGAGCAGCTGGAGGAAGAACGGGACCGCCGTCTTGCTGTAGAGGAGGCGCTCTCTGCAGCACAGGATCAGATCAGGAGGTGAGGGAGCTTTAGCAAACAGGCAGTATCACCATAAAAGTGTGGTGATCTTAGCTCTGTGTTCATTGCACTTCATTACATCCTTCTGTTGAATGTCACTGGGGGCATAGAAACGACTGTACCATAGAACCATAGAATAGTTTGAGTTGGGAGGGACCTTTAAAGCCCATCCAGTCCAACCCCCCTGCAAGAAGCAGGGACATCTCCAACCAGATCAGGTTGCTCAGAGCCCTGTCCAACCTGGCCTTGAACATTTCCAGGGATGGGGAATCAACCACCTCTCTGGGCAACTTGTGTGTTCCAGTGTTCCACCACCCTTATTGTAAAATTTTTTTTCCTGATGTCTAATCTGAATCTGCCTCCTTCTATTTTAAAACCATTACCCCTCATCCTTTCACAACAGGCCCTGCTGAAGAGTTTCTCCCCATCTTTCCTGTAGGCTCCTTTAGCTACTGGAAGACTGCTATAAGGTCTCCCCACAATGTCTGTCACAGAATGGTTGAGGTTGGAAGGGACCTCTAGAGGTTATCTGGACCAACTCCCCTGCTCAAGCAGGGCTACCTAGAGCCAGTTGCCCAGGACCATGTCCAGATGGCTTTTGAATATTTCCAAGGATGAAGACTTCACAACCTCTTTGGGCAACCTATGTCAGTGCTCAGGCACTCTTACCGCAAAAAAAAAAAAAAAGTGTTTCCTGGTGTTCAGGCTATCCTTGAATTGTAGACAACGATAGAATGAGACAACTGACTAGACATTAAGACAAATTCAGACTAGAAATGAGATGCCAGCTTTTTCAATTAGTTAAATTAACTACTGGAAAACATAATTTGGAGACTGGGAATTGGGTGAAGGCAGAAGAGGCGTTTTCATACTTCCAGGGGATTTGTCTCCTCAGTAAGCACCTGTCTGTCATGGGCAAAACAGTCTTTACTTGAAGAATGTCACTCAATTTTAACGTATTGCCAATTAACATAAATTTTGAATTAATTTGGGTACTGAGAAACAATTAAACATTTAGGGAAAACACTTCTCCCCACTTTTCCCAGGCTCAACTTCACTCTAGACACCTCTCCTCCCTCTTCCCAGTACCCAGTTCCCATTGTTTGCACCGCAGATGACACTCAGTCCCTTTGGTGAGGCAAAGGACAGTGTAGGACGTGGGGGTCAATATGTAGTCATTTCTCTCTGCTGCTCCTCATTTCCTACTCATTTCCTCCTTCCCCTAACAGCTACCGCCTTTTTCTGAGTATGTTTGAGCAGAGGTTCTGTATGCTCCTCTGGTTGTAGTTCTGGCACGCAGTGAAGCATCGTCCATTGCCAAGCCAGCTGGAACCAGCTGTGACTGGCACAGGGCACGTCAGGGCCTGCTGCCACACAGCTCTCCCTTGCATCTCCCTGTTACCAAAACCTTGCCATTTATACCCAGTTCACTGTGTATGGCAGGTTACTCGACAGATGCCCTTACCTTATAGTCAGCAGAGAAAAGCAGGCTGACCTAGACTAGATGTTTCTCTCTGACTAGGGCTATGGCCATGGGCACAGGAGGGGGCAGGCACTGAGCAAGTGTCACTTGTATGGAGAGCACAATATGCCTGCTCTGGTCGAGTTTCACCAGCCTCCTGGTGGAGGAAGGAGGACTGCTGCTGGTTGGATCACCCAGTTCTGCTCAGCTTGAGCTCAGGAGGCACTGCAGTTGTACAAATGAAACCAGGTCTTGTCAAGAGAGGCCATGACTTGCTTGCAATGGTCGATTATTTTTTGAAGAAATACTTCCTTTCCTAAGCTTGTCTACAGTGTTGGTTTGGGGCATCATACAAAACTTAATTTAATTTCACTTTTTTTTTTGCGGCAGGTTGCAGTCAAGTGAGTGGACGTCTTCCTTAAGTGTTAGCACTGATATAATTCCAGGTCACGAGCATTCCTTGCTGATTGACTCCGTGGATAATAATTTCAGCAAAGTAAGAACTTACATTCACAGTTGTCAATGATGTGAGCCCTGGCTGATCCAAGAAAATAGGAACTGAAAACTGTGAAGCTATAGCAGCTAAATCCTTCTGTAGGCACATTTAAATCTGTTTGGGTTTGTGTAGGTTTCTGCTCTTGTCTTGCTCTGTTTTCCATGCCACAAGCCACATACTGTTCTGATTGTGGCTCTGCTACAGTCTACATAAGCAGACTAAATTTCAGAGGTCACTAAAATATAGGCCAGCATTGTCTGTGCCTAAAATGTGGTCCCAGATTCCTTGTGGAATTTTCAGTGCTTCAGTGATGAGCAAATAGGCAAAGTCTGTGCAAACAGAGTGCAATCTCATGCATAAGAAGTGTACCTGTTACTGGCCCTACCATCTGTGATGTCTGGAGAGTCTGCCTTTTTGTTTAGCAACCATCTCAGTTTTTTCTCACTTGCTGTCTTTCAACCCTGCATCAGCCAGGCTGGCAGCTGAATGGAGAGCTGCTTTTTCACTGTACTGAATGACAGCCTGGCAGTCACCTGTCCTGTTTTACTAAGGAGGAAGCCCTGCTGAAGAGTTTGTCCTGTGGTCTCTTCAGGACTTGGGGGTGGTGCTCTCCAGAGCAGCACCAGCAGAATTACGGCAAGAGTCATAACTGCATGCTACTCTGTGGTCATGCTTGGAGTTTGTTACTAGCATAGGCAGTTTTTTTCTTCCTACTGGAACTTTGATGGGAGATACTACATTGTCTGAGGACTCCTGGAAGAGCCTCTGTAGAGAAAGGTCACTCTACAGCAGCTTGTTCAACAGCTTCGGAAGTGCTTTGAGCTGCAAGGGTGAAAGGATGCAATAAATAAGTAATAATTTTCTTCTAGGCCAGAGAGTGAATCAGGACTCCTAGTAGCTCAAGGCTCTAGCAGAATTGATCCATTTGTTTATATTTCACTTGGAGGAGCTAGAAATTTGTAGGGACCAAATGTTAGCAGGAGACATTCTGCATTCAGTTGCCCTTTCTCAAGCAGAATTGGAGAGAGCTGGTTCATGAGAAACCTGCAGAGAGCGGGGAAGAGGAGTATTTAACTGAGGACTGGCTCTAGAGGTCAAATCTGACAGTGGAATGGATTTGGGAAGGTTGATGCTCATTACCTTAAACAAACTTATCTTCATGGCCTGGAGAGCTCTAGGTGAAGATAGCTGGAGACATAGCCATTCCTGCTACTGACTGGTCTCTCTTTTACTCTTCCAGACTCGGAATATCCTTGGACTGCGACGCCTGTTACGCTCTCTCTTCCTTTCCCGGACCCATTTGCCTCTAATAGTGGCCATGTATCTGCTTGCTGTCCATGTGCTGCTCTTCCTGTGCTTTACAGGCCACCTGTGAACAGGAGTAACAGCCTTTTCTTGAGGCACAGCTGTCTGTGTAATCCCTGGGCCTGCATTCCCTATCAACAGCGTAGCACTTCACTTGGCTGCCTTCTTTTTCCAAATCAGCCCTTAAGGAGCAGCTGCACCCAGCAACTTGCACCCTGGGTTGCTTGCTGTCTAAGTAAGCAGCAGCCAGTGCTGATGCTTGGGGATCTGTTTCCAGGACATCCGCCATTCCTTTGGTGTTTTTAAATGAGTGGTACATTTTCTGAGATAAGGTCCTCACACTACAAGCTTCAGGGACAGCATCTGTTCTGTACCCGGAGGTAGCACTGCTCACAGAATCATAGAATTACAGGATGGTTTGGGTTGGAAGGGACCTTTAAAGCCCATCCAGTCCAACCCCCCTGCCAGGACCAGGGCCATCTCCAACCAGATCAGGTTGCTCAGAGCCCCGACCAACCTGGCCTGGAATGTTTCCAGGGCTAGGGCATCCACCGCCTCTCTGGGCAACCTGGGCCAGTGTTCTACAACTCGCATTTTAATTTTTTTTTTTTTCCTGATGTCTAACCTGAATCTACCTCCCTCTATTTTAAAACCATTACCCCTAGTCCTGTCACGACAGGCCTTGCTAAGAAGTTTCCCTCCATACTTTTTATAAGCCCCCTTTAGGCACCAGGAGGCTGCTCTGAGGTCTCCCCGGAGCCTCCTCTTCTCCTGCCTGAACAGCCCCAACTCTCAAGCCTGTCCTCCCAGCAGAGCTGCTCCAGCCCTCTGATCATCTGTGTGGCCTCCTCTGGACCCACTCCAACAGCTCCATGTCCTTCTGATGTTGGGGGCTCCAGAGCTGGATGCAGCGCTGCAGGGGGGTCTCACCAGAGCGGAGCAGAGGGGCAGAATCCCCTCCCTTGACCTGCTGGCCATGCTTCTTTTGATGCAGCCCAAGATGCAGTTGACTTTATGGGCTGCAAGCTCACATTTCTGGCTCATGTTGAGCATCTCATCCACCAGTACCCCCAAGTCCTTCTCCTCAGGGCTGCTCTTATATAGTATTGTGCTGCGGTAGGAATAAGAAAAATATTCTTGAGTTGCTGCAGTATTTCAACACTTCTGTGAACTGCAGGATCTTCCCCCTCTTAGACTGAATCAGTGAGTTGGGTTAGCGAAACCTTGTAGTTACATAGAAAAAAGCTTCTTCCCTTTCTTCAAACACTTAGATTTGCTCCATGGCTCAGTGCTATTTGAAATGCATATCCTAAGGAAGTTGTGGACACCTAAGGAACATGAATTGAATTTCAAAATTGTGTTTCCTGCTCAGCTGCATCTCCTGTTAAAGAAGGGCCAAAACTAGGATATCTGGTCCTGCTCGGCATTCCATTTAAAAACAGTGTATGTCTGCCCTGACTAACCTGTAAAATAATGTCAGTAGTGTCAGTTATTGAAACGGAATAGGAAACAATAAACTTTTTATCTCTAGGTTAATAGCCTTGCTCTTTATAGCATTTGTGCACCCCTCTCAATGGCAGGTGCTTGCATACCTCTTGAAATGAGAGTGGCCATGCTCCTGCCACAAGATGAAACCCATGCAGGCTGGGTTGAAGGATTCCATAATGTGGTATGTGGGCCCAAATCAAAGGCAGAAGCTCCCGAAATCAACTGTACCCCTATGCTGAGGAAGCGAATAGAGTTCTGAAACCTTCTGGCCTCTCTGCTGTAGGAAAGGCCTGTTGGAGAAAGCTAATGCTGGTCATTGGACTTGTTTGAATATAAAGCAAACTGATGCAAATAGACTTGATCTGAAAGGATATATGGAAAGCTGTGTTTTTTAAAGAACCCCTGACTATGTCCTGGAATTGAAACTGCCCTCTTCCAAAGGGGGAATGCTGAATGCAAAAAAGATGAATTTCCTGTCGGAGACCAGGTCATCATTCTGGTCAGAGTACTTGCCAGAAGGATTATATCTGCCTCTTGCTAGAGTATGAGCAGTCACATTTTTCCCATGGGAAAGAGGTAGTTCTTTTCATATTGCTGGTAAGCTAAGGTTCTCTAGCCAGTGAACAAAGCCTGTTTGAGGGTGGACTGATTTCATCATGGTAGCTAAAATAAGTGGATCCCTGGCTGGTCCAGAACATTGGTACATCTATTTGTGCACTACCCTTGATTATCTGTGTGGACTTCCTCAGCTATATAAAATTCAGTGACCAAATATTTTGCCTAGAGCTTCCTGGAGCATGTAATCCTGTATATATAATAAAGATTATTTTTCAGATGGGATTTGTCTAATGTTGTCATGTAAATGTCAGAGGTCTCTTGAGCGTATGGTGCTGCTGTATTGTACCTTTTACAGGACCACCATGGGCCTGTAGGTCACTTTTGTGTACGCTTGTATGTTGATTGTACAAGCTCTGTTTCTTCATATTATTTGAATGTCTATAAAAAGATTATTTTTTTTTCCCCATCTTACCTCTCTCTCAGCCTTTTTCAGCTTTTGCTGTGATGACAAAAGAAGGAAATAGCATTTTAATAGTGAAAACAATTCTGGTAAAGCAAGATCTGCTCAGGTTTACTTTTCTTTGCATTGAGGCACATTTGACTGGACACTGCACCCTGTCAGAATTGTGCAGCCCCAGGAAAGACACAGCAGTTAGCAACAGCAAGCTGGAAGTGTGTTCCTAACTAGTTAAAAAATATTCTCTGCCAACTTTCTGTAGCCAAAGACAGGTACTTTTGTTCATATTCACTACTACAACCCGCCACCACCCTTAGAACAAAAGCTAGTAATGGGGTGTTAGAAGACTGTAGGTAATATTTCCACTGTATTTAATAGCAGCAAGAATTGCAAGCAAAATATGTCTTGTAGAATCATAGAATGGTTTGGGTTGGAAGGGACCTTAAAGATCATCCAGTCCAACCCCCCTGCCCTGGGCAGGGACACCTTCTACTAGTCCAGGTCACTCACAGCCCTGTACAACCTGGCTTTGAACACTTCCAAGGATGGGGCATCCACAGCTTCTCTGGACAACCTGGGCCAGTGCCTCGCAACCCTCATAGTGAAGAATTTCTTCCTCATGTCTAGTCTAAATCTACCCCCTTCCAGTTTAAAGCAACTACCTCTTGTCCTATCACTAACTGCCCTTGTCCAAAGTCCATCCCCACCTTTCCTGCAGCCCCCTTTAGGTACTGGAAGGCCGCTCTAAGGTCTCCCCAGAGCCTCCTCTTCTCCAGGCTGAGCAGCCCCAGCTCTGTCAGCCTGGCCTCCCAGCAGAGCTGCTCCAGCCCTCTCATCACCTGTGTGGCCTCCTCTGGACCCTCTCCAACAGCTCCACGTCCTCCAGAGCTGGACACAGCGCTGCAGGGGAGGGACTCGCAAGAGCTTTTGTGAACTGAAATAAGGCAAGCTCCTGCTGGTTCAGAGACATGTAAATATTTTATACCTTCAGATGGAACAGTTACACCTTAGATTAAATATATAAATAATTTTAAAAACCACCTCAGAAGGAACTCCTGATCTGATAATCGTAGTCTGACATAACAGCTTTGTGGTTTGACCTAATGAATGATGTGGCTTTTCAGCTGATGTTTCAAATGTTTCAACTTTTTGTTCTTCTCTGTTTGATGGACTTGTCCTGCCTAGTTTTTGACCTATCTGCAATAGAGTCCGAGGCGGAGATCGATGAGTGGAGCTGTGCTCTGCCATCTCTGATACACACAAGCCAATTTAGCGTGGCCACTACTGAGGCAGGTCCAGGATCTGGTTTTGTGCCGGGAGGAAGGCAGCATTACAAGGGATAAGGAGGAGCGGGAGCAGGTTACTGCATGGAGCTGTAAGAGGAACCCCTCTCTACCCTCTCAGTTACATCTACAGAACAGGTATGAGCTTTGGGTGTGTCAGACAAAGCTCACAATGAGACAGAAGGGGAGGAACCTATGCAAGTTCTCTCATCAAGGTCAGATCAAGTGACACCTTGCAACAAGAGAGGCATTAAGACCAGTGCTGAGAAGAAGCAACAGTGAGTTAGGGTCATAGGTGACTCTCTCCTGAGCAGAATGGAGGCACCCATTTGCAGACCAGACCCTCTTTTCAGGGACGTTTGCTGCCTCCCTGGGGCCCAAATCAGGGATGTCACCAGACAACGGACAAGCTTAGTACAGCCTTCAGACTGTGACCCACTCTGGCTCTTTCATGTGAGTACTAATGATGTTGCAACAAGAAATCCAGGCTTCAACAAGAGATTTCAGGGCCCTGGGAAGAACGCTAAAAGATTCAGGAGCACAGGTAGTGTTTTCTTCAGTCCTCCCAGCAATGGGAAGAGACACCACTGGAACAAATAGGTATGGCCAAGACATCAATACCTGTTTCCAGGGCTGGTGCATCCACCAAAACTTTGCTTTTTACAACCATTGGAGAGTCTCTAAAACAGAAGGTATGCTGGGGCCTGACGAGATCCACCTGTCCCAATGGAGGAAACGCATCTCTGCTTGTAAACTGGAGTTGGCGAGTGCTGGTCAGTTTTTAAGGAGCACTTTTTATAAGCACAGGAGCAGGCAATTCCACAGTGTCAAAAGTCAAACAAGTGAGGCAGAAGACCAGTTTGACTGAACAGGGAACTCCTCGTGGCGCTCAAGAGGAAAATGATCTCTGGAAGTGAGGTGAGGCTTCACAGGAAGATTACAGAGCCATGGTTTGCATACGCAGGGAGAAGACTTGAAAGGCCAAACCTCAAAGTTGAAACGAGTCAGTGTTGTGTCAGACAACAAGAAAGGTTTTTTAAAGTATGTTAATAGCAAGAGAAGGTCTAAAGAAAACATTGAAGTGATCCTTGTAACCATCAAATATGGTTACCTGACTAACGGGGATGAAGAAAAAACGGAGGTGCTCAATGCTTTTTTTGCCTCAGTCTTTAATAATACTGATGGACCTTGGGCTGCCCAGTCCCCTGAGTCAGAGAACTGTGAGTGCGGAACAGGAACTTTCCATTTGTGCACACTGAAATTGTAAGGGACCAGCTGTATCAGCTGAATGTTCACAAGTCCGTGAGGTTTGATGGGATTCACCCCAGAGCACTGAAGGAGCTAGTGGATGTTACAGCCGGACCCGTCTCGATCATGTACCAAAGTTCCTGGAAGTCTGGGGAGGTTGCCCCTGACTGGAAGCTAGCCAACAAGAAGGGTTTAAGGGAAGACCCAGGAAACTACAGACCTGTTAGTCTAACCTCAGTTCCTGAAAAAATTATGGAGAGGGCCATACTGGGTGCTAATGAAAGACATTTAAAGAACAATGCCATCATCAAGCACAGTCAACATGTGTTCACAAAGGAAAGTCCTGTTTAACTAATTTGATATCTTTCTATGATAAGGTCACTCAGCTGGTGGATGAAGGGGAGGCAGCGGATGTAGATTTTCTTCATTTTAGTAAGACTTCTGATACTGTCCCCTTTAGCATCCTTCGACAACTTTGACAAGTTGTCAAACTGTGACATGATCAGGTACGCAGTGCATTGAGTGAAGAACTGGCTGAATGGCAGGGCTCAAAGGGCTGTAGTGAACGGGGCTAACCTGGCTGGTGACCAGTCATCTGGAGTGTTCCTTAGGGGACTGTTCTGGGGCCAGTTCTGTTCAATATTTTTATCAATGATCAGGATGAAGAGTTTGCTGGTGATAATAAACTAGGGGGTGCTGTGAACTCGTTTGAGGGACAAGAGGCTTTGCAGAGGGATCTAGACAGATTGGAGCATCAGGCAATCATCAATGGCATGAAATTTACCAAGACCAAATGCCAGATTCTGCATCTGGGGTGGAGTAATGCCAGGCACAAGTATAAACTGTGAGAGGAGTGGCTGGAGTGCAGCCCTGCAGAAAGGGATCTGGGGGGGCTGGTGGGCAGCACTCAACAGGAGCCAGCAGTGAGCCCTGATAGCCAAAAGGGCAAACCACATCCTGGGGTGCACCACACAGCGTGACCAGCCGGGCAGGAGAGGGGACTGTCCCGCTGTGTTCAGCACTGGTGCAGCCTCACCTCAAATACTGCGTGCAGTGCTGGGCCCTACCATTTAAAAAGAATGCTAAATGTCCTTGAACACGTCCAGAGGAGGGCAATGAAGTTGGTGACAGGCTTGGAAGGCATGTCCTATGAGGAGCAGCTGAGCACTTTGGGTTTGTCTCGTTTGGAGAGAAGGAGGCTGAGGGGCGACCTCATTGCTCTCTGCAGCTTCCTGAGGAGGGGACGTGGAGAGGGGGGTGCTGAGCTCTTCTCCCTAGGATCCGGTGATCGGACTTGTGGGAAAAGCTGTATCAGAGGAGATCCAGACATGAAATTAGGAAACATTTATTTACCAAGAGGCTGGTCAAACCCTGGAAGAGCACTTCCTGGAGAGGTGCTCCATGTCCCAAGCCTATCAGTGTTTATGACGCATTTGGACAACGCCCTTAACAACATGCTCTAACTTTTGGCCAGCCCTGAAGTGGCCAGGCAATTGGACCAGATGATTCTTGGTAGGTTCCTTCCAATGAACGATTCTACTCTGTTCTAAGATCTGTGTATCTTGCCATTGTGTCAAATAGAAATGACTGCTCTAGGAGCTTTTCTTGCTTCACTTGACTCATTCAGAAAGGAGGTTATTTTGGTTTGAGATGTTTATCTAGTGACAAACTAGTGTGATTCATGCCGCTAATTTCAAAATTGTGCACTTCCCGCCAGTAAGCAATGTACCAAAGAGTTTGCTCTGTAAGTGCTTAGGGTTCTTTAACTACATGCTTTCCATCTTCTTAGTTCAAGCTATTTTTTTTTTCCCCTGGTCCTGAAAGAGCTTTCAGTCATGTATGTATATATATGTGTGTGTATGTCTGCGCATGTTTATATGTATTTTTAATTGTGCTGTAAAGTGGTGAGTGAAATTTCATAATACATTCCGTAAGCAGCAGCTTGCTTTCTTTGAACCCTTTTGTAATCATCAAGCCCAGGAGCTTCAGCCTGTTATTTTTTTTGTACTTTTATGGGCGAATGATTTTGTGGAAGAGATGAAAATAGAGATCCCAATCTGGTTTTGCACACTAAGAAATGTAATTGTGTCCCATCGAGTGCTGCTCATGGAGTCAGCAATTTGTGTCCCCGGCATGTCAGCGTCCCAGAGCACAGGCAGCGTGCAAGGGAACCGAAGCGCACTAGGGCAGGTTTTGGTACTCACGACTTGAGCAGAGCTGGGGGCTGGGACGCAGGAAGTGAAGATAGCGGAAAGTAAAACAGGAACTCGGAGCAGACAGCAGGCCAAAAGCTGTCGCTTGCAACAGGTGCCTGAGCAAAAAGCAGCAGTTTGCCAGCAGCAGCCTCTGAGCCTTGTAAGGTAAGAAAGCTGAGTGGGTTTTGAGAGTGGAAAGTGAGAAACTACAACAAAAAAAAATGTAGGGTTTTGGTGGGCAAAGAGAACTCCTTCGTAACTCAGCATGGGTGAGTTGGTAGCGCTCGGCATTTGCTTTTCAGTCGGTTTTTTGGTCATTGTTGTTGCTCTTGTGTTTGAGGCTCCGAAGAACCACATTTCCAAATCAACCAGCATGACTGTGCTGTGTGTAGCCCTGTATTTGTGCTGTAGTGGATGTTTTTCAGGGGGAAAAAATGGGGCAAACTAAAGGGTTGGGATGCTCTTCTGGCTGATAGTCCTCATTATAGAGGGTGTCTGGAGCTCTGTTGTGTGACTACAGTCTGTGGTTAATCATGGCTCCCAAGAGGCATGGTGGGTGGCTTTGGAGAGCAGGTGGCCAAGAACCCTTTACAGCAGGATTTAAAATGCTGGACCATGTGCATCTCAGCGAGCTGCTCAAGTAGCTGCCCTGTTGTCCGGTCCTGTGCTGGCTACTTACTGCTGCTGTTTTATCATTAACAAAAATGAGCCACGAATTTAAAAAATCTTTGGAGTGAGAGATGGTAATAAATTAAGGAGGGGAAAAGGAGATTAAAGTTACTGTTAGATTGTGCTATATTGTTCACGTGAGCCTTCCTGCTGCTCCTGCTTCTATTTGCCATTGGCTATGTTCAGTTTGTCATAAGGTTGCTGTCAGTGCATACAGGCGCAGCAGACGATCTCCCAGACCTGTTGTGTGCTGGAGTATGACAACTTTTTTTTTTTCCCTGAAGGACCCTGGGAAGGCCTAAAGCCTGATCCTCACAGTAAATCTTCCTTGGTCCTATTCCTCTCCCTTAGCTAAGTGTCTGGCTTTTGCTTAACAAAAGAAAGACTTAACCCTGCTGTGCTCTTTTACTTTCTGTTGTCTTTGCTCCCTGGTCTGAGAGTGCTGATTCTCCAGACAATTGGTAAGGGCAGCTTGAAATTGAACTGAACAGTGCAGTGTACAGAACTGGAGGGTTATTAACAGCTTTTTGTGTTGTACAGTTAATTACTTGTTCAGCATAAACATTTTGCTTGCACAGAAAGCAGCTATCCTGAGCACTTGGGTCCAGTTTGTAGGCTACTGTACGGCTGTGGGATTGCAGGGTTAGTGCTGTTGAGAAACACGTAATAAAAGCATGCAGTTAAACGATGATCCATCACAAAGCAGTTCTCTTCCCGCTTTTTAGTTGATGTTTGCAGTGATGTGAAACAGGGCTCAGCAGCCCAGGCTTTGCTGCACATTCTGTTCAGTCTTTCTCTCTGCCCCAGTGAAAAGATGCTTTGGGCAACAGTAAGAAAAATTTGTGGCTCCTTGACACTACAGGCAATAACAGGTGGTGGGATGCAAGAGCTCTACTGAGAATGATTGCTCTGTTGTGTAGGGGCAGGCAAGTCATGCAATCTTTCTTCTGTCTCTCACTTTGTAGAAACTGTTGTTTGGGAGGGGCTTCTCCATCTTTCCTGCTCCTTGCAGGGGTGTTGGACTAGATGACCTTTAAAGGTCCCTTCCAACCCTAACTATTTGATGATTCTGTATTTTTTTTCATGGTAACCTTCAAAATAAAATGCAGGAGTTTTAGACTTCACATTTCTTTTCTTTAACTTCCTCTTCCTGGGCCTATCACTTCCTCTGGGCCCCTTTGGACAGCCTGTACAAACCGTACCACCACAGTTTCAGCCTTTTCAGCCGTGCACACTTACAGGTTTTAGCCCCATTTCCTGTTTTTACCATACGACAGACACAAACACCACACAGCGTACTCTACCAGCACTGTCAGACCAGCACACATCTTTTCTCTGAACCTTCTCTAGCACGTAAGGCAGTGATTAAAAGTGACTGGAAAACAGACAAGAGACTGGAGGAGTCCAACCCCAGTAACTGTGTGATGGAGGCAGAGCAAGCCATGGCCTGTGGTGGTGTGCCATGACTACTTAACAGAAGGGAGGTTAAAGCGGGGGACACTCTCCCACAGCACAGAAAACTAATGTGTGTTGGAAAAGCAGAATCTGGTAGTTGGATGCTAGCACTAGTTTACATTAAAGTAAGGTGTACATTTTAACTGTGGAGTCAGTGTGCATGAAGACTGTGGTTGATGCTTAAAATCCCTGTGTGTTTTGCTGAAAGAGGTGTTGGGGCTCAAGAGTAGCTGTTTTGGGGTGCCCTGTGCTGTATGAGGGACAGATAGATCAGCAGGGCAGATGTCCTGCAAGGGAGTGCTGTGCTGTGGTCCAACATGCCCGTGGCCATGAGCCAGCAGTGCCCGTGTGCTGGGCTCTGGGTGATACCGTGTCCTGTTGGTGCAGATGTGGAAAGCAGTCGTGGGACATGATATGTCAGTGAAGATTGAGACTCAGGGAGACGACTGGGACACAGACCCTGACTTCGTGGTGAGTGTCCAGTGTGACGATCCATAATACTGGTGGTGGTGGGAAGGGTTAACTGGCCCTAGGCATATGCTGGTCAACTGTGCCGAGGCTCCGGGTGAGGCATGGCATGCAGCACTGCTGGCTTTGCGGGATCGGCCAAGTCCCACCAACCCCTCGCAGGTAGTCAGGTCATCAGTCGTAGCCATTTCTGACCCATATCTATGTTTAGTCTCCAGAACTTCCTACATCAGCGTACCCCACATCTGATGATAAGTAATATCACTTAAGGAGTACAGAATATTTATTTTCTTTTAAACCTGCTCCCTGTTAACTTCACTGAGTCCTCACCACAACTTAACCTTACAAGAAATAGCTAAGCCTTACATTTTCTCTTTCCCACACTGTTTGCATTTGTACAGGATTCTAGCCTAGTCCAATTCTCTAGGTGAGATGGTGACAGACTAGAAGGGTTCAGCCTGTGGGAACCCCGTGCTGTCATACAGTGTCATGATTTTCATTTTCTAATTGATTCTCTATTCCTTTCCTAATAAGTCACTCTCACTTTGTTTTTTTTGGACAATTCTGTATTTGCTACTCTTCTACATAATTCCATATTTTGTACTCCTTTCTGAATGGCAAGTATTTCGGAACCATTGTTGTGCAGGTACACTTAGGATTTTAGTTTTTTTTCCATATGGTTTACTTTTGTACTTATTAACATTAACCTTCATTCACAATGTTACCACCCACTGATTTGGCATCACGAGATTTTTCTGCATCGCTTTGTCTCCTGTATTTGGTTAACGTACACAGTATTTTACTATCTCAAGACTGACACCTCATTCTTCATACCCTTTTTTTAAACTTAGGAACACATAGCACAGCAAAAGTCCTGGTGCCAGAGAGCACCAGCCATACTTCACAGCCACAGGTCTCTGAGCTCTGTTGAGATTTTGGTTTCCTTTCCAAGATAGTTTCTTGATGGACAGTCTTTTCTGTTACACAAGAATCCTATGTTTTCGAGGTTCAGCCTTGCGTAGTTATTTCCAGTTAGAAATTCTGGTTTGTGACAGAACAGAAAGTCCTCCCCTCAAAGTTCCAAATTATTAATGCTTTTTAAAAATTCTATGCTGTCTTTTTTTTATTTTGTTTTTTACTTCATTGCTTCTATTTGTGGCAGCATTTAAAATAAGCCTGAATAAGACTTTGTGTTATTTTTAAAATTCTGTTTTGTATATAAGTACTTTTAGCTTTACCTTCTATTAGGAAAGAGTGTACTGATGCTTCAATTTATCAAATACATGTTCAGACCTTCCAAAAAGAAGGCAAAAGTGCCGTCGTAACAAAGCTGAGGGAGAACAGTCGGCCTTGAGTGAAACGTTGACTTCAGTGCTCTTCCCATATTTCCCTAAAAAAAACCCAATTTCCACAGCATTTTTGTTTGCTAGCTCCTCCCCGAGGAAGCGGGACGGAGCTTTCCGTAGCCCCGCGCTCTGTCCCCGCGGCCGTCCCGGGCCGCGGACCCGCCGGCCCCGCCCGCCCGGCCCCGCACGACGCCGGCCGCTCGCCGCCGCCGGCCGCCCGCCGCTCCCTTCCCATCTGTGCCCGGGAGCCCCCCTCGCCTCTTCGCCCGCCCCGGCCCGGGTCGTCCGCGCTCGCTCGGGGCCACGCCCAGCCCGGCAGAGCCGCACCGAGCGCCGTTCGCCGGAGGGGCAGCGGGCAGGGGACCGAGGGGCCGAGCCCCGTTTCTCTGGGGCGAGCGGTCGCCGCCGGCCGCTGACGGCTGCGGTTCGCTCTGCAGAACGACATCTCCGAGAAGGAGCAGCGCTGGGGCGCCAAAACCATCGAGGGCTCCGGACGCGCCGAGCACATTGAGTGAGTGCGGCCGGCGGGAGGCGAGGGGCTGCGGGCGGGGGGCGGCTCCAGGGGCGTCGGGGGATCGGC
>WHYT01016010.1:93909-119448 GCA_009806455.1 Tetrax tetrax
CGCAGGGCGGAGCGGCCCGGGGCGGGGGTGCTGGTTCGCCGTCCCGCAGTCGGCCAGCGCTGCCCGGCGGGGGCGCGGGGCGTGGGGCGCGGGGCCGAGGGAGCCGTCCTGGCGGAACGGGCTGCCTGGCGCTGGGGCCTGGCGCTGGGGCCGGGCCCCGCGCGTGGGGCTCCTCGCCTGGGGCGCACCGCCGGCCCCAGGAAGCAGCGGGGCGGCAGGGGAGTGGAGGCCTCGCCCCGGGCGAGGAGCGGCTTGGGGCCGCGCTGCCACCCCCGCCGGGCTGCAGCCCGCGGGCTCGTGGTTTGAGATGCTGGCCTTGCTCCAGAGGCAAAATTCACAGCCGCCTGTGGTGCTGCGAAGGGTTAACTGTCAGGTACGTCCAGGCAGCGGCAGTCCCCGCCGCAAAGGCTCCCTGCTCCTTCCCCGTCCAAAGCTGGCAGGCCAGCAGCTCCCTCGGGACACCCCAGCACTGCCCTGCACAGTGTATTGCAGCGCAGCACACGGGAAAAGGAAAGCGTGGGCTCCTGATGAAGACAGCGCGTAGCCCTGAAAGGGGCTGCAGGGTGGGGCTGGATGCACCTGCAGAGCCTCCTGCTCCAGGTCCTTTGCCAGCCCCTGGGTAGCATCGCCTCCTGTCACAGCGCAGTGGCTGCCCGGGTGGGGCTGCCACACAGAGGGACCCACTGTGGGCACACGGTGGCAGCTGGCCGTGGGTTTACGTCCTGCTCTGTGCTGGGCTCTGGCTGGTACAGTGGCACAGGGATACTCCAGACGGCTGCATGGGTCTGCACAATCCTGGCTTGCCCTGACTCTGTCTGTCTCACCAGCATCCATCAGCTGAGGAGCAAGGTGTCAGAGGAACATGAGGTCATCAAGAAGAAGGAGCTGGAGACTGGCCCCAAGGCCTCCTATGGCTATGGGGGCAAATTTGGAACAGAGCGGGACCGAATGGATAAGGTAACAGTTGTAGGGGGCTCCCCTGGGCCCCAGCGGAAAGGTATTTTTCTCGGAAAGAGCATCGCTGTTGTCTGACTTGATCCTGAAGGGAGGGAATGGATTGCTGCATGGCTGCGCAGATTCACACGTCTAGCTGGCCCATAATCTGTCTCCAGGATCTGTTTGACCATGTTTATGTAATTTGTCTCTACAACTTCCTTGCAACACTCCCCTTAGCTGTGAAGAAGGACTTTCTGTGGCTTGTTCCAAACCTGCTGCATACCAATTAAATTAGGTGCCCCCCTACTTGTGCTTAGAGAACTAATGAATAGTAATTCCCTCCTCACATTCTCCATTAGAGACCTCTGTCATATCTCCCCAAGAAGAAGCCCAGTTCATATTCTCTGTTCCCACATCAAATCTGTTTATGTTTTCTGATAATCATCATCACACTTCTTCCTGCACCTTTCAGCATTTAATACTTCTTTTTTTTCCAAAAGTGAGATTGTAAGATTGCAGTAGTATGCAATATATGGAGTCACTGTGGGTGTGCATGATACCAGGATGGCAGGGTGAGCAACAGACATTTCCAAGAGGCCAAAATGGAGCAGCCATGCTCAGGCCCTTCTGTTAGAGGAGAGTTAAGATGTTTTTATTGAGCAGCTCCTCAGCCTTTGAGCAGTCTTACCACGGTGTTGCAAGCATTCAGCCTCTGGCCCTTCTGAGGAGCGTGTGCAATTCATGCCCACACCACCTCCTGCAAGGAGCAGCGGGACCCTGGCCTGGGCTGTGGCAGACGTAAAGGGTGATTCCAGACAGGTCTGCTGACCCTCTCAGACACAGAAAATAGGGAGCAGGTGCCAGACCTACTGCCTGTGGGTTTTCAGTTGTGTGTGCTTATCTGCACTTTTCTCCTCAGTTTTCCCATGTCATTATCCACCGCTCTCTCCACTGGCATTTGGGAGTAGCAGGTATTCAGCATCCCATGCTTTGCATGATGAGCTGGCAGTGGGGCCGGTTGTGTGGGATGGCTGCCCTTGAAGCTGCATTACAAGTCTCAGAGCAGAGCTGGTATTGGCAAAGCCTGTGCGGAAGGCATTGCTGCCACCAGCACGATCAGTTGGGACCTGTCACCTCGTGGCTGCAAGCATGTCAGCAGTGGGGCATAGCAGCTGTGAGGTGCCTATGTCTGTGTCCACCCTGCCAGTCTGACTGTGGGTGCTCACATCAAGCTGTCTCTCTTAGTGTGCGGTGGGCCATGAGTACGTTGCTGATGTTGGGAAGCACTCATCGCAGACGGATGCAGCCCAGGGCTTTGGGGGAAAGTACGGAGTCCAGCGGGACCGAGCTGACAAGGTGTGTTGGACAGGGCAGCTGACCCCAGTGTGGGGTCAGGATTGTGGCCCTCTTAACTGGGGTGCATGGGCTCTTGCCAGGGCCGTTCCTGGGCGTGCTGCCACGTGGACAGCAGGGCTGGTGTGAGAGGCTGAGGAGGCCTGTACCCGCTGAGGAGTGGCCAGGCGCCTGTGTGTTACAGCGCAAGACAGGGAGCAGGGGCCCAGCCCAGCCCCTGGAGGAGAGTGGGTGAAACTTGCTTGGCCCTCGAGACGACTGACGTTCCTCCCTTTCTTTTTCCAGTCAGCACTGGGCTTTGAATACAAGGGTGAGGTGGAGAAGCATTCATCCCAGAAAGGCAAGTCCATGGGCACGTGTTGCCCCTTGACACTTTGCACAGCTGCTGTTCTGCTCCCAGATATCCTGTGCTGCCTGCTGTGGCATGGTCTCTTTTGTTCTCCGCCTCCTGTCACTTTTTTCAGATTCCTGTTCCCAGTTTGTCACCCTTGTGGCCCCCATTCCCTGCTGTTCTGTCACCACCCTTCTGTTGTACATTACGCTTGTCTCTGTGCTTTGCTTTGATGGAAAACACTCCATGGCTGAGCAGAGAAGACACCTCCACACACACCCCAGATGGATAGCTGATGCTCCCTTTCCTCGAAATGTCCTTATGAGCAACTGCTCCAGAGGGAACCCGAGCGCTGTAAGACATGAGAAGTGATTTCTGAAAAAGTGGCATATAAGGAAAAGCACAACAATGGATATGGAAACAAAAGCCTAGATGGCACCCAAACTTTTGCAGAATTCTGAAGATTGTTTAACCAAACTTTGACGTATACATACAAGCAGCTATATTAATTAGAAACGTTGCAGAAACGGAAACCAAAGATATTTTAAATATTCTACAAGCAAAAGAAGATGGGAGGGCAAGGTCTGTTGCTGTTTCAGATAAATGTTAGAAATTTTGCATTAGCTGGGATTGTTTAGTCTGGAGAAGAGGAGGCTCAGGGGAGACCTTATAGCTCTCTATAACTTCCTGAAGGCAGGTTGTGATGAGCAGGGGTTTGGCCTCTTCTCCCAGGCAACAAGCAGGACCCGAGGTAATGGCCACAAGTTGTACCAGAGGAGGTTTAGGTTGGACGTGAGAAAAAACTTTTTCTCACAAAGAGTGGCCAGGCACTGGAATGGCCTGCCCAGGGAGGTGGTGGAGTCGCCGTCCCTGGCAGTGTTCAAGAGGCGGCTTGATGAGGAGCTACAAGATATGGTTTAGTAGCTCTGGCACCAATGGTAGTGGAAAGACGGTTGGACTAGATGATCTTATAGGTCCCATCCAACCATGTGATTCTATGATTCTATAAAAGAAGGAAGATCTTTGGTTGATCTTAAATTAATGAACCAGATGCTGTTATGCTACATTAACATATTCCTGTATAAGAGATTGTATACTACATTGTAGATACAGAAATTCATCAGGCTGTGTAAAACCACAGAAATCACTCAGGCGAAAATGAAAATGTTAGAAGTAGGTTAAGGGGTTCAGATTGTTTTTCGTACTGGAAATTCCAGCATCAAGGTAACAGTCATAAAATCTATATTTGCTGGAAACAGCATCCTAAAAGGTCCATTTCATAATGGCCTAATGGGTAAATAATCGTTTAATTGAGATACGTTTAAGAAATTTCTAAGACTTACAGATTCATCCTTAAGTAACTGAGCTTCTGTGAAAGAGAGAGTCATTCTTGAATAAGCATATTTCTCTAGATTACAGTCTTGATGGATTGATAAGGCTGAATTTGCTGGAGAAGCCCCACCTCATTCCTGTAAAATGCAGACCTGTGAGAATAGGGTCAGGGAACAAAGAAAAGTGACAGTGATTTACTCCTTCTGAAGGGTGGGATTTGGAGCCAGAGCTGGCAGACCAGGTCTCTGAAAGGAAGCGTCTCTGTACAGCCAGCAGGCTGAAATTTCTTAGGACATCAGCCAATAATAGAGTATTGCTGAGAGAGTAACTGAACACAGTTGAAGCAGTTAGTTAGTACATTGCTAGTTTAGAAGATCGAAAAAGGAGAGATGTAAGGAAGATGTGCTGTGCCTCTGTCACATAATGATTGAGCACGCAAGAGACAGCCTGAGGGGGAGAGCTGGAGCATGTCTCCAGAAATGTGGGCTTCAGCCTTTGCTGCAGCATCCAGAGTCAGTGGTTTCCTTACCGAAGTTGAGATTCCATTACAGCAAATATAAGCTGTACAACAAAAGTTTATAGTTTCTTCTGTGCTTTCAAGGGCTCAGTATACTTATATACAGACCTTTTCAGAGACTGGCAGCCCACAAGTTGAAATCCTTGCTCTGGAGATGTGTGAGTGGGTGGATGCCCAGGCTGTCAGCACCCAAGTCTTGCTTGGTTTTGCGTCCTTGGGTGGCTGAGCTCCCACTGCCTCCCCAGCTGCCCTTAGCATGTCAGTTTTCTTCCTTGCCCTCTTGGCCTGCTGTGTCTCCTGCTGCCCACAGCCCTCAGGCTCTCTTGCTGCCATGACCCACACTTGCCTGTGCACCCATTCCCGTGGACCCTCATCCTCCGTGGCCCTCATGGTGCTTCCTGCCATCCACTCTGTCCCCTCCAGACTCCTTGCCTTTTCTTCCTTGTCTTCCATCATCCCTGCTGTTCTTTCTCCTCTCTGGTGCTCCTCCCCAGTTCCGCTCCCCATCTTTACCCCCTCCCCTCACCAGCCCCATGCTCGGGGCAGCATTTCACTCTGTACACAACCTCAGATTACTCCAAGGGCTTTGGTGGCCGCTACGGTGTGGAGAGGGACAAGGTGGACAAAGCAGCAGTGGGATTTGACTACAAGAGCCAGACAGAGAAGCACGACTCTCAGAAAGGTGAGCTAGGGGAACCCAGTGCAGCACACAGTGTCAGGACCAGAGCCTGGGACTGTGCCCGCTGGGGCTGTGGAGCACTACGCTTGATCTTTGCAATCTGCTGCATGAATGGTAGAAAACTGCGGGGCGCTATTGGGTGCCCACTGCTTGCAGCAAGGGGATGGGGCAGGTGGGGAAAGCCATTGCACAGTGCATAGCTGCTGAGAAAAGTTCAGGCTAAATGAAGAGCAGCAGCAGATTTCTATGGGCACAAGGATGTCCTGCGCAGTAGGTCACCAAAGGGAGGGTGCAGGGAAAGCCCAGGCAGGTGCTGATAGCGGGTGATGTGTCCCAGGGAGGAGGGAGGGCTGTTGCTGCAGCCACCCGTGGGGAAATCTGGCCTTGCTCCATGTCTTCCTCTAAGTCCTGGGCAGGGAAAACTATTGCCTCTGTGAGAACAGCCTGAGCTCACAGTGCTGCCACTTTTCTCTTTCCCTCTCTTGTCTGTTCTCTTCCATGTCATGATCTGGATCCCTGTGGCTGAAGACTATACTGTGGGCTTTGGTGGGAAGTTTGGGGTCCAGAGGGATCGTCAGGACAAGAGTGCCCTTGGCTGGGACCATCAGGAGGAAGTGCAACCCCATGCATCCCAAACAGGTAGGGCAATGCTGCCAGAGGTGGCAGCCCAATTTCCATGGGGCACACACACCTAGAGCTAGTAGGTCATCCTTGGCAGAGATCCACCTCCTGAAAAAGGAATGTGTACAGCATGCTGTGGAGCAGCTGAGATATTTTGAACCCCCAAAGCACAAGGGTAAACTCTGTCAGAACAGGTGCCTGCTTGGATCAGTGGGGACACTGAATGCAAGTCCTTGAATCAGGCTTCCCCAACTGCTGTGCTTTCTCTTGTGAGGTACACTCCTGATCACAAGCTCGTTCAAAGGGTGAGCACATGGAATGAGGCAAAGCAGGTTCCAGGAATAGCTTGACTACTGTATGTTTATCATCTTCAGTGAACAAGGCCACACTGTACTCAAATGGCCTGACTGGCTTCTGACCCCAGTGCCTTGGATGCAGATTTGCCAGTGTACAGCCCTGAACACCTGTGCACTTCACTGAAAGGAATGAAGGATTAGCCTTAAAAGCTGCTGTCCAGAGCATTTTGCATGTATTATCTCCGTTTAGTTCCATATGTGTTAAGATGCAGGTAAGGTTAACTCATTTCACTGGTCACAGCATGCTGAAGTCGAAGGTGCACACCGAATATAAAATATTATAAAGTAGTCTCATTTTTCCCATACAGACTATGCCAAGGGGTTTGGAGGCCGTTTCGGGGTCCAGAAGGACAGAGTAGATAAGGTAGGACTGCATGCTGCAACTTGCAATTGCTTCCTGCTAATTGCTGCTCTTTGCACTGCTGCAAGGGAAGAGACTTCCCCGGTGGAGATGCAGTTGCACTGCTCAGTGCACCGGATATCTGGGCATGTTCCTACAGTCTTGCTTGCCTGGTTTTCAGGCACTGGAGTGGTGCTGAATTCATTGCTCCAGAGTAGAGCATAAAATACCACCAGGCTCCCCTTTGATAAAGTTTTGAGCACCAAGTTCAGGATTCAGCTCTCACACTGAGACTCCTTAATTTAAATGATGTCATATAAACAACATGTCTGAGTCTCTGCTGAGGTCTGCGCAGACCTGCTTCTGAGCTTGCAGTACTGTTTGCCTGCTCAGGTGTGTTTTCTTTAAGGAGAGCAGACCTGCTCTTTGGGCTCCGCTGACTGTAGCTGAATTAGTCTGAAAGCTGTATCTTAACCTGCAGTTTCCTTTTTGTATGAAATAGTTTTCTCATGAAAGTAGATAAAGCCCTCTATCTCACTTTGTTTTTGCTGTGAACACCCCATCGATGCTGTCACCAGTTTAGCCATCTCTTCACATCTCATAAAGCCAGTGAGATCTCAGATGTTCACACACATTTTCTCTCTGATGTTTTCCAGCCTATATGGCTGCATACACATATTGCAGGCAATGACCTACTGAAGGGACATGTTTTTCACAGTTAAGCAGCTGCAGCTATGTATCCAATAGGGAAGTGCTTCCATGCCTCATGCCACTGGGATTGAAGGGGATGGATGGATCAGGTCCCTGGACCTCAGGAAGTGGTTGACTGCCTGGCATGCACTCAGCTCTTTGCTGTGTTAGCAGTGAGTGCTTCTGCCTTGAATGCCCAGCCTTGCTGTGCCCTGCAGCAGTCGTCTTGCCACTGTGCAGCCTCCCCCGCTTGTCTCCACGTAACCTTTTCAAGCCTCGAAGTGCCACCCCTCTGGCAGGAACAGCCCTTGCCTTTGGCTGGAGGGCAGCAGGCACTCCAACAATGCAGGGAGGCATCAGGAGAGCAGGACTGCAGCTAGCAGCCTCCACAGGGCTGTGGCAGTTGTACCGATGAGGACAGACACAGCTGGGTGCACAGCTTGCAGTCACCAGTAGCCATAGCCAGCAGGGTGTCTCCGCACTGGCCTTGCCTAACAAGCTGGACTCTTCATTCACTTTCTCTTGCAGAGTGCTGCTGGCTTTAACGAGATGGCAGCTCCCACTTCCTCGTATGAGAAGGCAAGACCACTGGAGGCAGGTGAGACAACGGAGTACCAGCCATAGGCTTGTTGGGAAGCTGTGGGTCTCATGGTCCCTCTGTGGCAGCACAGTGGCGGGCATGTGCTGTGGTGGGATGTGGATTTAACCTGTGCTGAGAGAGAGAAGGTGGCTGAACTGCAAGTTTCTCTGTGAGAGGCAGAGGTCTGGGTTTCTCCTGGGTGCTTGGGGTGGTGAAAGGGAGCCACTGGGCAGGCTTGATCAGCTGTCTTCTCCACAGGAGCTGCCGGTGGCACCAGCAGCCTGCGGTCACAGTTTGAAAACATGGCTAAGTCAGCAGAGGAGGAGAGCAGAAGGCAGGCAGAGAAGGACCGGGTGAGGCGGCAGGCTCGGGAGTTCCAGGCGGCTCGGCAGAAGGTGAGCCATGGCCATTGTGCCATGTCCCCCAAGGCTTGCGAAACAGACTTTTCCTCAGGGCCAGGCAGGTCCGTGTCCTTCTACCTGATGTCTTTACAGTAATGTCTTGCCTAAACTGCTTCCCCGTAACTGCCAGGGCCTGCCAGTGGACTTCACAGCTGTCACTGCATCTTCCCTGTTTCAGCACACAGATCAGGATGTGCCTGCACCCAGCCATGACCCCCTGTGCTTTGGCCTGGGCTCTTTCTTGTCTCTAGTGCCTGGCCGACAGTGCAATCGCACCTCCCCAGTATCGCCATCCCAGCAGTCTGCATTCAGGGTTTGCCGAACTGGAAATTGCACCCAAACCCTCACCGTTACAAGACCTTCTTCTACATCTTGCTGTTGCTGCGTTTAATGTGTGGAGAAGGTTGCACCAATAAAGCACTCCCTGACACATTCCCTCCTTGAGGCTACTTTCTGCGGATCCCATAGTTGCTACTGGCGACTGTCCTACTACCAGTCTGTAGGACGGGTTTGTGGGAGCAGATTTCAGCTGAAGGAAAATTTTCTGAGTTGCTCTGTTGGAAATGGGAATGGATATTGCTCTGCACCTCATTCAAAGAGATTGAGGGGATCTGATGACTTTTCTCCAGCAGGAAATCCCACAGAGAGAGAAGGACCACACAGAGGCAGCCCCTGCCACCATGCCAGCTAGAGCACCTGGGAGTGCTGACCGAGACAGGCCTGTGTCACGAGGAGAGCAGGTGCCCAGAGGGATGGGAAGAGCCAGGAAGGGGAGCGGGCAGAGGGAATCGCCCCTGGCACGGGAGCTGTGCTTTGTGGGAAGCCCTGCCAGAAGCAGTGGAGTGCAGCCACAGCATGGGAGAGGCTTTGGAAGCAGTGAGAGGGGGAACGTTGGGGTGGTGACGGGACATGGGTGAACAGCACCTTACACCGTGAGACAGGCTCTTGAAGTGGCAGGCAAATGGGGTGTTCCATTTGTGTCGTGGTAGCACTAAAGGCACCTGCAATGGAGCAGACTCCCTTGTGTTGGGTGCTGTGCAGTCGTGGGAGAGCTGCCTGCAGTGGCTTCTCTGCAGGTGACTTTCCTGTCACTTTCTCACTTCATGGCAGGAGGCAGAAAGGGAGAATGAGGAAACACCACCCACTTTGCCACCAAGGCCAGCAGATCTGGGTGAAGAGCTATGCAAGATCCCCAGCCGGGATCAGCCCATCTATAGTGAAAGTTTGGATGTCGATGGAGACTATGAGGAGCTGCCAGAGCCCTCTGACTACTGTAACAGTACCAAAGGAGGTGATGACTATGAGGAGCTGCCAGCATCCTTGGGAAAGCTGGATGCCGTCTATGACCATGGAGATGATGGAGGTGAGGACTATGAGGAGATCCTTCCTGAGGAGACCAACCAGAGCCAGCCCCACCTGGGTGAGTACTGGTGGAAGAGCCCATGTCTTGGGGAACTTGTATCTGTCTGCTCGCCTCACTGGATGTGTAGGACAGATTCCAGAGGGAATTTGTATCCTGCAGCCTACTGTGGTCAGGGTAGCAGCCCATGATGATGGAGACTTGGTCATCTCCCACTCTGTTGCCCAGCTCCAAGGTGTGAAATCAGCTGCACAGGATGCTGGGCCAGGCAGCAGGTATCTCGGCTGGAACAGGACTCAGGCAGAAGGACCAGAGGGCTGCCGTGGGCTCTGAAGAAGCTGGACCTGGACCGATGCTCTTTCCCTTGGTGCACTGTTTACTGGCAAGTGACTGCCAATGTTGCACTGAGGCCTTGGGGTGCCCTTGTAATTCAACTTGTTGGTCAAATGGCTGGTGCTCATGCAACCTGATCCTGTGGTGTCTCCTGGGTGTGAGGATTGCAAGGGTAGTCTTCCTCCAAGCACTTAAGCAAACTGCATGGGTGGCTGTTAATGCTTCTTCACAGCTTCACTAGTACTGGAGATGGTAAGTGGAGAGGCTGGAGTTATGTCCAGCCTTTTTCATGGGAGAAGAACATGAACCATCAGGACCCCACCTCTCTCCTTGCAGAAGGGGAGAGAAGTCACACCTTGCTTTGAGCCATGGTGCACCTCTCCCTGTTGATACGGTTTGGATGTGGTTCACCCCGAGGTTGACAGCTGGGTGGAAGGTGGCACTGACCAGATCTCTATGTCTGCTTTCAACCTCTTTCTCATCTGCCCATCCTGTCTTCTGCAGGGGAAACAGGCAGTGTTTATGAGGTGGAGAGCCCTGGGACCTGTGCAGTGGCTCTCTATGATTACCAAGGAGGTGAGTCTGCCATCCAGGCTGTGAGGAGAGGCACTGGGAGCTGGCTGGGGCAGTGCGACAGGGAGATTGGTGGTTTACACCATCAGCAGTGGTGAAAAGATTTTGGCTTGGTGGTTTAAATTTAAATTTCTTCCTCTTGGAACGCAGAAAGAGACCTGATGTGGGAACACAGAAGCTTCATATTTCATCTGTGAAGGCTTGCTCCTTCTCTGCTTTATCTGTGCTGTTTGGTGGGGGGTTGGATGAGATGAACTCTGAGGGTTTTCAGAATGGTTGTTCTGTATTCTCCTCCTGGAAGGGGCCTTGGGAGAAGGGATGCAAAGCCACCTCTCTCTCTGGGGTTATCTTTGCATTGTGACTACCTTTTCTGAACAATTTTTGCAGATGGAGATGATGAGATTTCTTTCGATCCTGACGACACAATCACACACATCGAGATGGTAGATGAAGGCTGGTGGCGGGGCCAGTGCCGAGGCAAAGTAGGCCTCTTTCCAGCAAATTATGTGAAGCTTCTGCAGTGAAACCAGCCTTGTCTTTCCTGCTTCCTTCCAAACTTTTGCCTCTCTTTACTTCAGCCTTCTGCATGTTATTAGCTTAATGTTGCTCGATCTGACGTGTCTAGATGCAAGAAATACCAAGGAGCAAACTGGCCATGTTCGAGGGAATGTCTTGGCCTGTATCCAAGAGATCTTTGGTTCCCATCCACTTCCAGATGGTTGGGACAGTTTAAGAGCATGTGAGCATGATGTAAGATGTCTTTTCTACCTAGACTGTCCAACATATCAACCAGGAAGCTTGCAGGAGAAGTGTGTCCATTCCTGTTCCGTACAGGGCAATTCACAGAAAAGAAACACCAACTCTAATGCAGTCAAGGCAGAAGGGGCATGAGCTATGGGACCTTTTTAAGTTGCTGTGGACCTGGATCTCATCCTACCCAGAAGTCAAGGAAAAGAACACTGTGAAGACTAAACTTGCCATTATTCCCAAGAAGGGTTTCCACTTGCGGGATGAACTGTGTTTGCAGCATGGAGTAGAGAAACATGAACCTGGTCTATCTGAGCAGATTCTAGAGCAGCAACCTGGGAACATTTGACCATCACAATGAATGCTGCTGACTTTTCCTGCGCAGAGACACAAGCTTGGCTGTGTTGAGCTATTCCATTAAACAAGAGAAGTATGTGCTGGCTCAATGAAAATGTGAGATGATCTTGCTAAGCTAGGAGATTGCTTGCTTGGTTTTCCTCTGTGTGCCAAGAATGCTGTTGGGAGATGTGGCATTTCTGGGGTAAACCTTGAAAAAGGAAGTGTAAAAATTAGATTATTTTCTGAGAAAAAAATTTTCTGGAAAATCTGTCTTGGAGCAAGAGGAAAATACTAAAAGGTTTCACTTAACAAATAGTAAGTTAATAACTGTCTTGGTCTTCATCCAGGCAGCCCATCAGAGGAGTGTTCTAGGGAAATCCGTCCAATCTATCAAATGAATCAGAGTAAGTGCTACTTGATACAGGCAGTAGCATATTTTTGAGAGTTCCATTTTTCCTGTTAACTACTCTGACGGTATAAATAAACATAGGTGTGCCAGTGGGGTGGGAAGAGCAGCCCCACAGCTTGTCATAGCCTAAGGGCTCCAGTGCACTCTGCAGTCAGTGCTAAAAGCTCCGTTCCCCTTCCAGCGTTCTGCTCGGCCTGTTCTCTCCGCTGTTGGGCAGTGTGAGTCCCTGTGCTGAAGTGGAGCCTCCCCAGTGGGGCAGTAAAATACTGAAAGTCTCTCAGGCCTGTGCAGGACTCACTAGTTGAGAAATATTTGTAGGTAAGGGTCTCACCAGTTTAATTAACAAAGGAGTGAATTATTTGTTAAGGGGTGTGCTGGCCAGGGTGTCCTTATCTGAAGAATGCTGTTGTTATTTACAATATCCTGCTTATCTGACCCACTTTGGTGAATGAGTTGCATAACCTAAGGGTATATAAACTCTGTAACTGCCCCATTTGAGCAGCGTTCGTATGCGCAGTGTCTGTCACAGCTGTGCTGTGCTCTCCCTCATGGCTTCAGTAATAAAATTACTTCTGTTCTGGCCTGACTACAATTGCATCCTGCTTATTCTGTACCAGCACGTCCACTGTGTCTGTTATAGGCTCAGTTCCTTGCACAGTGCAAAGGGCCCCTGAGTCCAGCCCTCCTTCATCACAGATGTAGGGAAAAGGCTGAGCAGGTGGGAAGCAGGACATGAGGAAATTTTTTATTTTTAATGTTCAAAGCAGTATTCAGTAATAATGCAATGCAAACTGAAGCCCTCCCTTGAACCAGTATATTCCAGGCTGGATGCTCAACATGCCACTGTAGGAGTTGTTCCTTTGTGGTACGCGCAATAGAAGTAAATCGGGGACACGCTGGGTACCCCAGCATGTGAGAAACTGCAGGAGCACACCCCAGTGCAGTGCCAGCTGCCCACAGCAGGGGTGCAGAGGGTCCCACTGTGACAGCTGAAGAGTTCGGTGCAGCACACACATAGGTTCTGGGCCGTCCTGTGCTTCAACAAGACTGAACTACCTGGAAGGTACTACCTGAGCATCCCTGCTCAGTGTTGGATACTGTGAAAATCACAGTCTGTGTCTGTCAATCATGGGAAAGACAAACTGTGATTCAGGTTAGAAATTGTCAATTTTAAAGTAAATTTTCTGGATGTTTTTGGGTTGGGTTTTTGATTGGTTGGTTTTGGGGTTTTGTGGTTTTGGTTTTTTCCCTGAAATAACTTTCCCAGTATTTTTTCCTCATGCAGTTCACCCTTTATTTCTTGATGTTCCTTTCCAGAGGGCTCTCCAGAATGGGCCTCGTTGTGGCAGACTCTCTTATCTGTCCTAGTGAGACTCTGAACTAAGGCTGTTTCAATATTTTTTTACAATCAAGAAGAGTGTATGGCAAGTAGAGCTGGTGGAGAGGCTTGCGACCTGTTTGGGTAGGAGCAACAGGCCATCCTAACATATGGGCTACAGAAACATTTTTTTCCCTGAAGAATAAAATCAGTGTGTGTTGTGCGCTAAGAAGAACTGGCAAACTGCCCCAACAAGCTGTATGTCTCTCAGCCCCATTTTTTGACTCTCCAGTAGGTTTCTTTGGGAATAGACTGGCTTTGTAACTGAGCTATGGAAGAGCATGTTTCGGCCCCTTCCAGCCAACGTGCCACTCTGGCACAGCTGCAGAAAAGCCTGTGCCTGCACGCGCAGCCGGTGCCAGCTTCCCTCCCCATGTAGACCCGTGTGCTGGTGGCTGGCTGCTTCTGCCATGGCATCGAACATCACTGGCTCCTGTGTACCTGCCTGCAGATTTGGCCAGCAGTGGGATTGCCCCAATACCCGTGCTATCATGTGAGCTTGGACCCAGCTGAGGAGCCCCTGCAAGAGGTTAAGCTGAGGCAGTGGCAGCTGAAGGAAGCTGGCTGCTCTGCGTCACCAGCCAGCCCGCAGCCGCTGTTTTCCATACCAATACCTCGCAGAACAACTGCATTTTGATTTTTTTTATGGCTACAAAGCAAAGCAAGCATTTCTGATGAGGGTTTAAACAATGCCATCTCACAGCTCGGTGCTGATGACTTGCTGTTTGACCAAAGCCCTGAGAATAGCATGTGGCCTGTTAAACTGCCGTCTGCTGTGCTAACGTACAAAATGCAACAAAGCTTTAGTGACAGCCAGGAGGAACCCAGCAGACACCAGGCTCATGCCAAAGCATGTGTGGGAGGAGGATGGTGTGACAGCCCCTTTGCGGAGGCCAGGTTCTGCAGTCCGCGATGCTGCCGGTTATCCTTGCAGGGCCTAGCTCAGCATCTCGGCAGCCTTGAGGCAGCACTGATGGCCTTGCTGGAGGCCAGCACCTGTCCGGTGCCACAGGATTTTGCTTTTTACAGCATTCCCTGGTAGCAGTGTAGCTGCAACAGGTCCTGTGCTGAGCTCAGCATATCACACTTGTGAAATAGAGACATGATCCTGGAACTGTAGCCTTGTTCCTAGTTTGATTTGGCCATTCTGCCATCAGTGAATGTGCTGAGGGTCAGAAAACTGATGGTGGTGTGCCACAAGCAGCCACTGTCTGAGCCAAGAGCCCCAAGCTCACTGCTGCTGTCAAAGATTTCCCACAGATGAGCGGTGCTGCACCAGTGCCACACCAGCACGCTGTGGCAGCCCTGGTGTTGCTCATGCGTTGCTGCCAGGGGAACTCTGTGCGCCCTTTCCCCGCACAGCCTTCCTCAGGGCGCCCTGCACCTCCTGGTTGCGGAGGCTGTAGATGAGGGGGTTCAACATGGGTGTGACGATGCAGTACAGCGTAGAGACCAGCGTGTTGGCTGCCAGGGAGTAGCCAGAGCTGGGCCGGTTGTAGTTGAGGTTGGCTGTCACAAAGTACAGGGTGACCACCAACAGATGGGCAGAGCACGTTGAGAAGGCCTTGTGTCGGCTGGTGGCCATGGGCATCCTGAGGATGGTGGCCAGGATGCAGAGGTAGGAGATGATGACAAGCAGGAAGGGGCTGAGGCCCACAAAGACACTGGCAGCATGGAGCGCCACTTCGCTGGGGTGGGTGTTGCTGCATGCGGCTCTCAGCAGCGGTGGGACGTCGCAGAAGATGTGTTGGAGCCGGGCAGTCCCACAGAAAGAGAGCCTGGAGGCCAGGAGGGTGTGCACAGCTGAGTCCAGCATCCCCCAGAGCCAGCACCCAGCAGCTGCTGTCATACAGACTCCTCGGCTCATGGCATGGGCATAGCGCAGGGGCTGACATATGGCTGCGTAGCGGTCGTAGGCCATGACAGCCAGGAGTGCGCACTCAGCCCCCGCGCACCCCATTAGGAAGAACATCTGTACCAGGCACCCATGGTAGGAGATAGTTGCCTGTGTGCGCAGGACATTTGTCAGGATCTTGGGCACTGTCACCGATGAGTAGCAAATGTCCAGGCAGGACAGGTGACTGAGGAAGAAGTACATGGGGCTGTGGAGATGGCGATCCAGGGACACGAGGGTGAGTATTGCAGAGTTCCCCAGCAATGTGGCCAGGTAAATGGCCAGGAAAAGCACAAAGAGGAAGGGCTGGCCATGGGAGAAGCCCAGGAGCGTGAACTCTGTTACCTGAGTCTGGTTCTCACCTGCCATGGGGCCAGCTGGGTTCGTCTATGGGCAGAAACAAGCACTGTGAGAAGGAGGTGGTGATTGTCAGCCAGGGGACTGGAGCACAACCACCCATGAGACAATGGTTTCACTTCTAGAATGGCTTTGTTCCTATTTCCATACTGGTTGAAAGCTTCCCGTGTTGGGCTTTCACAGACACTAGAATTTTAGAGTCCAGAGAGCTGCTATTCCATGTTGGATATCTGTCTGCAAGAGAATCATGCAGAAGAAACCAAGAATAGTGGGCATCTAAACTAACCCACACCTCCTGGATTCTCCTGCCAGCCCAAATCCCTGTCTTGATGAGTACACCAAGCACGGTTCTTTTAATTCCTGGTTGCACTTGTCATGACTACATGCTTCCCTGCCTCCTGGACACAGCCACATCATTCCTTAGCTGCCACAGCCACTAAATTTGCTCTTCCCCAGCCACCGGGTTGGGGATGTGGTGTTGCCTTGTATCAGTTAACAGAACATTTTTTTCTTTATCTTGTCTCTTGCTCTGCCATTTTTGAGGTGCTTTGCTCTGTGATAACCAGCCCTTAAAAGAACCCAAAAGATCCCCCATTTGGCTCCCCAAGGTGCTATACTGTCACGCAGCAACAGCCTGTCCTGCTGCTTTCCAGCCCTCTTTGCGCCCTTACCATTATGTAGGTGAGTGTAAGCCTCTCTGGATCCTTTTCCTCACCAGCTGAGAGCAGCCCCTGGTTCAGACTGGCTGTGAGCAGTGCATGCCCGTGCCGAGTGGGCATTCCATTATTGCACTCTTTTTGCAGCCTCTGTTTCCTGATGGTCGGGCAATGGGAGCTAATCCTATAATAAGCTCCGTGTCTGAAATTTCAGAACTTGAGGAGTTGAGCTGGAACATCATGGGAAAGTAGGGAAAGCTTAGGCAACAGCTCTACACAGGAAGGAATACCATGTGTGGAAAGTCAGCATAGATCCTAGAGGGAGCTACTGCCTCAATGAGGGGAAAATCTGTGTCAGAGAGGATGCCCGAGGTTGTAGAAGATGAATAGCAGTAATTACGAGGCCTGTATGTCTAAAAGTGACTCACCATATGGTGTTTGTCAAGCCACAGGCGAATTTAAGCCATCAGAGATCTCCTTTGGCCTGAGCCTGCTGATCTTTCTTCCATTTTCCTATTTCAGTTTTCACCCTGACACAAGAGTTTTGCTTACTGGCTACGATGACCATGTCCACATGATGGATGAGACATGGGGAAGCAGTTATTGCTGATGAACCTCAGCCAAGGGCTGTTGAAAGTGGTGCTTGCTGGGTGCTTGTGGCCAAGGCTGCTGCTGCCCACCACACCAGTGTCATGAAGCCCAGCAGACGTAGGCTGCAGTACTTTGGTGCACGATATGGTCTGGTGCAGCAGCCTCTGTGAGTTAACCTCTGAAAAAGAAGTTAAAAACCTCCTGCAGTCACCTTGGCTTGTGGTTCAGGACTGTCCCAGCCAGCACTCGGCACGGCCACGCACTGCTCACAGCCAGTCTGAACCAGGGGCTGCTCTCAGCTGGTGAGGAAAAGGATCCAGGGAGGCTTACACTCACATATGTAATGGTAAGGGCGCAAAGAGGGCTGGAAAGCAGCAGGGCAGGCTGTGGCTGCGTGACAGTACAGCGCCTTGGGGAGCCACAGGGGATCTTAGGGCTGTGTGTAATAAAATCCTGCTCTCCCTGTGCCACCCTTTCTTTGGCTCCATTCAATTCCCTCCATAGGTATTAGCACTCTAAACTATTCCGGAATCAGAGAATAAGGGAACTGGCCAGTGTACTGGTCATCGCTGAGCAAGTGTTTGCCAGGAGTTGTGGAAGGACCAGTGCTGACTGGATTCTCAGTGCCAGCTCTGGGCTGTGGCTGGGGGGCGAAGGGGGATTGCACATCTCTGAACTCAAGGGTTTAGTTCCCTGCTATTCTGATTGGGAAATTGTACACTTGGAAATAAGGCCTGCCAGCCTCAGAACAGGGCAGCCATGCGCAGCTTTTCCTTACAGGTGACTCTGACAAACCTCCTGTGGTCAGGACTCAACAGCATTCCCAGAGAAGCTATCCGTTCATGTCACTCTCCACTCACTGAACATTAAAGATATCACCTGATGGCTATGCAGAGGCCCATTGCCATTGTAGAAGACTGAAATGAATACGACAAAAAAAAAAAGCAATCATTCTCTTTCTCTTCATAGATGTGCTTTTAGCAGCTGAGGTCAATCATCATGTCTCTTCACAAGATTAAACAACAAGGTTAAATTTCTGGTTAGTACCCTTGCTTTACACCCGTTAACCTGTTTTTAATTTCTCTGTCCCAAGCATGTATCTACATGTCAGGCATTACTTTAAAATGTTGAGCAATGGAGAATTCACTGCTTCTGTTGGTTTTTTTTTTCGATAGCTACTTACCACAAGAAACTGTCCAAGCACTGTTAGAAGTTGTGTGGCTTTTTCCTGTTGGAATTGCTCGAATGCCAGCTCTATCTCAGTCATAATTTTCAGGTCTTTCTCGTCCAGATGAAGGACCCTCTATTCTAATAGTATTTTCTCCTTGCTTCTACTTGTGTACTGTGACCAGAGTGTTCGCTGACTAGAAGAGCCAACTTCTGATTAATTTCTCTCTTACTCTCCAGTTTTTCAACTTTAAACAAAAAAAAATCTAATATTGAGAGGAAAATTTTCACTCGAAAGATTAATTCTTCTTTTCCCAGCATAATGACATCCAAACTTGTTACTTCATCTTGGATATGGGATGCTACAAGGCTGAGAAACCACTGCCTGGCTGAGCTCTGCAGCAGTCTCCCAGATCAACATATTCTTTAACAGGGTGGATTTATTTAATTACTAATTTTCCATACATTGGACAATTACATAAGGACTATACAATCCAATATTTTGGAAATCTCAGACCCTCGCTCTTCCTCTAGCCAGCCCCCAGCCAGAGCCGTGTGCGTTTTGATGGAAGAACAGCCCAACTTGTTTGGCCCAGTGCTGCAGCCAGGAGCAGATCTGAGAGGGGTGAGAGGTGGGAGAGACAGCAGCAGTGTTCCCTAGGAATCGTCCCCTGTCTCCAGCCATCCCTGTCTGCAAAGCTGCATAATGTGCACATTGATCTGTATAAATTCAAGTTATGTATGTGTGGAGTTTCACAGCCCGAAGGCAGTCCATGGTTTTGTTAGAGCACCAATGCCTCCATGGTGCAGGTGTGCGAGCAGAAGGCTCTGTCCAGGACCTTGCTGGATGCTTTTACTGCTGACCTGTTAGCCAGAGGCAGGAGCCTGCTGACAAATTACGGAGAAGCAGGCACCAGTGATGGTGGGGACTTGCCTGTTACACAGGAGGAACAGGGACTCCGGTGACCAGAGTGATAAAAGTAAGAATAAATCTAATAGTAGGAGGTTAGGCACGTAGGGCCAGTCACCTGCTTGTGCTCCGAACTGAGGCTCAATGCTTGGAAATAAGAGCAGGCGAGCAAGAGATGTGAGAGCCCATCGCATGCTAGCAGCGAGCCCATGGTAGGTACACAGCAATGCCATGTAAGTCATCGTATTTGCAGCAGCAGCAGGGAACTGTTAGTTCCGCTACAGGAGGGACAGTGTGTTCTGCAGAGCTGCAGATCTGTCAGCTCTCCCCATGCTGACAAATTCAGACTGGACTGGGCATGGAGCTACAGGGCTAAGTACAGCCATAGCAGCCACGTAGAGATATGACCCTAATTTTTCACCCTGGTCTGGAGCAATGTTGCCATCAGTAGACACAGCCACATGACAAGAAATGCCAGATTTAAACGCTTTGTCCTCAGACATCCTGTACACAAAGAAATAGGAGACATGGTAGGAAAATCTCATTTCTCCCTTGAACTGCACAGGAATGAGCCCTCGAAGAGTCTCCACGTTGCCTCAGCTCCTTTCCTCTCTCTCTCTGACTTGCACTGAAGGCAATTTCTCATGGTAACTAATGACTTGCCAAGTATTTCCCAGTCTGGCCACACCTTTGCCCACTGCTGACCAGTCCAGAAAGGGTGAATGGGGGGCAGATAGTGAACACTGAGCCCATGAGTGCTAGGGAGGTAGCTGGTTTCTGTCATTCTCCCTGGGAAAAGGAAGGTGCCCCTGACCGGTGCAATGGTAATGCGCTAGCATGAGACCCAGCTCGCAGCAGGGTGCCTTACATCTCCACCGTGCACTTCTGCATAGCTCCAGCATTTTGGGGTGCATTATGTCCCCTTTCTCATACAGGAGGCCAGATGTTCTCCGTGCCCACCAAGGGAAACCAGCTGCTCCTGCAGCTTGGCTTTCCTGCCAAGCCACTGCATCCCATTTGCGCTCAGGTGAGCCAACCAGATAGCCTGGAGCATATAGCTATAGGAGGGAAGGTCCTGAGCCTTAGGTATGGTCCAGTCCCAGTCTGAGGTGATAGCTGGCCTGAGGGAGCTGGCAATAACACAGGATTAATTTATCCTGAAAAGGACTGGATTATTTTGTTCTGCATCACCAGCAGCCATCACCTGCTTGCATTCCCCAATCACCCAAGCATCTTGGGTGCCGGTACAGGGTTTGCCCCCAGTCAGTGTGCCAATAGGGACCCCTGTGAGGGGTCCCATCATGGATGAGACCCTGCCCCACCACTGGCAGTTGTCCTGTCCTCCTGGTTCTCCCTTACCTCCATGTCCAAGAGCAAACAGTGGATGGCATCCAGGGCTTGCTAAGAGGGAAAAGCTAGCAATGTCACCACATGCTGTCCAGTTCTCTTACCTGCATGAGGAAAAGCCTGTGTGTCCTCAAGGCTTTCGAGGGGAGGAGAGGCTTTTAACCCTGCAAGGGCCCTGGGGGAGAGGCTTTCAGAGGTAGTTCTTGTTCAGCGGCGGGAACAAGGAGCAGAGGAGTATTCCCTGAATCAGCCTGCACAAGTGGGAGCTGAGCCCACAGGACAAAGCCCTCCTGGCACAGAACCCACCTAGATCTCCTGTTCTGCTCCACACTGTGCCAGAGCTCTCCTGCTCCTGCTCCTGCTCCACGCCTGCAGCAGCTCTTGGCGTGCCTAGGCTGCAGCACAACCGGCCATGCCAGGCACCATGGAGGGCTGGGCTGGGGAGCGGAGAGCTGCAGTCCCTGTGCCTTGAGCAATTCGTTGTTACCCCGTTTTATGTGTTGCAGGGCTATGAGCTGCCACATTGGCCAATTGCTGCAGAGAGGCAGCGATGAGGAAGGCTGGTCATTGGCCACACTTGCAGCAACAAACCTGGGGCAACACAGCCGTAAAGTGATTGCATGGCAACTGCACCGCATCCGTGCTCCAACTGCACCGCGTCCGTGCACCCGCCATCTGCCATAAACATGCCCACCCAGCCCAGGCTGGGCAGGGCTCTCTGCGGTGGAGAGCGTGGTCCGGGGGACAAGGAGAGAACATGGCCATGGCAGGATGTCATCTGGCAGCAGTTCTGACTGGACCTAGTTAAGGCACCAAGCAGAAAGCTGTGAGTTCTTGAAGAGTTAGCCAGGATCATTGCGTGGACCTACGTGGTGAACACTGCCTGCTCTCAGCCTGCTCTGAGGAACGGGGCTGTTCCTGACAGAAACAGCAGGTTTAGCTGGAGTTCAGCACACAGTGCCATGGAAATGCAAAGTGGGAAGCCCAGGAAACGTAAAGACTGCAGCAGGGAGTGAATCTGAAGATCAAGGCTGAGACATGGTGGTTTCTGCAGCAGGAATACAGCATTCCATTATTGCACTCTTTTTGCAGCCTGTGTTTCCTGATGGTCGGGCAATGGGAGCTAATCCTATAATAAGCTCTGTGTCTGAAATTTCAGAACTTGAGGAGTTGAGCTGGAACATCATGGGAAAGTAGGGAAAGCTTAGGCAACAGCTCTACACAGGAAGGAATACCCTGTGTGGAAAGTCAGCATAGATCCTAGAGGGAGCTACTGCCTCAATGAGGGGAAAATCTGTGTCAGAGAGGATGCCTGAGGTTGTAGAAGATGAATAGCAGTAGTTACGAGGCTTGTATGTGTAAAAGTGTGTTTACAGGGAAGCTGGGCTGACAGGGTAGACGGACCATGACAACAGAACTTTGTGATACAGTCATTTGCTATAAGTTTACAAAATTATATCTTTCTCTTGTGGCAATGATGAACATTTTCCTACTTCATATAGAAACTCAGTGGCACCGCATTCCAACATTCCTCAGAGGATTTTAGATGAAGGCACATGCTGGCAGCACTCAGAGAAACTCCCTCCCACATTGCTATTTGAAACAGGGCTTTGCTGAGACCATTAACACTTGGCATGAATGCTAAAATATTCTGAAATCTTGCCAGATGCCAGAAACTTGGTGTTCAGTTCTGGTAATCCATGTCCATTTTCTGGTGTAATGTCTTCAGGAAAGCCTTTATGAGAGGCAAAAATCAATGTTTGTATCCTCCTCGGGTCTACTGAGGCATATCAAATCTAGCCTTGGGGACCCAGTGAAAAATCAAATCTCCATGAATTTGTGAAGTGTTAATTGAGTTGATTTTTAAACCAAACACCTAAATTTGGGTGTTTAACCACGAGGGTTGGGCCCAGATCCCGTAAGTACTCAGCACTTCTGGAAGTCAGACTCTTAACTGGGTGCAGGGCCCTTACCTTGTCCGGTGCTGCACCTTCCAAAAGCCAACTGTACTGCTGTAAAACTGGGCACTTCTGCAAGTCATCTTTCCCTCCTGCTTTTGAGAGATGCATTTTTTCCTGCTGAAGGATTCTTTCCCAAACAAAATCCACCAGCTTATATCACAGCTCCCTACAGCACTACTGCCAGCTCTCTGTTAATGATCTACACATGTGCACAAACGCTTCCTTTGGACACAGAGACAGGGAAAACAGGGCAATTCATGGTGTTCAGGGTGGTAGGAGTCTGCTTGCTGGATCCAACCCCTACTCAAAGCACAGCCAGCTCCATGGTTAGATAAAGCTACACTGGGCTCTGTCCAGTCAGGTCTGGAAAACGCCTAAGGTCAGAGATTCCACAGCCTTTCTGAGACCCTGCTCCACTGCTTAAACTATCCTCAGAGTGACTGCGGTTCCTTACATCCAGGTGGAAGGAAACCTCTTCAACTTCCAACTCTGAAACCTCTGGGGGTTTTTGTTGATGGCAAGCTCAATGCGAGTCAACAATGTGTCCTGGTGGCCAAAAGGGCCAACCATATCCTGAGGTGCATTAGGCACAGTAGAGCTAACTGGTCAAAATAAGCGATTGTCCCGCTATACTCAGCTGCGCTTCAAGTACTGTGTGCAGTTTTGGGCTCCACAGAGTAAGAAGGATATAGAAATATTAGAATGTGTCCAAAGGAACACAACAAAGATGCTGAAAAGACTAGAGGGCATGACTTACAAGGAATAGTTGAGGATACAAGGTTTGCTCAACTTAGAGGAGACTGAGGTGACCTCATTGCCATCTACAGCTTTCTTATGAGGGGGAGTGGAAAGGGAAGCGTTGATTTATGTCTGGTGTTGGGTGATAAAACGCAAGGGAATGACTTAAAGCCACATCAGGGGAAGTTCAGATTGGGTATTAGGAGAGGGTGATTGAGTGCTTGAATAAGCTCTCCAGGAAACTGTCATGGCCCCAAGCCTGTCCGTGTTCAGGAAGTGTTTGAATAATGCTCAGCTACATAACTGCTGGGTTTGTGTAGCACGGGGGACCACAGTGGCAGCTTCTGTGAGAAGCTGACAGGAGTTTCCCCATTGTCTGGTGGACTTGCCCGGCTCTAGGGCAGACTTGCTGGCCAGAGCCAAGCTCTTTGGTGCCGGTGATAATGCCACTGTGATAACGTATTTAAGGGAAAAATTAAAAAAAAGAAAGAAAAAGGAGTGAAGAAGCAGAAGTGGGAGCAGAGAGGGGGGAGGCACGAGCCTTGTGGGCCTTGGCCCCTCACTCTCTGGCCTCTTGCCAGGCAGCCGACTGGGCCCAACTTGGCTGGGCTGCAAGAATTGGAGAGGAGATGAGATGTAAGAGAACCTGAGAGATGTCTGCCAGCCTGTTGTGAAGAATTTCTGGTGAGAGGAACGGCTGCAGACGCCAAGGGCAGTGAAGAAGGGTGGGGAGCAGTAATGCTGCTCCTGGCCAGAATTCCCCTACAGCCCCCTCCATGGGTCCTTTCCAACTGAGGACATTCTATGACTGTGAACTTGAAACCTCCTGTCTGAATTTTGCCTGCTGCTGCTCATCCTCCCTCCGTGCCCCATTGTGATGAGCCTGACATGGTTTTCTTGATAACCCCTCCATAGGTACCAGAAAGCTGCTATTCACGCCCCCCAAAGTTGTTCCTTCTGTAGGCTGAACAAGCCCAGCTCCCCCAACCTCTGCTCACAGGGCAAGTGCTCCAGCCCTGACCATCTTGGTGGCTCTCCACTGAACTCTTCTGAGTTTGTTGGTGCATTTCTTGTTTCAGAGGCCTCAGAACTGGGTGCAGTACCTGGATACGGCCTCAGAAGTACTGAGCAGAGGACATAACCGCTTTCCTCATTCTACTCTCCTTGGTTCTGTTCACGCTGCTCGGGATGCTGTTGGCCACCTTTGTTGCCAGGGCACGTGGCTCACTCATGTTCAGCCTGCTGCCCGCCAAGGGCCCCTAAGGCTTTTTCTGAAGAGCTGCTGCCCCTCCGGAGATCCCCAGACTGTCTGGTTGCCAGTGATTCTTCCTTCTCACGTGCAGGACTTAGCATTTGTCCTTGTGGAATTTCATGAGGATCTTGCTGGCTTATTCTTCCAGTCTGTTCAGGTCCCCCCGGACAGCAGGCATGCCCTTGAGCATATTGACTAGTCCCCTCAATTTGGTGTCACCTGCAAATTTGACAAGAGTGCAGTCTGCCATCTCCTTCATATCCCTGATGAAGATGTCAAACAGCAGAGGTCCCAGGACAGATACATGTGCTGCTCTGCTTGTCACTAGCCTCCAGACAGAGCATGACCTGTTCACCACCACTCAGTAAGCCTGAAGATCAGACAGTTCTACACCACTGCCTTCACTGATGCTGTTGTCGCTTTGACATAGGCAGGCTGAACGCACTTTGATCCTGCATTTTCTGCACACACATCTACTGGCTGGGTGAACTAAACCACACAGCTGAGCGGTTTGTCAGCGACAATGTTTCTCCCTGCCAGCTGCAATGGGCTCATGCTCTGTTTTTTCCTCTCAGTGATTTTGACTGTCACTATGCAGTTTTGACGGTACTAAAACCGCACTGTCCACTGCAGATGGACAGTAGTTCAAACGGATTTAGTAAAAACTTTAGTAGCTTGTGTGTTCTCTTTTTCCTCTGAATATCCCTTTTAAGCAATCTCCATGGCAATGTTCTGTATGATTTTCTTATAAATACCACATTTATAACACTGGGACTTATTTGACAGAGATTATTGTAAAACACTGTTTTACTATGGCATCAATATAGTTGAGTGTCCTGAGCTTCCAGTTGCCTTACAGCAGTCAGACCCCGTGGAAGTCACGGAGGTGGTTGGGGTTGGAGCACAGGACATGTAAGGAGAGGCTGAGACGGCTTTGTTCAGCGTGGAAAGGAGAGGGCAAAAGGAAGACCTTACTGTGGTCTGCAGCTGCCTAATGGGAGTTGAGAGAGATGATGGAGACAGACTCTTCTCACAGTTGCACAACAAGAGGCAATAGGCACAAGCTGTAACAGGAGACATCCTCACTGGACATCAGGAAAAAAGCCTTCAGGCACCGGTTCAAACTCCTGGGAGGCCATGGACTCTCTGTCCCTGGAGATATTCAGCACTCACCTGGCTGCAGCCCTGAGCAACCTTTGCTAACGGCTCTTGCTCGGAGCAGGGCCTGGACCAAGGGCTCCTTTCCACCAGCACAAGTCTGATTTCTGGAATGAAATTCTCATCAGGTTTTGGAAGAATAATATTTCAGATCTTTTCCCATTGATTTCCTCAGGGAAATCAATGTCCTTTGGGACTTTTTTTTTTTTTTTTTTTTTTTCAGATAACCTTTC
>WHYT01016010.1:134459-176898 GCA_009806455.1 Tetrax tetrax
TGATGTGCGGCGGGGCGGGGCTCCGGGCGGGGCGGGGCCCGGGGCGGGGCTCTCCGTGTCGCGTAGCAGCGGGGACGCGGAGGTGGTGCCATGGCGGATGCGGCGGTGGCGGAGCAGGCCCGGGATGAGGCCGACGGCGCTGAGGAGACCGTGAAGATAATCTGCCTGGGCGACAGCGCCGTGGGCAAGTCCAAGTGCGTGGCCGCGCGGGCATGCCGCCGCCCGGCCGGTTCCCCGCGGGACGGGAAGGGGCGGCTCGGTGCCGCGGCCTAACGGGTGTGTGGTGCTCTTTCCGCAGGCTGCTGGAGAGGTTTCTGCTCGACGGCTTGTATCCTTGTGGTGGGCCGCCCGGGCCCGCTTCGTTCCCCTCCGTACTCCCGGGCCTGCCCCTGAGCGGGTGCGGCCCGGACCGGCAGAGCGCGGCGGGAAGCGCGGCCGGGGCGAGCGGGCGGCCCGGCCCTGGCAACTGCGGCGGGCCCGGGCCGGGGAGCGGGTGCTGGCCCGGCGCCGGCGGTCGCTGCGGAGCGGGGGGATGTGCTCTCAGTCGGCTCCTTAACGCGGGCGCAGCCGTCCCCAGCAGCTCTCCACCTACGCCCTGACTCTCTACAAGCACCGCACTCGGGTAGACGGGCAGGCAGTCCTCGTGGGTAAGTGGGGAGTCCCCCGTGGGCCCCGGGACTGGGTGATGCCGGCAATGTGCTGAGAGGAAAACAGCAGCCGGGCTGCTGGCATATGCAGCAGTATATGAACCCTAAAACATGGCAGGGCAGTTCCTTGTGGTGGGCAAGGGGATGCCAAGCAGTGCTTTGTGGGCAGGGAATTAGGAGAACGAAGGGGGTCACAGAATGGTTGAGACTAGAAGGGGCCTCTGGGGGTCATCCTGTCCAAGCCCCTGTTCAAGCAGGGCCACCCACAGCCAGTTACCTAGGGCAATATCTAGATGGCTTTTCAATGTCTCCAAGAAGGGAGACTCCACAGCCTCTCTGGGCAGCCTGTGCCTGTGCTCAGTCACCCTCACAGTAGAAAGAGTGTTTCCTGATGTTTCCAAAGGGAACCTCCTGTGTTTCAGTTTGTGCCTGTTGTCTCTGGTGCTCTCACTGGGCACCACTGGAAGGAGCCTGGCTCCATCTTTTTAACACTCTTCCTTCAGGTGTTTATACCCCTTGGTGAGATCCCCCTGAGCCTTCTTCTAGGCTGAACAGCCCTAGCCTTCTCAGCCTTTCCTCCCAGGAAAGATGCTCCAGTCCCTTCATCATCTTCGTGGCACTTCACTGGACTCTCTCCAGTATGTCCATGTCTCTCCTGTACTCAGGAGCCCAGAACTGGAGTCAATACTCCAGATGTGGCCTCACCAGTGCTGAGTAGAGGTGAAGGAATACTTTGCTTAAGGCAACCCAGGATACCATTAGCCTTCTTTGTGGCAAGGGCACATTGCTGGCTCCCAGTCAGCTTGGTGTCCACAGCTATGGAGAGAAGCTGGGAGAGTTGCGGTTGTTTAGCCTGAAGAAGAGAAACCTCTGAGAAGGCCTTATTGCAGCCTTTCAATATATAAAGAGGGCTTATAAGAAAGACAGAGAAAAACTTTACCAGGGCCTGTAGTGGCCCACACCCATGGCAGGGGTGTGGACTAGACAATCTTTAAAGGTCCCTCCCAATCCAAACTATTCTGTGATTCTGTTTCTTCTCTCTTTTAGGGTAAACAACCTCACTTTATTCTACCTTTTATTACAGAGCATGTTTTCTAGATCTCTTGTCATTCTTTATGGTTCTTCTGTTCATTTGGTTCATGTTTGAAGTACATTTTGCAAAGACATAGATGGTTCTTCATCAGAGTCTTATCAGTGTACATCATCACTTTGAGTGGGGAAATGCTGCAATTCTTAAACAACTAATATCTGTAACATAGTGAAGCATCACCCACCGATTTTGCTGGTTGTGTTGTTCCTAACCTGGTTAGTAACAATGGTTTCGATAATAAACTAATGCAGGTAAACTGGGATGGTTTATAATATGGTTCCATAAAAGTTCTTACGGAGAATTAGAAACCATCCCGGGAGGCAAAAAGGATCATGAACAGTGCTTAGCTGAATATGACCTTCAAAAGAGGGCTGTATTTCAAACAGGTAAGGTGATCTTTTGTTATAAAAGCAGAATATTAATTTCAGAGATTTTTATAGCTATCTCAAATTTGAAACATTAACTAAGACTCCTTTTTGAAACTACTACAGCAAGGCTGTGTCCAATTCTTATTTCTGAGATTCAGTAAAGGCATTGAAAAATGGTGGAGGTTTGTGGTGGGTTGACCTTGGCTGACCACCAGTGCTGACCAAGCCTCTCTATCACTCCCCTTCTCAACAGGACAGGGGTGAAAATATGACAAAAAAGCTTGTGGGTTGAGGAGGACAAGGAGATTACTTATCAGCTACCATCATGGGCAAAACAGACCTGACTTGGGGATTAATTGTAGCAGAGTAGGACAGTGAGAAATAAAACAAAACTAAAATCACCTTCCCTCCATCATCCCTCCTTTATTCCCAGGCTCAACTTCACTCCTGAATCTTCTACCTCCTCTTCCCCCCAAGCAGTCCAGGGGAATAGGGAATGGCAATTGCACTCAGTTCATAACACTTTGTCTCTCTTGCTCCTTCCTTCTCATGCTCTTCCTCTGCTCCAGCCTAGGGTCCCTCCATGGGATACAGTCCTTCAGAAGCTTCTCCAACTTGGGTCCTTCCCACAGGCTGCAGTTCTTCAAGAACTGCTCCAACCTGGGTCCTTTCCATGGGGTATGGTCCTTTCCACAAGGTATAGTCCTTCAGGAACAGACCGCTCCAGCATGGGTCTCCCATGGGGCACAGGTCTTGCCAGAAAACCTGCTCCTGCATGGGCTACTCTCCACAGGCCACAGTTCTTGCCAGAAGACTGCTCCGGTGTGGGTTCTCCATAGGCTGCAGCTTCCTTCAGCGCACATCCACCTGCTGTGGCATGGGGTCCTCCACAGGCTGCAGCGTGGACATCTGCTCCACTATGGTCTCCCAGGTGGAGGACACCTGGACACAGGGGGCCCATCTGCGTCACCATGGTCTTCACCATAGGCTGCAGGGGAATCTCCTCCATCTCCTTCTTCGCGGACCTTGGTCTCTGCAGCGTTGTTTCTCTCACATTTTCTCACTCCTCTCTATCTGCAGCCACTGCACAGTGGTTTCCTCCCCATCTTAAATATGTTATCACCAACATCGCTGACTTGATGTGATTTGGCCAGAGGTGGGTCTGTCTTGGAGCTGACTGAAACTGGCTCTGCCTGACATAGGGTCAGCTTCTGGTGTCTTCTCTCAGAAGCCATGCCTGCAGCATCCTCCACCCTTACAAAAACCTTGCCACTTAAACCCAATTCATGGTTTCAGAGAAGAGCCATGAGAACAGTTGGAAGATGGTAAAAAGAGGCCTAATGATGAGAGGCTGTTGTGGTTTTGCTTAGTGAGGGGGGCCTAAGGTGGCAGCTTCTGTAGGAAATTGCTAGAAGTCGCTCCCCTTTGTTCAGTGGACTCGGCCAGGCCTAGGGCAGACCCACTGCTGGCCAAGGCCGAGCCGATTGGGAGCAGAATGTCCTGTGATAATGCCTCTGCAATAACGTATTTAAGAAGGGGAAAACAGAAAAAAAAAAAAGGAAAAGAGAAGATGTGAAGAAGCTGAGCGGGGCAGAGGCGCAGAGGGGGAGATGCAGGCTTCAGGGGCCTTGCAGGCCTCACCCTCTGGCCTCTCCCCAGGCGGCCGACTGGGCCCAACTCAGCCCAGTCTGGCTGCAAGAGGTGGAGAGGAGATGAGATGGATGATGTGAAGAGATCCTGAGAGGCTTCTGCCAGCCTGTTGTGAAGAACGAACTTTTCTTGTGAGAGAAACAGCTGTAGACACCAAGGTCAGTGAAGAAGGAGGAGGAGAAGTAATGCGGCTCCTGGCCAAGATTCCCCTGCAGCCTGTGGTGACGACCATGGTGGAGCAGGTTGTCCCCCTGCAGCCCATGGAGGTCCACGGAGGAGCAGAGATCCACTTGGAGCCCGTGAAGGACCCCGCACCGGGGGAGGTGGATGCCTGAATGCGGCTGTGGCCCGTGGAGGGCCCGCTGGGACAGCCCTTCTGGAGAGACTGCACTCCGTAGAAGAGATGACCTAGGTACAAAAGGAGGCGTCAGCACAGCAAGAAATATTTAACGGACTCTAGCTGGTGTTAGGTAAATTCAAATAAAAGATAAAGTGCAGGTTTTTTTTTAAACAGTAAGTGAAATTACTATTACGGCAACTTGCGAAAGTATGGATTTATATGTCAGGGACTTATTTTTAACATGGATTTAGTACTTTATTAAGTAACTTGCTGTAGTTTAAGTAATTCTTCTGGCCTATGTTACACAAGAGCTCACAGTGTCTTCTGCCTTCCCTTTTTATGAACATAACACTGATCATCCAAGTTACCTCGTAGAGAAGACCTTTCCTGAAGTGTGATTTGTAAAGGCAGATGGTCTGATCTGAAGACTTTAAATTGTGCTTCAGATGAGTGAGGTGAAACCTAATTTGTGGCCCTGAGTAGGTGGACTGGGCTTTGTGTCCTGGGCTTACGTTGTGAGGAAAACGGAACTTGGAAAGTTGTGTCATCCTAAGCTTGTTTTTTGTGTTTTACAGACTTCTGGGACACAGCTGGACAGGAGAGGTTCCAGAGCATGCATGCATCCTATTACCACAAGGCCCACGCGTGTATCATGGTAAGGGTAGTGTCTCAGCTGTGATCTGATGGAATTTTGGCTAATAACTGTCCCAGTCGACACTTGGCCTGTATGTTACTTTTTATGATTATGCGGCCTTGAATTTCTTCTCTTCCACTGAAGACTTTCCTGTATTGTTCTTTCTTCTTTCACCAGATAAAACCAGTATGGTTTGGTATGTTCTCTCTTGTCTTTTCTGATAGCACTCTTACTATATTCCCTGGCTTTGCTGTCTTCTAAATTTCCTCACTTTTGTCACTGTGTTTTCAGTAAGGTGGTATGTACAACTGGATGTACTTATTTAGAAGCAGTCTTGTCAGAGTTTACATGAGGGAAAGAGCATTCCTTTCTTGTTCTGTGATGTAACTAATGGATTATGTAGTACAAAACTGTTCTGACATGTTCTGCAGTGGTACTACATAAGTCATGCTTCTTTGGACTTCTGCCCTTTCTATTTTCATGTACTTTGTGCTTCCCATTTATTGGCTCAAATCAGTCTTGTTTCCTGACTCCTAACCTGCCTAAGTCTCTTGGTTTGTACTGTTCCTCTAACTTTCCACTACTTCTCATCACTTACGAGCATCAGTCAACGTCACTGATATTTTGTTAAAATAGAGAAGCCTCACATCTGACCATGCTTAGCAGAACCTCTTTCCCAGTGCTTGTTCATTGTCGTGGGTAATAGAGAGCTTGCCATTGTACAGAATAAGGATATAAAAGAAAATAAGGGACAGTTTCCTGCATTATGCAAAGGAATGGGCTGGCTGTATATTTCAAGGCTTGCTACGTATTCTCCTTTATCCCTTTCGTCCTTTCTAACAAACGCCAGTTTCCTTTGTTGATGTCCTCCTGGGAAAATCACGGATTCTGTACTTATGTTTGGTGCAGTGGGTTGATTGCAAGCTGTCCTGCTGTTGGCCTCATGATAACTGGTTTTTTTTTCGGAAGGTGTTTGATGTGCAGCGGAAAGTCACCTACAAGAACTTAAACAGCTGGTACAAGGAGCTGAGAGAATTCCGCCCAGAGATTCCTTGCGTTGTAGTGGCCAACAAAATTGATGGTGAGTATATCTTGTTCTTTCAGCCTCTCAGGATTCTGATGTGACTCTCTTCTGACCTGCCTGAGAAAGAATGCCATTCATCTGTTAGGTCCAGACGAGCTCTTGAGTATTAGTCCCTCAGGGCTGCATTTTACCAATGAATATCTGGCTCCTCTACTGACCTTGCGTGCTGTCTTATAGGCTCTTGTTTTACTAGCAATTAAAAATACCAATTTGATCCCTTTAAAGTTTATTTGAGTTATGTCCTTCCAGTTCTGCCCTTACCACGCTGCCCATTTCATCCAACAAGAACCCAAGAACTGATTCGAGCAGTACCTAGCCAAAAATTGCAGGATGTCTTGCTGGAACAGCAGCGTAACCAATTACGTGGCTTCCCCTGATACAGTCAGTAACTGCCTTTGTATTGTAATTCAGCCTGTAGGGTTCTGTGGGACTCCTCTGTGCTAAAGTGTCTAAATATACCTGCTGGCAAAATTGTTCACCTGCCTCTGCAGATGACTGGATGGAATGCCAGCTAGACATTCATTATTGCTGTCACTTGGGTTGTAATCTGTCTCCTGCACCCTGTGAGAGCACATAATCCATCAGCTTTCTGCTCAGCATCAACGAGAGAACACATACCCTTAGGATCACAGTCTCCTGCTATTCTCTTGTCAAGTACAGTGTCAGACATGGGCTTCCTTGCTAATGTTCACAGTAGAGATTGTCGCAGCTATGAATAGGTGTGTCCACCTGAACAGGGTGTCTGGGCTCCCGCTGTAGTCTACAGAAGTGCATTTGACTCAGGGGTGTGGTTTAGGGCATGGTTGATCTTACCTAATAAGAACTTTTACCAGAGGATGTGTCAAGCCAGTCTTGACTCCACTGATTGCACAGACTGTACAGGAAGTCCCGGGCAAAGGGACTTGGTGTTGACAGCCATATTGTAGACAGAACCTCTGTGTAGATGCTCTTAGTGTTCTGTGTGCGAGTGGACACTGTCTAAGAGAGTCCTCTGCCTTGCCTTCATTTGCTACATTCCACCCAGACTAGGAAATGATCAGCTCACAGCTCTTAACACAAGCCCAGTCTGCGGAACAGTTGGTCCAGCTTTCTGCAGAGGTAGGGAGCGGCTGCCTGAGCGGTGCTCACTGGCAAGTGTTTGGAGCCTGAACTACTTCAGCTGTTGCTGCCATGAGAGAAGGCAGATCATCTGGAGTCATCCTCCTGTGCTGGCATACAGGCGGTCTGGCTATCAAAACTTTGAGCTGTTACTGCTCTGGCAGCACTTCCTGTAAATATGTGGTAGATTTGTTCCAAAACTGAAATAAAGCCGCTGATCTACTGAGGTTGGTGTAGCTGGACCAAACTGCCTGTTAGGTGAAAATACATAACAGCTGAGTCATTTGTACACTATGAGTGTGCCCTTGATTCACAGGAATATAGGTAACGTGGCAGAGGGGCAGTGGGGAGTTCTGGTTAAAAAGGCCAAACTGGAGGGCAAGGCATGACTAGTGCTGGCAATGGTGTCCAGGTTGTGTGAACACACAGCAAAAATCATAGGGATGTGCCTGGAAACAGTCATAGTTGCTGCACAGCAAGTGAACTGATAAATTCTAAGCTGCAAAGCAATATTCATTTATAGGACATCAGAATCCATCTATAATTTAGTCATGCACTGTGGGTAAACCAACAAGAACTCTTTTCTTTTTGTGTCTTCCTGTCAATGGTTTGCTGATGCTGTTGCTTTTAAAACTCTGTAGCTTTGGGGAGGACTCTCCTAGCCTTGTACTACAGTGCAGAGGCCTTGACAGCTAAATAAGGTTCTGGCCTCCATCTGTTCCACCTCTCCTGCATATGTTGGCATTCTGCCTGCAGTGAGGTGTTACTGACCACTTCTCCTTTTTTTTTGCCCCCAGCGGATATGAAGGTGACCCAAAAAAGCTTCAACTTTGCCCGGAAGTTCAGTTTGCCCTTTTACTTTGTGTCTGCTGCAGATGGCACCAACGTAGTGAAGGTAAAACATAGCTCTTCGGCTCAGCATCCATGAGACCCCTGTGCAGTCCAGGGACACAGAGACTGCTGTAGGCACAGAGAGCAGAAAATGGGCTGGTGCATCTGTTTGGCTATTTGTGAGGTCCTGGTAGCTACAGATAGTTGCAGAGGTTGTTTTTTTTTTCTTTTCTTGGGGTGTGGGAACAGTTTCCATATATTACAGAAACTTAGTGCCCCTTACTTTAAGTGACAAGCATTCTCCTCCTCATCAGCTCTTCAATGATGCTATCAAGCTGGCAGTTGCTTACAAACAGAATTCAGGAGATTTCATGGATGAGGTCATGCGAGAACTGGAGGTAAGAAAGGCTCTACTTACTGCACACCTCCTGATTAGCAGCTCTGCTCTTTTTTCCCCCAGAGAAAGCAGAGCCTCCAGCAAAGGGTGAAACTTTGCAGGCACAGAAAATTTGCCTTATGCTGGTGGTGCGATGGGGTTTGTGTGCTGCTCGTGTCTAGGTTGGAAGGGGTGAGGTGGTGACGGTGTGAAGAGCCCACGCTGCCCTAGACCAAATTTGAAAGAACCACAGCAGAGTGTAGCTATTGCTTTCGTGCTTCTCAGCAGTTCCCTATCCTGCTCCTTTCCAGAGTTTTGACCTGCAAAGGAAGAGTGAGAATTTGTTGGACGAAGAGGACAGTTGCCCTGAAGAGAAGCTCCCATCTGCCTAAGCCATGGACCCTGAGTCTGTTTTTTTCCCTTTGCTCTAGTTTTCAGGGGCTAGTTAGAGTTGGCCATCACAGAAGAAAGGGATTTTTTTTCTCATGCCTGAGAGCTCTGGTGATGGGCATCTGGGCCTCTCCTCTTCTTGTGGGAGACTGGGCATGACCTTCCTTGACTTGGCCCTAGTCACTGCACACCATGGTCAAGGAAAGGGCGAGAGGCTCCACGTGGCTGTTAGCTCCGGCATGCTTCCTCAAGGCAAAGCCTGCCAGGAGAGCTAAGCCACTCTTGGACCTGCAGGGAAGGGTCCTGCCCAGATGCCTGAATGGTACCTACTGGAGAAAACAAACACTAAAGATTATTTTTGTATAAAGCTTTGAGCTTGCATCCTTCCTGCACTTTGTTAGAAGGCTGTTCAGTTACTAGACAGTGCAAGTCCAACTGCCAGCCCTTTCCCTTGCTTTCACAGCCTAGCCAGCACTACCTCTCTGTTCACCCCTACAATCTCTACTGCAGGGTTTCTTTGGGTTTCCTTCCCCATTCTGTTATGGAGCAGCCAGATTCAGTAGACTTCTGGATATAAGGTATATCTCTGTTTGGGTCCGCTAGAGCTTCATTGGGTGGACTCTCAGACCCAGACGGCTTCTTCTATCCCAGCCTGATGGATGTGGCTGCTGCTGTTCCATGGGTGTGTTCCAGGCGACTTACGGTGCATTCCAAAGAGGCGCACACACACACACAGACACAACTAATGTGAATGGCAGAACACATTGAAACAGACAGAGCGCTGCCTTTACCAACACCCGTGTACATGTACCCACCCCCTGTGTAAACGTGAACACAGTCTGGTCCTTTTGTGCTTTTCAGGGTGATCAGGATTGGATGTTTACTAGTGAAACAAACACACCTTCACTCCCTAGATTCATAAGCACAGCATGATCCTAGATTCCTCAGGCAGCAGTATGAAAATTCAGCCCATGTAATAGCTGTGGCTGCCTGTCAAGCTCCTCACCCAGTCCTTGGTGCAAACCTTGGGTCTTTATAGCTCCCTGTCTCCTGGGTCATGAGGTAGTTCAGGTTCAAGTTCACTGGTGCACTGTACACACACACAGGGATCCCACCAGTAGCCAGCCTAAGACACTTTTTGTTTCCAACAGCTGTCCCCAAGATCTCGAGCTCCCTGTGACCTGTGGTCCCTTTTTGCCCTGCACCCTCACCCTCCCGTCTGCCCAGGTGCGGTTGCAGCCCTTTCGAGTGACTCTTTCCCTTTGTGCCCTACTTGTCTGCCTGCAGACTCATTTTGCAAGTGCTGGGGATGGAAGTCCTGGCCTTGCACAGGAGACAGAATTGGACTGAAGCATGGTTAGCTGTGAAAACCAGCAACATTATTTCAAGAACCAAGTCAACTCCAGCATTTGTGTGCCCTTGTGTGGGCAGGACAGAGCAGGCCTTTCATACTGAGGTTGCCTTTGGATCAGCAGACATTGCCCCAGAAGGAAATGGTCACAGTCCACTGCAGCCTCACTGGATGCTGTTCATGCTGCTGCTCAAGCCTTTTTGTCCCCTTAGGACCTGCAGGAGCTCCTGCACCCGAGTAAAGGATTCCACCAGCTTCTGGAGGGAAAGTAGGCAGGAGCTAAACCTGCCCAGTTGTGTTGGTATTGGCCTTGGCCTCTGAAAGGAGGTTGAGGCGGTGAGAAAATGACTCCATGCCCGTGACGCTGAAGTAGCCCTTACTGCTGGGCGCAGTCCCATCTGCACCAGGATCCAGGCATAAAAGTGCTGAGTGGAGCTGTAGAACCCCAGCCGATGTACTCTGGCACAACTGGATACTCCAACAAGCCACAAATAGTCGGCATTGCTGTCCTTGCACATGAGAGATCCACCACTCCCACCCTGCAGTGGAGGACAGAGGTTTAGGGTGGTGCTCGGTGGCCTTTGTCAGCAGCAGGGCGGGCTCCTTTTCTCTCACAGTAGCTGCTGGAACTGTGTTCCCCACACAGAAAGGCTCTGCTCCGGTGCCAGAGCTGTGTTCCCCACACAGAAGGGCTCTGCTCCAGTGCCGGAGCCTCCAGAGCCATGTCTGGGAGGGGGCTGTGCGCCTGTAAGGTAGGGCTCTTGCTCATCTCTGCACAGTGATCCTGGCTGTGTGGAAGAGGGGTGTTCCAGGACTGGGATCTGGACCTATGGGCTGCCAGGAGCACTGGATGGGCTTTTTGGGCAGTCCCAGGCCTCTGGGACAAGGAGGGCACTGGGCAAGGCCCTGCAGATGGAGAAGGGGAGGTGAGCTCCGACATCAGTGGGGACTCAGCGGCAGGAGGGTGACTCGCCAGGCAAAGCAGGCGCTGGGGTCTGTTTGGGCGGCTGTGACGGGGCTGCCTGCGCTGCTGGGGGTTGGCCTGTAGCACGCTCCTACCTGGCAGGCGTCGACGGCACCCTGCAGATAGCCGGCACACAAGCTGTGGCTGTGGATGGCCCCACTGTGCCAGTCGCTGTTACAGAGCTTGGCATCAATGAGGCGGACCCTGGCCTCCCGCAGGACAGTGGTTGATGCTCTGGCTTCACAGGCACCACAGCTGGGCCTCAAGGTTGCTGTTTTTTAAAATTGACCTGAAGGTGGTGCCACACATCTGCTTAGAGCAGACCGAAGAAGTCCGAACTAAAGACAACTTGTCTTCCGTGGATACTCTGCTATACCAGATTTTGCAGCTGGTTAAGGGCAAACGATGTGAGAGGTGGCCATACTTCACAGATATGTGAAGGAAGAGTTGGGGTCATTTTGGGGAGAGGAATCTGGCAGGGACAGCAGTACCTAGGAAACCCCAGCAGTAATGCCATGAAGTTGCTGGGGGCCAGGATGAGCTATCTAACACCACCTGAAACACCAAATCTGTACAAAGATGTAGCAAACCTGGGAGCAAGGGGCGAAAATTCACTGGCAACAAGTCCCTTGTTTGGGAGAGAAGGGCAGAGAAAGGGAGGAGTCGAGGAAGAGGAGGATGCATAAGCATGGAAAATGGAAAATGGAGGGAAAGGAAGATCAAGGAGCCAATCACACGTATATAAATTTCTGGTTGGTTTACTCCTGTGATTGACCCTCACCACAGTCTGCCCAATTTTATTTTTGAGAGTGATTCCAAATCCTTTTCTGTCTGGCCCCACTCTGTGCCCGGTGGGGACACAGGTCCATAGGCTGTTAGCAAGGCAGAAAGGAACACAGGTCACAGGGGTCCAGCAGTTGGAAACACCAAGTGCCTAGGGCCAGCTACTGGTGCGAGCACTGTGTGCATGTGCAATTCACCAGTGAACTTGAAGCTGGACGAACTCACGAGCAAGAGGAGAGAGACTTTCAGTCGTGTGGATGGCACGTGGTTGCAGCTCACCTGATCAATCAGCCCCGGCATCCACAGACCACACAAGGGGACTAGGCCTGCCAACCACGGGCCACATCTCCACCTCCTGGAGTCAGGAAGGACTTGAAGATGTGTGAGCATGCATATCCTGAGCTGCTTCCCACCCAGGCATGTCCCCTCTGCACGAGCTGCACAAGGTCCTGTCTGAAACTGCCAGGACCATCCATCCCGTCCTCCTCTCGCAGTGCTCCTGGCCGCCAGCAAGTGATGGTGCTGCAGCTCCCAGCTGTTTCCACCCAGGGGTGGACAGCATCCCTCCAGCTGGGCTGGGACCCCTGGACACTTTGCTTCATCCAGAACATGGTTTGAAAGGAGCTGTTCTGGCTCTGGAGATGATGCTGAACATGGTCCTTCCCCGAACAAATCAGGGCTGCTGTCAAGAGGCCTTAGCTTGAACGTCCAACCCAGAGCACGGGGTCTGCTGACCTGCACTCCCAGCAGGGAGTGGGTAATCTCCCCAACCCACTGTTTGCTACTCAGGCGCTCCGTTAGTCAGAGATGTCACTCAGCCAAAGCTGCAGGGTGGCTCTATGGCCGAGCTTGGTTAGTGGGGGGCAGGGGCAGGGCCTGCGGGGTTTGGGGTAGGGTTCCAGGGTGGAGCAACTGAAGGGGACAGAGCAGCAAGAGGCTAGGAGCAGTGGCAGCAGGAAGGCTTAGGAGTGCAGTTTGGTACGCAGCAGGGCTGCAGGGTGGGATCCCTACCCTTCCTGATCTGACTTTCCCCAAACTCCATGCGCTGTTCAAAAAGCACTTTCTGCAGTTTGATCTCCTTCAGGACTTGCAGAACCTCTGGCCCTGCGCCGCTCTGCAGCAGGTCATAGTTCTCAGCTGGATCCGACTCGAGATCAAAGAGCAGCGGGGGCAAGTGAGGGGTCAGTGGGGTCAGCCCATGACAGGCCTCGTCTGGGGTTGTATCACTGTGAAAGGAACCTGCAAAAGAAACCCCCAGGTGTAGCTCAGTTTCTTCTCTTTGAGCTTTGGACAGCCAAACCATACAGGACGTCACAAAGCTGCCCATGCAGAGGAGAGGAGGCAGCACTAACCTTGTGTGAAGTAATGGGCCTTGTACTTCCCAAGCCTGACAGCAAAGGGACCATGCAGTGGGTCGGGGGATGGCGGGTAGAAGAACATCATCTGACGGGGACTCTAGGGGAAGCAGCAGAACGAAGCTCACCTGTGCAGTCACGAAGCTTAAGCCTGGAACAGGACCAGGCAGAGACTCCAGGGAGTCACACAGGAGCACCCATACTACAGCCAGAACATGGCCAGAGAGGAGTGGAAGCAGCAGCATCCTACTCAAGGTTATTGGGGCTCTGTCCAGCCCCCGCACCCATGGGGGTTTGGCTTGGCAACATGTTGCAGCTGTCAGAGCAGAGCAGCCCAAGGAAGCCCAAGAACTCCACAGCATGACCCAGGCCAGACAAAAGGTCCCAGCTCATGGATCTCCCCTGGCTCCCAGCTGGTTTCTGGTCACCAGGCACACAGCTCCAGACCCACACCCAGCCTTCATGCACAATGCCAGCCAAACCAGCCCACAGGACTCACCTTCCCGGACCCGAACAGCACTGGACTCAGGTCATAGCCATCCAGGGCAACTTTGGGAAGAGCTGCTCCGGCCAGGGTCGTCAGTGTTGGCAGGATGTCCAGGGTGCTTGCCAGCTCATGTGTCACTCCTGTCACACACCACAGCATGGCACATGAAGAGGTTCAAGCATCCGATCCCACTCCCATCCCTGCCATCCCCACTTCTCTCCCGCCCTCTGCTTGTCCCGGAGCAGCCGAGCTGCTTTGGCTGGCAGCAGCACGCAAAAGGCACGAGCAGCGCCAAGTCTCACCTGGAGCGATATGGCCTGGCCAATAAGCCACTGCTGGTTCCCGCATGCCACCTTCATACGTGGTGCCCTTTCCACACTTCAAAAGGCCAGAGCTGCCTCCACGTGCCATCCGCATGGTGGAGGGGCTGCGAGAGAGAAGAATCACCTACCACCAGTTTCACAGGCTCATGGCTCCGCCTTCCCTGATGCTGCCAATGGGGCCATGACAAGTGAGACATGGTACCAGGGAGTGAATGACACTGCCACCCTTCTCAGCCTGGTGAGGCAGAAGGCATGGGGCAGGCGAAGAAGCCAAGGTACGAGACACCTAAGCACCAGAGACCAATGTCACTCACACACAAAGGGAATCAGGGTATGTTTGGGCTGCTGCACACTCTTGGCCTGAACCCTGTGAGGCTTTTGCCCATGAGGAGGGACACAGGTGAGTCACAGGAACAAGGGGGAGATCATGCACTGGGTCCTCTCCAGAGCAGCATCCACCTCTTGCTTCGCTTCCGGTCACCGGGGTCTGGGCAATGCCTCACCACTCCCCTTTTGTCCCAGCCAACCAATGCCTCATTCCAGTTCCCCCATACCATGCCAGCAGAATCTTATTGGTAATGAAGTCCCCCCTGCTGAGCCCACTCACCCATTGTCAGAGGTGAAAAACACAAAGGTCGTGTTTGCAACACCATTCTCCTGCAGCGCCTGCAGCAGCTGTCCCACTGAGCCATCAAACTCTGAGAGCGCATCACCAAATGGCCCACGCCGTGACTGCCCTGCATACTCCTGGCTTGCAAACTGGGGGTAGTGTGTATGCTGGAGAAAGGGCAGAAAAGACTGCTACACAAACTCCCCCAGAGCTGCATCTGGTTCCCAGTTCACCCACGGACAGTGAGCACCCCAGCTAGGACATGTGAGATACCTGACAATACCCATGAGAGGAGAAAAGGCTGATCCTCAAGCTTCAGAAACATCTCTCAGAAGTGGCACAAAGGAGCTGAGCCCCAGGAGAGGATGTGGAGCCTCACAGTGCAAAGTTTTCCCAAGTGGACTGCTGGCCCAGAGAAGTGGGCAAAGCTCCAGAAAGAAGCAGCCCAAGAACATTACGAGAACAGCACTGCCAAAAGACTTAGGCAGGTCATCCAGGAGCAGGAATTGAGTGCTCAGCACAGTCCTGGGTGTGCAAGAGCTGAGATGCTTCCCTGCTCTCCCTGCAGGACAAAGGTTCCTCCTCCACCCTTGGACCCAGAGCAGCCCTCCCTGCTCTCTTACGTGGGAAGCATAGTAGAGCAGGAAAGGCAGGCCTCGTCGGGCACAGTCAGCAATGAAGTTCCGGGAGAATTTATTGTACAGTGGCACCAGATCAGGGAAAGAGACTGGCTGCTGCACGATGCTTTGGTTCCAGAGCAGTGGGACTGACACTAAGCCTTGGTCACAAGTCCCAAAGCACTTGATGTCAGGTGGGAAGCAGGTGAGATTCTGGCAGGGGCCCTAGAGAAAACAAATGACACTTTGTATTTTATCTGTGTTGCAGGACAGTGAGGAAAGGGGAGCAAAGAATCTCACAGCGGCCCACCACCAGGTTCTACAGGCACTCTTTGGGCAGCCACTCCCAGAAGCCCAGATATTTCTTTGTAGCCCAGAAGTTGACCCTCCCTCCCTTGACAGAGGGTGCATGTCCTCACGCCCAACTGCCACCCACATTCTGCAAAACGGCCCTATCATACGAGCACCTCAGAGATGGGCTTTCCCCACCAGCATCTACCTCCTCAGCCTACAGCCATCCCCACCCATCTGCCAGGCAAGCACCGACCCCGCCTTTGTGCTCCTAAGCTTCACCTTTCAGGCGCTCTCCCCAGCCAGCCCTGGGACACCCTTCAGGGTCTAACAGGCCTCTCACCTGGTCATGGGAGTAGGGCACCCCCAAGAAGTGGTCAAAGCCCTGGTGGATGGGCAGGAAGGAGCCATTAATGCCCAGGCCAAGGTGCCACTTTCCAACCATGGCTGTGGCATAGCCCTCAGCCTTCAGCACCTCTGCAATGGTGACCTCAGACAGCGGCAGGCCTCCCCGCGAGTCTGGGTTGAACACACCGGGGTAAACACCAGAGCGCATCTGGAACCGGCCGGTCAGCAGGGCTGCCCTGCAGTGAGCGTGGAAAGAGAGAGAAGACAGGCATCACACGGGACACAGCGCAAGTTGTGCTGCTGGACCCCCACAGCGGGTGCCCCGTTCCTCAGGGCCTGGCAGCCTGGCTCCCCAGTTTCACGGCTGCCAGTGCCACCTCTGTCCGCTGGGACACGCAACGGTCCCCTCGCGGGGCGCACGGACCTTCGGGCCTCCCGGGACACCGCACGCTTATCAAACACCCGCCCCTCCCAGCACTGCGGCTGCCCAGCCGGGTGCCGAGCCCTGTCTCCACACTTCCTCCGGGGCCCCGCAGCAGCCGCCAGCCAGCGGGGAGGGGGCGGCGGGGACGTACCGGGACGGGCTGCACACCGGGGAGCTGCTGTAGAAGTTGGTGAACCGCAGCCCCCGGGAAGCCATCCGGTCCAGGTGGGGCGTGGCAGAAGAAGGGTGCCCGTAGCTCCCCAGGTCGCCGAAGCCCAAGTCGTCCGCCAGCAGCAGGACGAAGCTGGGGGGCACGCCGGCCGCTCCGCGCAAGGCCAGCAGCAGCACCAGGGCCCAGGGCAGGCCCCGGCCCCGCGGCCCCATGGCGGTGCCGCACGGGGAGGCCCGCGGCCGGCCGATACAGCGTACAGCGCTGCCCTCGGCTCGCCCCGAGCCCGGCGCGGCGGCGGCTCCCAAGGACCCGCAGTCCGGCCACAGCCCCGCCCCCGCTGCGGCACGGTACGCGCCCCCGAACCCGCGGACCCGACCCGAACCCGCCACCGCCCACCTGACCCACGGAGGCAGCCACGTGACCCGGCGCGGCCGCGGGGCATGCCGGGAATTGTAGTCAACCGCGGGAGCGGAGAGGGGCCGCGCCGGGCCTCGCCCTCGCCGCGGTGTCGGTCTCTCGCAGCCAGCTCCCGGCCGCCGAGCCCGGTGCAGGCGGCCTCCTGGGACCCGGGCCTGGCCCCAGATGCTGCGGCCGAGGGCGGTTTATTAACAACAGGAGTTTCCCACAGAGCCGCCCTCGGCGCTGCCCAGGTGTAGGGGCCGCGGACTCGGCCCGGGTTCAGCCCGCGGTCTCGGGGTAAAGGCCTCACTGCCACCTACAGCCAGGCCTGCTCCTGGCCGCACCGCGGCTGAGGCCGGGAAGCCGTGAGGCTGTCCTGGGAGTCTGGAAACCTGGATCAGGCAGAGAAACCTGGCTGTGTGGCAGCGAGCGGACGTCCTTTCCACTGGGGCTGGGAGGCCCAGGTGCATGTCCCGTGCTTCACTCCTGTGGCTGCTGCCAGCCGCTGGCCCAGGCTGCTGCTCCCAGCTCCTCACCTTCTGGAAGAGCAAATGAAGCTGCTTCTCTCCAGATACACGCTGTGTGCAAAATCTCCTGGGCCAGGCGGAGAGCATGGCATTGTTTGGGCCAGCCCTTTCGGAGCCTGGGCACTTTTCAAGCAAAGCGTGTTTTCATACAGCAGTGACAGTTTCACTCTGGTGGAAGAGACTAATAAAGAGAATGAGGAGGAAAAGGGGAGTTTCTGCAGCCCAGCAAAGCAGTGTCTGATTGGTATGTCTGCTTTTGAAACCAGGAGAAAACTTGGAAGATAAGCACAGAAAGGAACTGAGGTCAGATGTCCTGAAGACTTCCATTTGTTCAGTTAGTCCAAAATCCAAGTAAAGCAAGCCCAGAGATGGTGTCCAGCACAGGCACAGCAGCAGTGGTCCAGGATTAACAACACAGCAGGCACAGGTGAGGGCTTTCAGCCCAAAGTGGGGGTAAGACTGGCTAATGTCCTAGTCTGGATGTTCTCATGTAGACATGCCTGTGTTTTGCATACAGCCTGCATGATCAGTCTGTTCTAGAGTTTCCTGTTATTACTAGTCAGCATTTCTTATGACCCATCCCACTTTTATAGCCACGTTCTAATGTGCCGGGGAATTCCACTGAATCACAGAATCACTCATAGAATAGCAGCTTGGAAGGGACCTCAGGGATCATCTGGTCCAACCTTTCTTGGCAAAAGCACGGTCTGGACAAGACGGCCCAGCACCCTGTCCAGCCGAATCTTACAAGTGTCCAGTGTTGGGGAATCCACCGCTTCCCTGGGGAGATCATTGCAACGGCTGATTGTTCTCGTTGTGAAAAGTCATCCTCTTGTGTGCCCAGGAGTAACTTGTACCCGTTACCCCTCACTTTTTCCACGTTACTCCTTGTAAAAAGGGAGTCTCCATCATCTCTGTAGCCACACTTTAAATACTGGAACAGGATGACAAGGTCTCCCCTAAGCCTTCTTTTTTCTCCAGGCTGAACACACCCCGTTCTCTCAGCCTTTCCTCACGTGGCAGGCTTCCCTGTGCTTTGATCATCTTCCTGGCCCTTCTCCGGACCCTCTCCAGCCTGCCCACATCTTTTTTGTATGCGAGGGCCAAAACTGAACGCGGTATTTCAGGTGTGGCCTGACAAGTACTGAGTACAGTGGGATAGCGACTGCTTTATCTCTGCTGGTGCAGCCCGGCATCCCGTTGGCTTTATTTGCCACAGCAGCGCACTGTTCACTCACATTGAGCTCGTTGTCCACCAGCACCCCAGGTGCCTTTCCGCAGAACTGTTCCCCAGCCAGGTAGATCCCAGGCTGTGCTGCACTCCTGCATTGTATTTTCCCAGATGCAAGACCTTACATTTGTCTTTGCTGAACTTCATAAGGTTTTCGTCAGCCCACTCCTCCAGCCTATCCAGGTCTTCCTGTAGGGTGTCTCTCCCCACTCAGTTTGGTATCATCGGCAAACTTCATCAGGGTACACTTGATCCCATCATCCAGACAGGATGCTTAATATCTTATGAAGATATTAAGCAGTGTTGGGCCCAATATCGATCACCCTGCTTGTGACATGTTGCCAGTTTTTTTTTTTTAAGACGAGGGGTAATTGCTCCCTATCCTCCATAGTTCAGCCTGTCCCCATAGCTCCTGGCCTTCCTGCGTGTCTAGCCTCATGCCGCCTAACGGCCTGGCCCTGGCACAAGAAGGATGCTGGGGCTGCTGCTGCTGTGCTCACTGCTGTCAATTATTCAGGGCCAAGAGGCCGAGCGGGGAGGTTGGTGTGGCAGCAGGAGGCAAAACTGCTGCCTAATTCATGGAGCCCACTTTGCTCATAGGGCATGGCAGTGCCTGCCATGCAGTGCCTGGCCACAGCGATCAGGTCTCTGGGGGCTGGCGGCCAGGACACAGAGGAGAAGAGCTGGGTCTCTGAGCTCAGGGAGGGGACAGCATGGGGACAGGGTTTCAGAGACCAGACAAGGAACAGGGCAGGAGGTGTGGGACCACGTGTGCTGTCTGCAGGTAACTCATCCGCAAGAAACTGAGCAAGGCATGGTGTGACTGCCCAGCCGGCACAGGCCTTCAGCTGTTCTGTATCTCTACACTACCCTTGCAGAGAAGGAACAGCTGCGAACAATTTGCTCTTTTAGTCTGGTATCAAACCCTCCTTTTCTTTTGAGGGTTCATAGCTTTCAGCTATGATCCTCATTCTAGATTAAGTGATTGTAATTATAACAAAATGGGGAACAGCAATTACAACATTGAATCATTATGCAAGCACATGGCAACAAAAAGTACAATAAACAGAAATAGTTTATTTCGCCAACCCCGGTCAGGTAACCATGACGTCAGTTTGTGCCAGATTTCCTCAAACACCAGGGAAGTGTCATCTTTAGTTACTTCATGTAAACTCTTAGTCTGTTTCCAAATTTCTTGTAAGTCTGAAGAGGTCCTGCCACTTTGGTCTGTGTATACACGACAGCTGTTGTTTATGACAGTGCAGACTCCTCCCTGAGAGGCTAGTGACAGATCCAGTGCCACTCTGTGTTGGAGAACTACTTGGGACAAACTGGACACTTGGATTTGCAAGGCTTGAATTGCATCCACAGTCTTGTTTTCAGTATTCTCTATTACAGCAGATATATTTACAGTAGTTTTCTCCCTATGTGTGCATCTCCCCGGGTAGACCAGGCACTTGATGTGGTCGTACATGTAAGAGTTCCTATGGCCTGAGACACTGTCTGCCTCGAGGCTGTACTCTGATGCTTAGCAAAGCCAAAGGCAGGGCCTATACCCATGTCACCGAAGTTTTTGACACAACTTACCTAATTGGATCTTAAGGGTACGACTCATTCTTCCCACCCTTCCGCTTGGCTGTGGATAGTAGGGTGTATGTAGGCCCCAGTTAATTCCTAATAACTCAGCTGAGTAACCACATTTAGCTATAAAATGTGGGCCTCTGACTGATGACATTCCCAAAGGTATACCAAATCTCAGGATTATCGTTCAGTAGGATTTTTACTACTTCTCTAGCTTTATTGGTGCGACACAGAAAGGTTTCTGGCCATCGTGTAAAAGTGTCAACCAGAACCAGTAAATATTTCAGCCCTCCTTTTCTTGGCAATTCAGTAAAATCCATTTGCCAATACTCCCCAGGTGACTGACCTTCCTTAGTTATTATGAATTGATTCCTGTTTTGTGGTTTTGGGTGGTTTTTACAACATATCTCACACCTTTCAGTAATTGATCTAATAATTTCAACCACATTTTGACTGATAACTGACTTCTGTAAATGTCTTAATAAGTTTTCTGTTCCCCAATGCACGTTATTATGTTCTTTCCTTACGAAGCCATTCATAAGAGAACAGGCACCATCACCTGTCCTAAAGAGGTACCTGCCCAACCATTCTTTTGTCTTTCTGCTTTCAGGGCTCTGATTAACCTAAAATCCTGTGTACCATAAACAAGAGCCTCATTTAAAGAGATTCTCTTTTCTGGTATTATAGTTAATATTAGCTCATGCCTTTTTCTGCAGCATCCTTTGCAGCTAAATCAGCCAATTTATTCCCTCGTTCTTGAGTGGTTTGCCCTGATTGATGAGCTTTGCAATGCACGATAGCAACAGCTGCCGGAGCTTTCACGCTTTCTGGTAACCTTAAAATCTGTTCAGCATGTGCGATTTCCGTTCCTTGTGCTGATAATAGCCCTTTTTCTTTCCAAATAGCTCCATGTGCATGTATCCCTCCACATGCATATTTTGAATCAGTCCAAATGTTTACTTGTTTTCCTTTACTCAGTTCCAAAGCCCGAGTTACAGCCTTTTTGTACTGAGGTCTTGGCAGGTAAAGCCTTTGCTTCTACCACTGTGGCAGGAGTTACTGCGTATCCCGATGCTCGCCTTCCATCTTCTGTGAAACTGCTACCATCGGTGTACACTTCCCACTCTGGATCTGGTAAAGGAATATCCTTTAGATCTGCCCAACTTGCACAGACTTCCTCAACAGTCTGCAGGCTGCTGTGTTCAGGCTTCCCTTCTACCTGCTCAGTTGAGAGGAACATTGCAGGATTTACAGTAGTTGTCCTTTTTAAAGTCGCATCGTCCTGCTCCAACACTACAACCTGATATTTCAGCATCCCTCTTGGAGACAGCCAGTGCCCTCCCTTCTGGCCCCATGCTGTGATTACTGTATGTGGGGCACAGACTGTTATTTCCTGTCCTAGGGTAAGCTTTCAGGCTTCCTGTATTAACAACACAGTTGCTGCCACTGCCCTCAAACATCCCAGCCAGCCCTGGCTCACTGGATCTGATTGTTTGGAGAAATATGCCACTGTCCTCCTGTAGCTTCCCAAGTGCTGGGCTAAGATGCCCAAAGCCGCGGCCTGTCTTTTGTAGGTGAGTAATTCAAAGGGCTTTTCCAAATCTGGCAACCCCAATGCCAGGGCCTTCATCAGGGCTCTCTTGAGCTGTTTATATGCATTTTGGGAATCATCAATTTAGTGAAAATTTCGATGATTACTTCAATAAATTATACCAAGGTTTTACTGTCAATCCATAGATCGCAATCCACAAACGACACCACCCCACCATTCCTAAAAAGGTTTGTAGTTCATGGGCATTTTGAGGTTCTGGGAGGCAGGAAATAGCCTCTTTTCTTTCTGTACTTAACTGTCTTTGTCCTTTCAAAATCTCAAATCCCAAATAAGTTACAGTCTCTTGTGCAATTTGTACCTTCTCTTTAGAGACCACATATCCATTTAGTCCAGGAAAATTTAACAGACTGACTGTCAAGGTAAGATGCTGCTCTCGGGTTTCCACTGCGATCAATATATCCTCCACACATTGTAGCACACCACCTCCTTTCTCGTCTTGCCACCATGTTTCTAATTCTTTTGTCAACTGATTACCAAAAATCATAGGACTATTTTTGAATCCTTATGGCAATACTGTCCAGGTATATTGGGTTTTTCTCCCAGTGTCAGGATTTTCCCACTCGAATGCAAACAACTCCTGACTATTGGTATGGAGAGGAATGCAGAAAAACGCATTTTTCAAAACCAAAACTGTAAACCATTCCTGTCTATCACTCAAGTAAGTTGATAAAGCCACTACAGGATGAATATCCTGTGCAATTTGATTAATAGCTCTTAAATCTTGAACCAATCTATAACTTTTCCCATCTGCCTTTCTGACAGGTAAGAGTTTATATGTGGATTCACATTCCTTTAATAATCCATATTTCAAAAACTTTGGTATAATAGGTAGTAACTCAATTTTAGCCTCTGGTTTCAAGGGATATTATTTTAGTCTTGCTGCTGTTGATCCCGGTTTAAGGTCTGTTCTGACTGGCTCAGCATTTTTCGATTTTCCAGGTACTTCCCCTGCCCATACAGCAGGAATTACTGCATCCTCCACCTCAGGCAGAATTCTTTTTCCTAGTTCTTCAGTTTCCTGTAACAATATTATTGAAACTTGGACAAATTTAGATTCAGGTATTAATATTTCTACTTTCCCATCTTGAAATTTTATTTCAGCTTCCAATTTTTTCTAACAAATCTCATCCTATTAATGGCTTAGGTGCACCTGACAAATATAGAAACTGATGTGTTATCCATTGCTTTCTCATTTTGAACCAGAGGGGTTTAAAGAAGGGCCCTATTTCTGATTTCACAGAATCACAGAATCACAGAATTATCAAGATTGGAAAAGACCTAAAAGATCATCCAGTCCAACCATCACCAATACTTCTCAGCTAAATCATATCCCTCAACACAACATCCAAACGTTTCTTGAACACCCCCATGGTCGGTGACTCCACCACCTCCCTGGGCAGTGCATTCCAGTGCCTGACTACCCTTTCCGAGAAGTAATATTTCCTGATGTCCAGCCTGAATCTCCCCTGGCACAGCTTGAAACCATTGCCTCTAGTTCTATCACTGTCTACACGAGAGAAAAGGCCGACCCCTAGCTCACCACAACCTCCCTTCAGGAAGTTATAGAGCGCTATAAGGTCTCCCCTGAGCCTCCTCTTCTCCAGACTGAACAATCCCAGCTCCCTCAGCCGCTCCTCATAAGGCCTGTGCTCCAGACCCCTCACCAGCTTCGTAGCCCTCCTCTGAATGCGTTCCAGGGCCTCTATGTCTTTCTTGCAGTGAGGGGCCCAAAACTGAACACAGTACTCGAGGTGCGGCCTCACCAGTGCCGAGTACGGGGGGACAATTACCTCCCTGTTCCTGCTAGTAACACTGTTTTTGATGCAAGCCAGGATGCCATTGGCCTTCTTGGCCACCCGGGCACACTGTAGGCTCATGCTCAGCCGAGCATCAATCAGTACCCCCAGGTCTGTTTCCTCCACACAGTCCTCCAGCCACTCCGCCCCAAGCCTGTAGCGCTGCCTGGGGTTGTTGTGGCCGAAGTGCAGGACTTGGCATTTGGTCTTGTTGAAATGATGATTTCTAATCATCTTGTTACTAAATTCATGTTCTCTTGTATTCAAAACTGAGTAAGTTGCTGTTGTATCAACTAAACATTCTATTTCAGTCTTATCTTCTCTCAGCTTAATTTTAACCAGAGATTCTGCTGGGGATGATTCCTCTGGTCCCCCTCATTCCCCAACATCTACCACTAGCATGGGGTTGCCCGGTTCCCCCGATTTTTGAAGTAGTGGACATTCTTGTTTCCAGTGTCCCTCCTTTCTGCAGTAGGAACACTGTCCCTCCCCTAACTGAGGTCTTAGTATTCCTCTACCATGTCCCTTTCCCCTAAATCCACTTCTAAATCCACCCCTTGGATCAGGGGTTCCTTCCAACATAGCTACCAATCGGGTATTCCTGGGATCCCTGCACTGATCTCTGCTTCTATAAGCTATCCAGGCTGTGTCTAACAGCTTTCCCAAATCCCAAGCATCTGCTCCCTGTAATTTTGCAGTTTTCTTCTAATATCATCAGTGGATTGCCCGATAAATAAGGTTGCCAACTGATTTTTCCCTTCTTCAGAATCTGGATCAATAGTAGTGTATTTCTCAGCAGTTTCCTTTAATTTCTTCAGGAAATCTGTTGGAGATTCCTTCTGGTCCTGTCTAATTCTGTATAATTTTGACCAAGTTACTGCCTTTGGTATCGTGTTTCTTATGCCATTTTTGATATTGTGTTAAAAGTTGCCTTTGTCCATCATCATTTGGGTTCCAATTTGGGTCCACTGAGGGAAAATGGTTTTCAGTTTGCCCTTGCAATGTCCCTGTGGCTACCTGAGCCTCACCTTTGGTCTGTGCTGTCTTTCTAATAATCTCTCTTTCCGTACTATCAAATAACACCTGCACAATAGCCTCCATATCCTTCTAATCTGGATCTGGGTTTTTAGTCATCATTTCAGAGGCACTAGCTGCCCGGTTGGGATCATCCTGGTAATTACCAGCAGCTATTTTCCAATTACTCAAGTCCATAATCAAAAAGGCACTTTTACTGTGACCAGACCATCATTTCTGACGGCCTGTCTGAGAGGAGCTTGTAACATGCCCCCATGTTGGCTCCGAGTTCTCTCTGCCACAGGCACAGTCCCTACTCTGCCTCCTTCTTGCCCTCCAGCCTGAGACTCCTCATCATCCAAAACCTCTCCTCCTCTCCTGTTCCCATCATTTGGGCTGGGGAAGTCCCAGGCAGATCTAAACGAGCTGATCCGGTAAGAATCAAACTCAAGCCAGGAATGGCACTGATAAAGTTGAAATAATATCCTTTAAAACTAGAAGTGAAAATGAGGTTAATTCCAATCATTCAGAAATTTCTTAAATATGGATTATTAGTAGAATGCGAGTCTAAGTGTAATACTCCGATATTGCCTGTCAAAAAGGCAGATGAGAAAATGTACAGGTTGGTCCAGACCTCAGGGCAATAAACCACATTACCCAAGACGTCTGTGCTGTGGTAACTAATCCCCACACCCCGTTCACGGCTTTAACTGAGGAACAGGGATGGTTTACTGTCTGAGGTTTAAAAGATGCTTTTTTCTGCATACCTCTTGATTCCAGCAGTCAGGAGGTGTTTGGGTTCGAGTGGGAAAATCCTGAAACAGGGTGGAAGATGCAATACACCTGGACAGTACTACCCCAGGGGTTTAAAAATAGCCCTAGGATTTCTGGAAATCAATTAGCAAAGGAATTGGAGGTGTGGAGGAGAGAGAACAAAAGAGGAACAGTGCTGCAGTATGTAGATGATATACTGATTGCTACAGAATCTCGTGATTTATGCCTGGCTCTGACAATTGGTTTGTTAAATTTTCTGGGATGAAGTGGATACTGGGTATCAAGAGAAAAGGCACAAAATGCCCAGAAGACTGTTACTCATCTAGGATTTGAGATTCTGAAAGGCCAGCGGCAATTAAGCGCAGAAAGGAATGCTGACTTCCTGAGCCTGAAGATGCACACAAGTTGTGTACATTCCTGGGAATGGTTGGGTGATGTCATCTGTGGATTGCAAATTATGAATTGCTGGTGAAGCCTTTATATGAATTATTGAAGGCTTCACCTAGAAATCGCTTGGATTCGGCTGATGATATTTGGAATGCTTTCAAACAACTCAAGTGAGCCTTGATGAAAGCACCAGCCCTTGGACTGCTGGATCTTACAAAATCTTTTGAACTATTTACCTGTGAAAGGCAAGCAGTGGCCTTAGGGGTGTGATCACAGCGTTTAGGAGATCAGATACACGCTGTAGCCTATTTCTCAAAACAGTTGGATCCTGTGAGCCAAGGATGGCTGGGGTGTCTGCGAGCAGTAGCAGCGACGGTGCTGCTTATCCAGGAAGCCCAGAAGCTTACCTTGGGACAGAAAATGACTGTATGTTCCACACATGGTCATCACAGTGTTAGAACAAAAAGGGGGACACTGGTTGTCTCCTAGGAGAATGTTAAAATATCAGGTAGTTCTGACAGAACAAGATGATATTACACTCCAAACAACTGCTGTTGTTAATTCTGCAATATTCCTCTCTATCAGACAAGTTGAAGGAATGCCAGAACATGACTGTCTGCAAACTGTTGAAGAAACATACTCCAGCAGACCAGTCTTGAAAGACACTCCTTTGGAAAACGCGGGCTGGAAGCGTACACTGACAGTAGCAGCTCTGTGCAAAAGGGAACACGCGTGTCGGGGTATGCGGTAAATACACTCAAAGGTACAGCAGAAGCACAGGCCCTGCCCCAAAAACATCTGCACAGAGGCCTAACTAACAGCTCTAACATGAGCCTTAGAGCTGAGTGCCGGAAAAACTGTAAATATTTGGACGGATTCTAAATATGCATTTGGGGTAGTACATGCTCACGGGGCTATTTGGAAAGAAAGAGGACTGTTGTCAGCACAAGAAACTGAAATTAAGCATGCCGAACAAATTCTAAGCTCGCTGAAAGTGTAAAAGCCCTGAAAGCTGTTGCTATAATGCATTGTAAAGCGCATCAATCGGATAAAACCACTCAAGGGAAAGGGAATAAATTAGCCTATTTAACGGCAAAGGAGGTTGCAGAAAAAGGCACTGACATGCTGGCTCTAGTCCCAGAGAAGAGAATTCTTTTAGCAGAAAAACCCAAATATGACCCATAGGACCCAAGCCCACTCGATGCGGTTAGCTGGTAAGCAGGGGCCGGGTGGGCAGTGACCCCTAGTGCTCAGTAGCACCGCAAGCTTAGGAGGAACCTGCAACCAGAACATAACACAGTACATTGGGAAGGGAAAACTTGGAGTGCTAACAAGGAGGATGTACCGACTGAAACTGGCTACTTCCCATGGATGAGCCAAGAACAAGCCAAATATAGAATCATAGAATCATAGAATACTTAGGGTTGGAAGGGACCGTCCAAGCCCACCCAGTCCAACCCCCCTGCCAGGAGCAGGGACATCTCCAACCAGATCAGGTTGCTCAGAGCCCCGGCCAACCTGGCCTGGAATGTTTCCAGGGATGGGGCACCCACCACCTCTCTGGGCAGCCTGGGCCAGCTCTGAGCTCTCCCCGGAGCCTCCTCTTCTCCAGGCTGAGCAGCCCCAGCTCTCCCAGCCTGGCCGCACAGCAGAGCTGCTCCAGCCCTCTGGACAATGGACAAATATGGACAAATGACCCCGAGTTATGACTGAAGGACACAAGAAAATAGAGGCCAGCGTTGCCAGAGCCTCCCTCCAACTCGATTTTGGGGACAAAGAGCTTGCGTGAGAATATTTAAATAAGTTACGGGAATTGTTATGAATATACAAGTGAATTCTTGAAGATCTTATGAATATGCATAAGTGTAACAGATAAAAGCTTTGTAGTTGCACTCCTAGGCAGACACACTGGGCGAAACTTATCCCCTGTGTCTCCAGCGCTGCAATAAAGAATGCCTGCCTTCTAAAACTTCAGAACAAGTATTGGGGGGTTTCCTTTGCCGACTTTTACGGTATCAGTGTGAGTGTGTCTGTCTGTTGGTGTGCAGTGTGTGTGTGTTTTAGCGTGTTGGTGTGCAGTGTGTGTGTGTGTCTGTCGGTGTGCCGTCAGTGTGTCTGTCCGTTGGTGTGCTGTGTGCTGGTGTGCAGTGTGTGTGTGTGTCTGTCGGTGTGCCGTCAGTGTGTCTGTCCGTTGGTGTGCTGTGTGCTGGTGTGCAGTGTGTGTGTGTGTCTGTCGGTGTGCCGTCAGTGTGTCTGTCCGTTGGTGTGCTCCGTGTGTAGGTGTGCAGTGTATGTCTGTGTGCGTGTTTTGGTGTGCAGTGTGTGTGCTGCGCAGTCACAGTGTCGGTGTCTCCGTCTGCAGCCCCCTCCGCCCGGCTCCGCCGTTCCCCGCCGCCGCCGCCAGGAGACGCCGCCGCCCGTCGCGGGGAACTCGGCCCCGGCCCCGGCCGCAGCCCCCGCAGGCCGTGCGGGGGAGCTCTGTCCTCCCAGGCGCCCGGTGCCCCGCGGGTTCGTCCCCTCCGGCGGGCAGGCGGCACCCGCGGCCGGGCTGGGCGGGGCGGGGTGTCCGGGGCTGCCGCGCCGCCGGTCTGGGGCCGCCCCCGGCTGCCGCGGCGGGGCGGGGAGCGGCCAAGGCGGGTCGCGATGGCGGGGCTGGCCGCGCTCCGGGGCCCCGGGAGAGGCCGCAGCAGGCGCGGGAGCGGCGAGGTCCGAGCGCAGCAGGACGGGGCTGGGCTGGAGGGGCTGCGGGCGGGCAGGGCCGAGGGCAGGGCAGCGTGTCCGCTTCCCCCGCGGAAGAGAAGAAGGCAGAGGACGGGCGGGAGAGAGGGAGCTTGCAGTGGGAGGAGGTGGCAGGCGTGGAAGAGAGGGGAGGACGGCCGTGGGGTGCGGGCAAAGCGCCCATTCCCGGGGAGCAGGGGTCTCACATCGCCCTCGTCCTCCAGCCGCCGAGGGTGGGCGCGGGGGCCCACCCAGAGCAGGGCCGTGCGGAGGCTGCGCTGCTCCCTGCAGAGCTGCTCACCCCGCCGGGCCCCCTCTGCGCGGCTCCGGGGCAGCCGGGTCTCACCGCGCCGCACTGATGGCGCGGGTGCGATGGGAGCGTGCCCCGGAGGCTGGCTGGTGCCGAGGGCCGAGAGCCGGGGGGAAGTGCTCACCCTGGAGTTCGAGCGCTGCAAACCGCAGGGACAAGGACCTGCAGGGCACGGGGGAGTGCGGGCATTCGCAGGGTGGCTGCAGGGCAGCGGCTCCCCTAAAGGCAGGCTTTGGACCCTTCTCCAAACCAGGCAGAGGCATCTGTGTGGCACTGTTCTGGAGCTGAGCAGTCAGGCACTGGAATGGCCTGCCCAGGGAGGTGGGGGAGCGGCCGACCATGGGGGTGTTCAAGAAACGTTTGGATGTTGTGTTGAGGGATATGATTTAGCTGAGAAGTATTGGTGATGGTTGGACTGGATGATCTTTTAGGTCTTTTCCAATCATGATAATTCTGTGATTCTGTGATTCTGTGACGCATTTCTCAAGAGAGCACAGTTCAAGTAGATCTGTCCATCCAGACATCTGATATTAGCCTCACAGTTCGAACCCCAGGTATCCCTTAGCACAGTCTTAGGCATTGAATCTTATTAAATAAATAAAATATTCAGATGGTACAGCTGGGAAAAATCACCCTGAGCTGAGTGCCTTCAGGGAGGGACCCAGAACAAAGAAATCCCTGGACAATCACACCCTTACAATCTATGTACCCACCCCTCACGCACTCCTCACGTGCCTTGCACGTGACTTCTGGTCCAATGGTAATTGCTGGTCTGGGGTCTTTTAGCGCCTTACTGGATTCCTTCATCTCCATACAGACCTCTAACCGTCCACATCTTGTCCAGTCACAGCAGTGAGCAATCACTGCAACTCGTCAAAGTAAGAACAGCCAAGAAAGAGGAGATGAAAGGGGAGATGAACCTGTCTGCTGTAGCTTCTTTATCTTCTGGTTCGTGTTGGTCTCAGGGCCATCCAGGTGCTGTGGACAGCTGTAGCCTCCTTATTCTCTAGTTTGCGCTACTCTCAGGACCATCCTTTATGTAACTCAGTAAAAGTTATGAGAAGTCAGTAAAAGTTCAGCGAAATTCACAGCTTGCGGCCTATGGTTTCTGTAAATCTAGCCACTCATGCTAAGTAAGAATTGCTAAGCAGACGTCATAGCAAATGACACAGCACTGTCCTCAGCTCTTAGATCCTAAATGCTAAATGATTGACATGAACTCATTCTATTTCTAACATCTTATTTAAGCTAAACGACTAGTATTTCTTAACAAGCACTACCACATTTCTTGCCTAGCAGAGTGTCTCTGCTCTGTGCTCGCAGCAGCCTGTCACTGTGGGTGTAGAGGCCTTTGCTGGTGGGGCACAGCAGCAAGGAGAGGATGCTGTGGGGTGGTGGATGGGATGCAGGAGTGATGGCAGGCTGGGGTAATGCTCAAGGTGCTACAACTAGCAGAGGGGTCGGTGCTGTGAAATGGGGTCCCAGGGACATTGGCTAGCTCTGGGTCTTTGGAGAGCTCCTACATCTCGGTGTGCTGGTTATGCAGAGCGCTGCAACAACCCAATGATGACAGGCAAAGGAAGGGTCTCTGTCCCCATGGCGCCAGGCCCTGGAGATAAGTGTGAAGGTTAGGGTGTCCCCAGGAGAGGGACCAATATGCCAGCAGCATGTGCGGCCACAGCCTGGAGTGCAGGACCAGGGCACGTGGACATGAGCAGCAGGGATGCAGGATCACACCAGAGAGGTGCAGGCACGAACGGGCTATCGGCAGGGGGCACAGAAAGAGGGCTGAAGTGCAGGAGAGTCTATCTTCCTTCCAGGAGAAGGATCAGAGTCCCTGCTGCTCCCAGACCAAGGCCCTGCCATCCCAGTGTGAGGAGATATAGCAGGCCATTAGTCCCAGCAGAAGGCCTTGGTGTTCCTGGGCTGGGGGCGGTTCTGGGCAGACATCCTGCAGCTTCCAGGTGACAGATGGATCTGGGATGTCCCTCTGCAGCCCAGTACCACCCCTCACATGCCAGCTGGAGTCTCCTGACGGGCTCTCCCCGATCCTGTTCCTGACATTATTTCCATAGGCCATGTCTGCTTCTTTCCATCTGCATGCTTAGGCTGTAGGCTGGGTGCCAGGGGATGGCGGAGATGGTCTGTGTGGTGGAGGATGCTGCATGGGCATGTGAGACACCAGGAGTCAGGGAGTGGCTGACTCAGCTTGTGCAGGAAGGAAGTGCTGGCCAAGTGTGCTGTGAGGAACTGTCACAAAATCCCAAGGTGGCTGAGGTTGGAAGTGACTTCTAGAGGACATCTGGTCCAATCCCCCTAGGACCATGAAGAATCAGATTTTGAATATCTCCAAGAATGGCAACTCCACAACTTCTCTGGGCAGCCTGTTCCAGTGCTCAGTCATCCTCATAGTAACAAAAGTGTTTTCTTATGTTCAGGTGGCATTTCATGTTCTTTAATTGGTGCCCATTGCTTCTTGTCCTGTTGCTGGACTGCACTGAGAAGAATCTGATTCCCTCTTCATTCCCTCCTGTCCTGGTTCTGGCTAGGATAGAGTTAATTTTCACCTGAGCTGGTGGCCCCAATGGCTGGGGCACCCAGCTGGGATGGTTTACTAATTAGCCAACAGCTGGGGTAAGTTTACCCAAATTAGCCCAAGGGCTGTTCCACCCCCTGTAACACCATGCTCAGTGTATCAGTGAGGAGGGTGCTGAGGGGAGCTGCCTGCTACTTGGGAGGAAGCTGGGGACCACGATGTGCTGTGAGCTATTGTACTGTAAGTTATGTGCTAGTGTATTTTCTGTTACTGGTCTTGGTTTGTTTGTTTTCCATCTCTGTTTTGTTTTCTTCTGTTATTCTCTTAAACTTTTTTATCTCAACCCACAAGTTTTGCCTTCTTTTCTTTACCAGCTCTCCTCCCTGTCCCACTGGAGGGTGGGGGGAGTGAGTGAGAGACTGCATAGCCTGGTCCTGAGTGGGGCTAAACTACGACACCTCCCATCAAATGAGATCCCCCCCCGAGCCTTCTCTTCTGTAGGCTAAACTGTCCCAGCTCTCTCAGCCTCTCCTCATATGAGGGGTGCTTCAGTCACTTAATCACCAGAATGGCCCTTTGGTGGGCTCTCTCCAGTATGTCCATGTCAGCCTTGAACAGGAGAGCCCAGAACTGGACACAGCACTCCAGATGTGGTCTCACCAGTGCTGAGTAGAGAGGAAGGATCACATCCCTCCTGGCAACACTCCCAACACAGCCCAGGATGCTGTTGGCTTTCTTTGCCACAAGGGCACGTGGCTTGTGTATGGTGAGCTTGGTGTCAACCAGAACCCCCAGGTCCTTCTGGGCAGAGCTGTGTTCTGGACAGACAACGCACAGCATATTCTGGTGCTGTGAGGTTATTCTTCCCCAGGTGCAGGACTTTGCATTCCCTTGGTTGAACTTCATGAGAGTCCAGCTCACTTCTCCTTTCTGGATGGCAGTGTGCCCATCTGGTGTATCCCAGCCACTCCTCCCAGTTTTGAGTCATCCCCAAACTTGCTGATGGTGGGCTCTGCCCCATCATCTAAGTTATTAACGAAGATGTTGAACAGTATTGGCCCCAGTATTGACCCCTGATGTACTCCACTAGTGACTGGTCTCCATAAGGACTTTTTACCACTGGTCACAACCTTCTGAACCTGGCCATTCAGCAAATTTTCAGACCATCTCACTGACCTAATCCATAGCTGATCAGCTTGCCTGTGAAGATGTTACAGGAGACAGTATGAAAAGCATTACTAAGGTTGTGGTAAACATCTGCTCCCAGCCCGTTGTCTTATCCTGCTAGGCCATCGGGCTGGTGAAGCACAATTTCTCCTTTGTAAACCCATGCTCTCCCATCCTGTCCTGCCACCTGGTACCTGCCCCTGCCACCTGCACCCGTTTGATGAGTGAGTTTGTGCAGAAGCTGTGCCAGGGGAGCCTGTGCCTGCCACAGCTGAGCAGCGGGGTGTAGCTGGCCGTGGTTATCCTGGGCTGCAGAGCGATGTGGGGATGGCTGTGAGAAGGTGGAGGGGTCACCACCACGTGTGCGTGGCCTGGCGCAGGCCGTGTGGTGTGGAGGTTGCCTGAGCCCTGCCCGGCAGTGTGGCAGCCTGCCCAGACCCTGCCCGGCTGGGCTGTCTTCTCCAGCAACGCTGGCTGGTGTCCAAAGGGCAGACCTGGGCAGAGTGGAGGGGCTGAACTCTGGGGCTGGCTGCGGTGTGGGAATGGAGCAATGCCTCTTGCTGCCGGGACTTGGAGAAGGATCTGGTGTCTTTCCTGCCCAGAGCCAGGGCTGTGGCTGGTGCCTTTGCTCCCTGCAGGAGGGGTTCTCTTTCCTCAAAGCTTTCAGCGAGCAGCCCTGCCCTGCCCTCCCCCATAAGCACACACTGATGGATGCAGCCTTGGGCACCCCTCGTGTCTGGGTAGGTCTCCCCAGAGAAGCTGAATACCCACTTTGCTCCACAGAACTAGTGCCTGGGTCATCATCTCACCCACACAGCAGCCTGAAAATGAAAGGCTAACATGAAATGAGCTTATAGCGTGGTTCTGCTTGAGCACAAGAAAAAGCTTCTCTCCCAGCCCGAGTCGATCCACGTGTCTCAGTCTCAAGCTGCGTACGGATGCTGCAGACAGAGCGTCCTGCCACCTGGGGTCCTGCGCTGTGCTGCTGCTGCCAGCCTCCCTGTCCTGTGTTCCCCGGCCGAGCTGGCTAGCTGCTGCCACTTCACCATCTTGCTTGCCCTTGCCTCCCACCCCGGCGAGCACGCAGATGGCGCAGGGCCTCACGCTTTGCTGCCTCTCACACGTCTCGGCGCGCACACTGTGCCTGTGCCTCTGCTGCCATGAGAGAGCGATCTGTGCAGCACTGCGGGACAGGCAGGGTGGTGCCCAGAACCAGGCACTGGGCTGTCCTGGCTGTGGGGATGTTCAGAGGCTTCCTAGGTTGTGCAGATGCTGACGTGGACACACGATTCAGGGCTGTGTGGTCTGAGGGGACCGGTGCAGGATGGAGCATGGCAGGGGCCCACAGCAGGTCACCCAGGCTGTGGTGGCTCTCGCAGCCCTGCTCGGAGGTGTTTCCTTTGCTGTTCCTCCAGCCGTGGGCTGGGAGGCCGAGGTGCTGCTGGTCCTGTGGCTGGGGCCGGCCAGCTGTGGGGACAGGGAGGCTGAGGCTGGCTGCCGTGGGGCTTGCCAGAGGCCAGGCTGTGCTTGCTGGGCCCATGCCTGCCCCCGTCCCCAGAGGCCGCTGCCCTGCACCAGCGCAGACATGCCGACCAGGACCTGGGGAGCAGCAGGAGGCTCTGGCTGCATTCCTGGCCTCTCCCTGGCCAGTGTGTGGGTACCTGCCTCCTCACACCGCAGCTGCCCAGGTGGGCACTGACATATCCCAAGGGACCACAGCCTCCATCTGTTTGTCCTGTGCCTGGATGCAGGTTGGCACTGGGGCTGCAGCTGTCCTGCCTGTCTCATGGCTCACAGGGAGGGATGTGACATTTCCTCTGTCCCCGGTGCTGCTGATGCCCTGCCCCACCGCCGCTTTGCCCTGCCTTAGAGGGTGACAGACACCTGTCCCTGCGTGGCCCTTCCTGGCAGGGAGCAGCAGGAGGGGCCAGGGAAGCTGAGCTGAGGGCTGCAGCTGTGCTCCTGGACGGCTGTGCTGCAGCAGAGAGCACCCAGGTGCCCTTTCCTGGGCCCTCAGATAGGGCAGGATTAGCTGGCCACCCTCCCCAGGCAAAACCATCCCATTGCCTGAGAGCTGCCCCCCTTCCCCCTGCAAACTCACAGCACCCAAAGGACACTACCCTTCTGCACTCTCAAGAGGCACCTTAACCCTCCCGCTTTGCTCCCACCTCCCCAGTTTGCATTCAAACCAAGCTCAGCTGCTGTCCCACTGTCCCTCCTTGCCCTGTCCTGCTGCCCTGCCTGCACCTCTGCGGCTCTGTGCTGCTGGAATAATAGCCCCATTGCCAGGCAGCGGGGATGATGAGCTCCAGGCAGGCTTTCGAACACCAAGTGTGGGCACAGGCTGGGACTAGGGCTTCAGCAGAAATAATTTGTGACTGGGCTTTAAATAAAGCAGGCTGCATGCCATGCAAGAAGATACGTTTCCTGAAAAGCAGCCTGGGAGTGCTGCTGAGCAGAGCAGAGGGAAAGAGCAGACCGCAGGACGATGATGGCTGCTTGCAGCACCAGTGCTGTGCATGGCTGTCAGGACCAGAGCAGGACATTCTCAGTGCCAGCCTAAGTAACGTGGGAAATTAGTATTTTTTCCAAATGGGAGCCAAGTGCAGTTCTGTGGTGCAGGAGGCAGCTGGGGCCCTCTGGGCGGAGGGCTGAGGCTGTGTCTGGTGGGTGATCCAGGCAGTGAGGAGGGCAGAGAGCAGGCTGAGGAGCGAGGGATGGGCTTGGGAAAAGTTGCAGCCTGAGAACACCTGGAGAAAGCAGGCTGCAGGATGGCGCACTCAGGGAAAGGTGTTACATGGGAAGAAACTGCTTCTGGCAGCCCAGCTTTTCTCCTTTGCTTTCACCCTCTCCAAAACCCACTGATGCCCCTGCACCTGCAGCCAGGCCCCGAGCTGGTGTGGCCATGCAAGGCCCCCTCTCAGCCCCTCTCCAGGCTCAATGGTAGGATGGGGATGCTGCTTGGTGCTGCCTGTGGCTCTGCCTGGAGCAGGAGGGTGGGCTGTGCCCCCAGACTGTGCATCCTGCATTGGGCCTGGGGACATGTAGGGCCTCAAACAGCTCCAGGGCTGCAGGCAGGGGCTTCCAGCACTGCCTCCGAGGCCACCACACTGTGGTGAGGCCAGCCACGCCAAGAGACGGCTTGCTGCCTGGGGCCACCCCATGCTGGAGCGTCGCTCTTCTCATCGCACTGAGCTGCTCTAGCACAGCCTCCTGCTTCCTAGAGCTTGTCTCTCCCCCACCTCTTGCAGCTGTGAGAGGCTGCTGTGAGATAACACTTCTGATGATGGAGCAGACACATTTACAGCAGAGAGACTTCAAAGGGGCTGGGAAGCTTGCAGCAGCTCTGCACAAAGGAAGTGGTGTGCAGTCAATCATCAGATTCCCCCCACCCCACACACTGCATATTTAATGGCTCTTTGGGTCTCAATGTTTAAATCTATCTAATAAGCATTTAACTGCTGCTCAATATTTAATGCCTCGGTGTTCAGTGTAATAATCCCATGTATCACAGTGAGTGCTGGTTCATCACGCTGGGCACGGGGAGAGGCATGCTGCGAGAGAGGATTTAGGACGGGGAAGGGAGGCCAGGGGATCTGCTCTATGACACCTTTTGCATGGATGGCAAGTCATCTCTGCACCATGAACTCCTGCTTCTCTTTGATGTCTGACTCTTCTCAGTGGTGCAGGGGACGCTGGAGCTTGTCTTAGCTGGCTGTGAGTGAGGGCCTGCCATCCTGCTGCTGGGCTTGCGTGGTGGGGTGGGAGCTGTGGGCTGGGAGCAGCTCCCAGCAGCCCACGACGCTCACTGCATGGTGACACCGACTCCTCGGCCCATGATGCTATCCCACACTGCGTATCTGCCCACAGCTGCTGAGCTGGTTTGCAACCCACCGGCTGACTTTCCTGACCAGACAGCCCCACCATGGCTGTCACACCGAGCAGGGCAGGCAGAGCAGGACAGCCTTCATCTCGCACCCCCTGCCCTCTCCTGCAGCCCTCTCCCTCTGAGCCGTGTGGCTGCACTGGCCTGTGTGCAGGTACTGCAGAGCAGAGCAGAATAGCGCAGAACAGAACTATCATCTGGTCCAACCGCCTGGCCAATTCAGGGCTGGCCAAAAGCTGAAGTATATTATTAAGGGTGTTGTCCAAATGCCTCTTAAACACTGGAACAGGCATGGGACATCGACCACCTCTCCAGGAAATGCTCTTCTGGTGTGACCGCTCTCTCGGTACAGAAGTGCTTCCTCATGTCCAGTCTAAACCTCTCCTGGTGCAGTTTGGAACCATTCGCAGGTGTCCCGTCCCTGGATCCCAGGGAGCTCAGCACCCCCCTCTCCACGTCCCCTCCTCAGGAAGCTGCAGAGAGAAATGAGGTTGCCCCTCAGCCTCCTTCTCTCCAAACGAGACAAACCCAGGGTCCTCAGCAGCTCCTCACAGGACATGCCTTCCACCCTTCACCAGCTTCGCTGCCCTTCTCTGGTCACATTTGCAGATCTTCGCAGCCGTCCCCAGCGGTGGGCCCAGCACTGCACACAGTGTTCGAGGTGAGGCCGCACAGCGCTGAACACAGCAGGACAGTCCCCTCTCCTGCCTGGCCGGTCACACTGTGTGGTGCGTCCCGGGTGCGGTTTGCCCTCTCGGTGCCAGGGCTCACTGCTGGCTCCTGTTGAGCCTGCTGCCCACCAGCCCCCCCCGCCCCGATCCCTTTCTGCAGGGCCATGCTCCAGCCGCTCCTCTCCCAGTTTAGGTGCCTGTGTCTCCCCTGCACTGTATTTGTGTGGGCACCTCAGTGAGTTTGCAGGTGCTAGCTGGTGGTGCTGCAAATGCTTTCAGTCCCCATGGGACTTGTTCTGGTTTCTAGGACCTCTGTTCAGGAGCAGTTTCAGTACTTCTGTCCAGATTATTCAGTTCCTGAGAACACGGCCTCCGTGCAAGAAGGGTCTGGGGTGTGAAAGACCCACATTTCTCACCTGCACTCCGAACTGCAGTGAGAACCAGCCCCACGCGTGCAAATATTTTCCTTCTGAGGTGCAACATCCCTTTTCCTCCATGGGCCTGAGCTGCAGGCATCTGCTGCTGCCAAGCCCCGAGATCCTCTCTGCTCCCCAGTTGTTTCCCAGGCCCGCAGGAGTGGCCCAACATACCCAGTGCTGCAGCCTCAGAGCCCCTGATGAGCAGAGGGCTGGGGATTTAATCTGGCCAAGCCATCCTGGACGAGCAAGGAATAGCTGCAACCACAGCAGATGTGCTGTGTCTCCCACGCTGAGCCTTGCCCGCGATGGACAGTGCAGGGCGAGGGTGGCTGTGGTGGGTGCCCTGATGCTGGGACTGGCGTGTGCTGCGGCATGGAGCCCGCGGGGCGCCAGGGCTGCTTTGCTCTGCTCAGCTGGTGGGTACTAGCTAGAATGCAGGTTGCTGGCTGTGAGACTTCCCGCATGGGTGCCGGCTGCCATCCCGTGAGGAGCAGCACGTATCCCTTCACCCTGGTCAGCATCCCATGGAGGAGATCTCCCCAACTGGGGGCTGCAGCCTGGTTTACCCCATCACTCAGTGAAAGACTGGTAGCCAGAAGAAGTGCCTGTTTATGTCATGTTTAGGATCAAGCAGGTATTCAAACAGCAAGAGCAAATGTGCAGCCAGAGCGTGCCTCACAGTGCCGTCCTGTGTGACTTGCTCGTGTGAGGCTCCCTGGGGCCCCGTCCATGGGGTGCTCACTGGACTAGCTTCCGTGTCCAAGCTGCTCCCTTTGCTGAGCACCAGTCCCACGCCACCCTCAGTGGTGACGGAGACCCACCGGCCAGGAGCTGGGTGACAGGAGCATTGTGTGGCGTGCCCTGTGCCTGCTGTGGGGGTGCCCCTCTGTGCAGTGCAGTGCTGTGCGACTTCTCCAGGGTCTGTTTTGCTCCTCCTGTTCCTGCTCTTCTACAGCCGTTACTGTAAAGGCAGCTTATAGGTGTGCTTGTGCCTGGAGCAGGCAGTGGTGTAGTGTGGAGTGACCTCAGCCCCTGGAGGAACGGTCACACTGTCCTGGGGGAGCCGTGCCTGGAAGCTTGATCGCTGAAGGGATGCCCTTGGTGACAGAGATGAAGTATGTTGGCAAGAGTCATCACAACCAGGCTTTTTGCGCATGGAACATTGTACATGAGATAAGGATGAGACCTTGGAGTTACCAGAGCAGTTGCTGAGGAACCAGTTTGTGGGGAGGGGGACAAGGAAGACTGGTGTGAGCTGGCTGTGATAATGCATGCTTTTTGGGTGTCATAGCATTGTCACTGTTGTGATGCCAGGGCTGGTCTGGTGTGAGCGCACAGCGTGCACTCCTGGTGCCCTCGGCTCAGGGTCCGGCTCCGCCTGTGAGTGCTGCGCATTACGATTGTGTTCCCAATTGTTTCATGGGTTCATATGCCACAGACTGTGCGCAGGATGGCCCCGTGGCACAGCGCTGTGCTCTCTGGCTGCTCTGCCCATGTCTTGCTGGAAGTAGGTGCCGTGTAGAGCTTTAGTTATAGCAGAGGCTAGGGGAGCCAAGATTGCCCAGCGCTGATAGATTAGGAAGCCGGGCAGGCAGGCTTGGCAGTGTGCCGTGTCTGCATCTCCTTTGTACTCAGTATCCATGTGAGCATGCCAGGATGTGCCTACACCAGAGATGGTGAGGGGAACACTGTTCCCAAATGCAATCTGATGTGTGTACAGGAGACTCTGGTGTGCACGCTGTCACTGGAGCTCAGTCCAAGCAGATCTTGGACAGTTGCATCATGTTCAGCAGTGCTGTGGCGTGTCCCCTTTTCTCCAGTCCCTGTTTCTTGGGGAAACTGAGCACCGCCCTTGTAGACATTCTCTCCATGGCTGTTCCCTGAGGTAGACAGCTGTGGCCCCTGCCCCACAGCCCAGAAGAGCTTTGGTTCCTAGGGCGCTTCATGTCCTGGGCTTATGACTGCAGCAGCCAGATCCTCCCTGGACAGGCCTACAGATGTAAGGCAGTGCCTTGGCACCAGCAGGGTCTGGGGCACCTGCTCATCTTCTGGCACAAGCCGTGCCCGCTCCCCAGCTGCCTGCCTTGTGCCCTGCTGCCCCTCAGCAGCGTGCTCCAGCAGGCAGGGTCCTCCGGCCCCCGGGAGGGATGTGGAGGATCCTGCCTCTTGCGTCTGCAGCACCGGGGTGCCCAGGTAAGTCACTTCCCAGTGGTCACACAGCTGAGCCCCTGCCCTCGCTGTACAGCTGCCTCCATCGCGTCCAGAGCACCCACCGCCTGCTCCTGCCTTGGCTGCAGGAAAGGTGCTCACTCTGGTGCGGTCTGCGGAGGGTCGCAGAGGGTTGGCTCTGAAGGGCTCCTCTGCATCCAGGAGAGCTGCTTGCCCTGTCCTGGGAGCCCCAGAGCTGCAGAGCTGTGCCCCAAACTGAGCACTAGCACACTGAGCAAACCCTGCTGAGGTCTCGTAGCAGCCAGCTGAGTTAATATGTCCCTGTGAAATCACCCCCTGCAGCAAACTGTGCTTGGCCTCCCCGATTTATCTCCCTCCCTGTCCCGCTCACCTGCTCTTTATGAAATTACCATCGTTATCTCTGTCCCCAGCCCCTTCCTAGTCCCATCTCCATCCCCACCCCAGCAGCATCACTGTCCCCGTTCTGATCACTGTCCCATCCCTGTCACCAGCACGGTCCCCACACCCATCCCCACCCTGTCCATCTCTGTCTCCATCCCAGCAGCTCCCTTCCCACCTGCTGGCTACTCCTGCAGATACCAGCCTTCCAGGGTTTTTGAGAGAGATACCTGATTAATCCCAGAGTGAGCTGTAATCACATGGCAATAACTGCACGACTTGTGCTTATCTGAATGTGTAATCACAGCAATGAATAACGTTCAGGGCTTGGCACCTCGCTAATTAGCACGCTACTGGGAGGGGAGAGGCTGCTGGTAGCCTTCTGCAGCAGGACCCATCCCTCTCCAGGCCCTGCTTTGCTGAGGGGACAGGAAACGATCCTTGTCCTGTCAGGACAGGAGTGGAGTTACCGCTGCCCCGCTCCAGAGGCCCCACACGCTGCCGGACAGCTCGCGTGTAGCCCCTGAGCTGTCAGCCCATCGAGGACTCGAACTCTGCAGCCCAGCTGTGGCTGGCGGCTGTCCCACCTCATGCAGCAGGTGACTCCTGCTCTGCAGCAGGGTCCTGGCTGCCCGTGCTCTGGGCAGCAGCCATGCCCCGCTTGGCCCTGCGTGCTCACGGAGGACGTGGTAGCAGGGCACCGTTCCCTGAGCCCGGTGACCCCTGTGATGGCTGTGGGACGCCAGTGCAGCGTGGACACACCAGGCCACGCCATGCTGTGCTGTGCCGACACGCAGGTGGGCACCCAAGGGAGATGTCCCCAGTCTCGGTTGTCAAAGCTGCTGGCTGACATCCAGCCCTTTGTCTGCTTGCTGGTCTCTCCCAGCCTGCACCAGCAAGGCAGAGTGCTTTGGTGCAGCACGGAGATGACAAACCATAGTTACCCTGGCCAAAGCCAGTCCCTGCAGAAATATCCCAGGTACCGTCAGCGCTGGGTGGCAGAGACGGTGCCTCCCTGGCCTCACTGCGTTCAGTTTCGTGGACCCAAAGGGAGCAGGAGGCCATTCTGCCGTGGCCAAGTGTGAGAGAGCAAGCACCTGTGAGTGGAAACCTCTGCCACGATCTGTGTCTGTGCCATCCAAAGTACTGCTTCCTGAGGGCCAAGAGGGACAGGCTGAGAGTGCTGCCTGTGCCAGGCCCTCGTGGGGTGCGATGAACCACCACTGCCTCATCTGCTAGCCCCCACTCAGAGAGGGCAGAGATCCCCACCGACACAGCCCAGTGACCTCAGCACTCCTCTCGTTCCCACAGATCTGCTGTAAAGTGATGGCCCAGCTGCAGTGGGTCCAACGCTACTGCCTCTTCTCACCACTTGCAGGCAACCCTGAGAGTACGTCGTGGTATGTCATGGTGTGTCAGGTTATGTCATGGCATGTGAGGGTACGTCGTGGCACGTGAGGGTATGTCGTGGCGTGTCAGGGTATGTAGTGGCACTGGTCCACTCTCTGCTGGCCAGCGCGCTCTGCCCTTACTTGGCCATGGCCACCACAGCCCTGAGGCTGTGTAACACGTAACGGGGACACCAGCCAGTCCTTGCCAAGCAGAGCAAGACTTAACATGAATCACCGACACGCATGCCAGAGCGAACAGTGGAAGGACACACTGTCTAAACGAGCAGTGTCCATGACTGCCTGTAGCCTGTGGTGCACGCTGCCTGTGCATGTGGTGAGCACTGCCCACACGTGTGCATGGCCTACAGTGAGTGCTGCCCACAGCGGATGCAGCCTGTGGTGAGCACAGCCCAGATGAGCCCTCTCTGTGCATGCGTGCATGTGGTCACGCGTGTCCTTGCTCCGCAGACAGTGCGTCCCACTCTCCAGCACCATGGTGGCGGGGCGGGGGGGCTGTGGAAGTGGCTATAGCAGAGGGCTATGCCGCGGCCAGGCCGGGCCAGGATGTCCTTTCAGGCAGAGAGACAGCCTCTGGAAATACGCAGTGTCACCACATTAAGGGCTTAATTAGCAGGCGTGTTTCCCTTAAGGAGCTGTCGCCTCATTATCATAGAGAATGGTGATTAAGCGGCGGGAAGGTTCTGGTGAGGCAGTGAGCACTCATTCCTGTCACAGGGCAGAGAGTGTCCAACACATCCCAGTCTGACACCCTCCTGTGCCAGCCTCCCAGTCTCCTGGCTCCATCCCAAGCCAGTCCTGCCCTCAGTGTCTCGCTCTGCCCAGCTCGGTTGTCTCCCTGCAGGCTCCCCCTCCTAAGGGCAGATGGTTTCCATTTGCAAGCCTGTCCCCAGGAGGATTTGCTGTCTTGGTGATGCTGAGCTGGAGGAGGCCCATGGCATGGCACGTGGGGGACGGGGTAGCTCCCCGCAGTGGCTCTGGCATGGCACACAGGTGGCTCACCCACCCTCAGTTCTGCCGGGGTGCTGCTGAGAGAGGAGCCCAGGGAATTCCTGTTGCTTGAACAGGGCCAAGCACGCACAATGGCACCTCAGACCCGGGATGGATGCTGGCCCCTGTGAGACTTGGTTAACTGAGTGTCCAGAAGGGCCTGTGCCACATGCTCTCCGCAGAAATTAATTCTCTAGGGAGGCCAGAGTAC
>WHYT01016010.1:186345-199912 GCA_009806455.1 Tetrax tetrax
GGGGCGCGGAGGGAGCGGGGCTGGGCCGTGGGGTGCTGGGGAGAGCTGCGTGGGGCGCGGGGCCGTCGGGCATGCAGGGGAGCAGGGCTGTGCTTCGCTGGTGGGTGGGGGCTGTGGGTTTGCGGTGGGGTGCTTGTGCTGGGTGCAGGGCCCAGTCCGGTGCGTTTGTGGTGGGGAATTTGGGCCGTGGCTTGTGGCTGGGTGCCCATCCCGGGAGTCGGGGGCTGCGGTCAGCGGCTGGATACACATTTTGGGGAACGGGGCTGTGGCTTGCACTGGGATGCATACGTGGGGCGGCCGTGGCTGTGGTTTGCGTGGGATGTCTTGTGGGATAGGGGCCATGGCTTGTGTTGGGGCTTCAGGACAGGAGCTGTGGTTGGAACTGGGGTGCCTGTGCTGGGGAGCGAGGGCAGTGATGCGCTTTGGGGCGTGTGGGCTGGAGAGCAGGGGCTGTGACCGTAGTGAGGGTCTATTTTGGGGGATAAGGGCTGAGATTTGCAGTGAGATGAATGTGCTTGGGGACAGATGCTGTGGTTCACAGCGACACATACGTGCTGGAAGTGGGGTCGACGGTTTGTGGTGGGGGGTATGTGCTGGGGAACAGGAGCCCTACATTTTGGTAGCTTACACACAGGCAGACTGTGCATCAGAGGATGGTGACCATGACGCTTGCGATATGGTCCAGAAGCATTTAGGCAGGCAGGGGGGCTTTTGGTGAAGGCATGATGTTGTTTCTGTAGCATGTGACATTCATTGCTTTTGTAACTTATCTGTTTGTGGTCTGTGTGTATCTGTGCTTAACTGGGTGCATCTGCCCTCAGGCCTTTGCACACACCTGTGCGTGGTGCTCAGCACACCGTTCTTCTGGGTGCTCTCTGTGTAAGCACCATTTGCGTAGTGGCTGTCATGGATAATGAGCTGTTCTCTGGGCTCGGGGTGTGCTGCATGGTCCTGTGTATGGATTTGTGTGATTGTGTTCTTCTGCCTGGGCCTCAGCTTGCAATTTAGCCTGTCCCTGGTGTCTTGAGGAACCGCTGGAAAAGTGAGAGTCTGCCACTCTCCTACTCTTCCAAAACTGGGTCAAGGAAGCAGAGAACTCCAGAGCTGCGTTTGATTCAGAGGTACTGGTACCCGTGAGAGCCTGTGCATGCTCGTGTAAATCAGGATGCTAGCGGGAAGGGAGCAATGGATTTAAGCCAACAGGATTTCAGAATGAACTGTACCTGCTGTTTCTGCCCATGGTGTCTATGGGCAAAGATCCTCAAAGCCTCCGGTGATGTAAGGGTTACCTCTGTCAGGCATCTGTGAGAGACATAGTGAAACATGCGACTAGCTTCGCAACTGCCTATAGCGAGGCATGGTGGGAAAACGTCTCGCTGTGTTAGCATACGAGGTGTTCTTTTAGCTGTTGTGTGCCAGAGTCTTGGGTTGTCAGGAGAGGAGCTGAGGACTTGGGCACAGACCTCTGCAGGGCTCTGGTCTTCCCTTGGTCTGTGAGTGTGGCCTTCACTCAGGGTGTGCGATTGCTCTTGGTCAGCATCTGCTGGGCTGGCCAAGCGACGGCTGCTGCGGCCCTCGCACGCGTGGACGTTACACAAGACCTTGTACTCTGCGAGTGTGAGTGGGAGCTGGGGCTGCGGCGCCATGCATGCAGTGTGTGTTGCTTGCAGGCAATGGGGCGGGGGGCTCCACTTGCCTGGGACAGTGTGGGGGGAGGGATGGCTCCTACTTGGGCCACAGTAGGGTCTTTTCACCCCGGAACTTTATAAACTTCACTAAAAACTTCCACTGGCATTCTGTTTCGATAGTCACGTGTGGATAATGGAGACAACACATAACAAGTTTCCATAATTTCTTTTTATACCAACACTTAAATGCATCACAAAGTTCTTGTGCATTTTGCACCTGCACAGTAGCCCTCTGTTGAGATTTTGCTGACTGTGCCAAGCTTGCAATGTATGTGGCAAAAGGGACTGAGAGCAAAAAAGGGCACAAAGGAGAATATTACAAGGTCCTTTTTTTTCAGATAATAACAATTTTTTTTTGGTTGTACAGTATGTAATATTCATATAACACCTAAGTATTCTTAATACTGTTAGTATTAGGATATGAATAATGCATATCTGTACTGTTTGTGTTTTGTCCTGCGTTGTTCACTTAAACCACGATTGTGTTCTGGAAGTGCACGCAAACAGACACACAGGCAGCCCACTACAGAATATTCTGTTGAGATTTCCACCAGCTAAAAATTATTACTGCTGCCTCCACACAGGAGTGTGTAAGGGCATATGCAAGTGGTGAGGCATGCGTGTGCCAGCGGTGAGGGGCAGAGCACGGGGCTGTGGGGGCGAGGGGGGCTGGGGGGCAGGCTGGACTCCCCTTCCCCTCTCGCAGGGTGCGGAAAAGCGTGTGTGAAGCTGGGGCAGCCCAATGGGATGAGGCTTCCTGATGGAGGCACCGCGGGAGCCCAGTGGCGATGGCAGACTGTTCCTGCCCTGGCTCCCAGCACAGAGCGTGTGGCTGCAGTGGGGCTGGGCCAGGGGCTGGGTGGCACTTGGGGTAGAGCTGAGCTCTCCTGCGAGAGCCGGGGCAGGGCCATGCGTGTGGCAGGGACGTGGGATGGGAGCTGCTGGCAGCTGCCTCTGGGACCAAGGAGCAGCTGGGAGATGGCATTGGGAGGGCCAGCAGCCTGGCAGCGCTCCTGGCCCCTGCCCCGGGAGAAGCTGGGGTAAGCAGAGCCACGGGGCAGGGGAAGAGTCCCCTCCCAGGCAGCGAGGGGCACCGGCCGTGCCCTGCCCCGCTCCAGCCTCCTCTCCCTGCCTCCTTCCCCGCCCGGGGCCGCCGCCAGCCCGGAGGTGGGATCTGGTCTGCTGTGCCCCTGCCCCAGGGAAGTGAGGAGCCGTGGGGTGTAGCTGCGTGGGCCTGGCGATGCGGTGGGGCAGGAATCCCCCCTGCCATGGCGGACCCGAAGCGGGGGGAGGCCATGCAGCTAAAACGAGTACAAAGAGTAAATTGCCATCCCACTCCTGAATGCAGCTGAGCTGCTGTAACTGTGACAACAGGCAAAAGCTCTGGTTCATGAGCGGCTTGGCTCCCGTTGGCAGCGTGGGAAGGAGGCAGCGCTGGCTTTGTGGGAGCCTCTCGAGGGTCAGCCCAAACTTCCAGGGGATGGGGTGATTGTGCTGCTGCCACACTCAGGCTGCCCATCTTGTCTGGGGGAGCAGAGTAAATGGGAACTTTCGTAACCCAAGAAGCAGGTCGATCAGGAGACTCTTCTATCATTAAATATTGAAAGCTCTTCTCCGGCGGCAGCGTGTTCTCCCCTCGCTGAGAGCAGCTCTGTGAGTTTGTGGTTCTGGATGCAGTGTGGACACAGCTGTGTCTGCACGGGTGACTTTGGGTGGGAAGGGGCTGAGCACAGCCTGGGACGGTGCAGGGTCCATCAGTGCCGGCTTCTCACCGCAGTGAGCCCCTCCCTAGGCACAGCCGAACCCCCAGGACATGTGCAGAATACGTGCCCCCCAAACAGGCTCCGCTTGCCACGAGCCCCCCGTGGTGGGGCCGGGCAGTTGTGCCCCAGCCCCTGCTTTAAGAGGCTGCTGGTTTGGAAGGAGCTGGCTCTTTGGGTTGCTCTTTCATGCCGAAGTAAGTGACCTTGCAGGCTCCAGAACAGCAGAAGGACCTGGGTGGGCAGGGGTGGGCTCCCCACCGTGGGGACCGGGAGGTTCCCTCCCCCAGGAGAGGCTGGCATTCCTGGCTGATTTAAGGAGTGGTTAGACTTCCAGGTCTGGGTTCTTCTGCTTTTTATAGACATCCTCAGGGGAGCGCAAAGAATGGCAGGAAGCGCAGCGGCCCCGAGAGTGCTCAGCCCTGGATGCTATTGTTCGGCGCTGACGGAAGCCGGCCCCGGGCAGGGCGGCCTGGGGACCTTCCCCTGCCCGGAGGAGGCTCAGTGGAGGCTCAGCTGTGTCCTTGCCGTGTGCTGTCATGTTTCCTGGCCTCAGTAGGGAGGGACTACAGCTCCCGGCATGTGTGGGGATACAGGACACCACGTGCTGGGGCTCAGGAGTTGCAGGCTGTACCCCTTCCTCGATGTCTCCTGCTCATCTGCGGGGTCAGGGATCCCTGGAGCTGTGACAGGAGCCTGCTGGGATATGATGGCCATACTCGAGCTTGGTCTTGCACAGAGATGTGCAGCAGTGTCTGCACATGGCACCGCAGCTCTTGGCCCGGGTCTGTGGCTGCCCTGTTGCCGGGGAAGGCTTTGTCTGCATTTCTTGTCTGGAGCAGCTGGAATGGATTCCTTGATGATGCTTGTGAGAGGGACCAAGTGGCATTGTCCCTTTGTGGGGTCAGGGCACTGGGAGGCCTCAGGAGGCAGAAACGAGTATGTCCCCTCTGTATGAACCCTGGTCACAGGATCTGCATGTGTCCCATCTGCCGTATTGTAACCCCATGGATGCCTCTCTGTGCAGAGGCGTTCCCACAGCCCTCCTGAGATGAGAGTCTCCAGATGCTTCCCAGCTCCCAATTCTGTCTTGGGGACAGTTTTACTTCCACTGACTTGTCATTTCTGGTCATGTCGTGTTTGTTAGACTGCTGGGGACCCGCTGCTGGGGTTACAGCAAGCCTGCAGTCCTTGCCTTTTATCTTGGGAAGGGAAGAATCTGGACGAAAAGCAGGGAATCTGGACATCCGTGATAAAAGAGTCAGACTCAGACAAGCGAAAGGCGGAATTGCCATTCATGAGCAAGAGGAATAACAGCTTCCCTGGAGCTCTCCCTGCTAGTATGAACAAGGCCCCTCTGGCTCCGCAGACAGCAGGGTCCTCAGGGACTGTGAGGGCTGGGATCTTGGCGGTGTGCAAGCTGCAGTCTAAATACATCGCAGATCATCTGCATAATTTATTCTTCTGTGGAGAGTTTAATTTATCAGATCCAATAATAAACTCATAAATCTCCTTTGCCTGTTATCAGGGTTGGGTGAAGATGCTTATGTTATAAGCATTTAATTTATCTCTGGAGCTGCTTCCCGTGCAGATGGGCGCCTTTGATGTTACTGGATGTGTATTTCCATGGTCCACGTTCCACCAGGTGCTTATCACCTGAGGACAGGAAGGATGGTACTTGAGAGGCCCAGCTCAGGAGGGGCCCAGGAGGTTGTCGTGCTGGCCTGGATCTGCTCTGGAGGTCAGGGTGGGATGGAGATGGTGTGGGCAAGAGCCGGGAGGAAGAGCCATCCTGCCTGAGATTGAGCAAGGCTGGTGGGGAGCCACCCTGCAGATCAGAGCCAGCCTGTGGGACCGTCTCACTGCCCCGTCCCACCTCTGGCACTGCCCCAGGAGTTGGGGAGTGGCTGGGACTGGCTGCCTGGGCTGAGGGGTGGTCCTGCTGGCCATCAGTAGGCTGCAGCACAGCGGGAGGTGGCTGCGCAGCTTTGCCACTGCTGGTAACTTTGGTTGGTGTCCTCACGTGCAGAAGCCTCCAGAGCTGGCTGGGACGTGTGCTGTTCTGGGCCTCAAGGGCTTCCTACAGCAGCGAGCTGCACCGTCTAGTTACGGGCTATGTGGAGAGGCATTTCCTTTTTTTAGTGCGAGATCCCACGGCATTTTCCGCTGCCCTCATGCTGTGAGATGAAAAGAGCAGAAGTGGTGTCTCCTTTCTGCAGACTATTCAGGATGTTACAGCCTTTTATCTGTATCCCTTCTTATTTGCCTCCTTCTAAGGCACCAGTCTCCGCTCTTCCCTTCCTCTTCTCGTGACAGTTTTTCTTGCCCTTTGGTAATTCTTGTCTCCTGTTTCTGAGTCCCCTTGGTTTTGCATTTTCCTGGGAGCCCTGGTACCCGGTCCCGCACCCGTTCGATGCATGGGGCTGTGCGCGGGATGATGGCTGTGCCGGCACCTGTTCCTCACCTGCTCTCTTGCTGTTTCGCTGCTGGTACTGCCTGTGCTGCCCAAGCCCTGCCACACCTGGGGGGACGGTGGTGGAGTGCAGCCGGTGCTTGGCTGGGTGGGAACATGGGGCTCACAGCTCGGCTTCCCGGAGCTGTACCACGGCCGTGCCAGCAGCTGTCACAACTGGGGTCTCGGTGTGTGCTTGGGGAAGGCTCCATACTCCAGGTGACTGCTGCGCGTGTGTAGGTTGGTTAGCTGTGCGTCTGGTGCCCGTGCAGAGCGTGTCCTTGGCCCACCAGGCACGATGGGGTGTTTGGGTTGTGCCGCTGTCAGTGAGATGTAGCTGTAGCCGTGCTGCATAGCCAGCCCAAAGCCACCGCGTCCCTGGGCTGAGGCTGCCCAGTGGTGGGGGGGTGAGCTGGAGCACGAGCTGCTGGGGACGCCTTTGGTGGATGGGAGGGTCCCTGCTCTGCAGCACCGCACGATGCACCCCCTCATCTGAGCCCCCTAATTCCAGCAGACAGATCTGGCTCTGGTGGGGTAGGATGGCTGGGGCTGCTCTGTGCCTTGCCTGACTGCCTGACTGCAGTACCACACTCGGTACTGCAGCGAGGGATTTTGGGCGGTGTGCGGGTGGGAGGGAGGCTGTACGTGTTCCAGCCTGTGCCACCCCGTGCCCAGGGGTGTCACCTCGCAGCTCTGAGCCTTGTGGGGCTGCGCTCCTCGAGGTTTGGTGTCCCTGCCAGCACAGCCGTCCCCTACCCCACCGCCTGCCCTGCTCAGTCTTGGTGTCCCTGGTGCTAAGGGACAGGAGAGAGACCCAGTTCCCCGTGGGCACTAAATGTCCAAGCAGGACACCCCTGTGCCATTTTGTTTAGGTCCTACACAAACAGCTGTGGTAGGTTTTCTCTGTTCTCATGGCACAGGTGTCCCATGGGGCAGTGGCAGCTGTGTCGGGAGCATCGTGCTGCTGCCCTGCTGGGACCTCAGCAGCATCGTTTTACAGAGGCACACAATGGCTGCTACGTTTTCCAGGTGCATCGCAGTGGCTGTGGCCCAGTGGAGGGTGAAGTGTATCTTATGAAATGTTTAAAGCCTGGTGGCACCCCAGTTGCCCATGTGCACCCTGTGAGCTCTCTGCAAAAATGGGATCCTTGCCACGGCCCCTTCCCCCCGCAGCACCTTGCACTTGCTGACACCAGCTGCAGCACAACAGGCTGCTCCAAGAAATCCCAAGTCATACATTTTTAATTTTCTACAACAGAGCAGCCATTTCAGCCACTCACCCAGAAAGGATCTCTAATGAGAAGTGAGGAGAGCAAGCGTGCACATTTCCAGCACATCAGAGAGCAAAGGAATTGTGGATACACTTTTCTTTTTTCCTGGCTGCCCGTAGCAGTTCCTGAATTTCGCCTGAGGCACCTGCCCTGTCATCTTGTGGAGGTGGGCTGAGCTGGGCCCTGGGCCCCCCGTCGCTTATCCCGAACAAGAGGGTTGACCCTGTGGAGGAGCTGACCCTTAGCATTGCTGGCGTTTCAGCTCGAGCCAGCCTCTGCTCTCCGTCTGTGTCCTGCCCAGGACTCTGCTTAGGAGTGGATGACCTGGGGTGGGAGAGGCGCTCGTGGACCCCCGCCGACCCGGGATGGGAAAGGTGCACAGGGACCCCTGCTGACCCGCGGTGGGAGAGGTGCACAGGGACACCCGCCGACCGGGGGTGGGAGAGGCGCTCGAGGACCCTCACTGACCCAGGGCCGCTGTGTCCCCCCTCCTTGGCGCTCAGGCCCGGGCTGTTCCCTTGGCTGCGTTGCCCTTACGCGTGGTCTTGCTGAGCTGTGCTGTGGGGCTGGCGAAGGCGGGGGGCTGCTCGGGGCCCCGTGGGTCTCCTTGGGAGGAGCAGATGTGCCTGTCTGTGGAGTGAGGATGGGCTTGTGTGGGTAGGAGGGCTCAGGGTGCAGTGCTTCTGCCTGGGTGGGGAGGCCAGGGACGCTGTGTTGCGGCGGGGCGTCAGGTGCTGGTACACGCTGTAGGTGACCTTGCCTCTCCCTGGTGTCTGTAGGTTTGCCCTGGGGATGCTGGTGTTCCCAGCCCTGCGGGTTCTGCACCTCCCTGCTGTTCTGAGGCTGAATCTGCGGTCTGCATGGGTGCAGTGTGCCCGGGAGCTGCACGTGTGGTATGCTGCGCTGATGCTGTCCTTGCTCTCTGTTGTCCACAGGTTGATGAAGAGAGAGTGCTGTGACCCCCTGCCTGTGACGGTCATTTCAGGTGAGCACTGCTCTGTCCTTCCCGTTCTGCCTTCCGAAATGCCCTGGGCCTCCCAGCAGGAGCTGGGGAGGGGGCTAAGGCTGGTCAGGGCCTGCAGCCTTGTCCCAGGAGGGGATGGCCTGTCTGGGACAGTGGGGATGGGGACCCAGCTGTAGTGCTCAGGGGTAGCCATATGGAGAGCTGAGGGCAAACGGGGCTCATGGGGCTAGCAAAAGATGGCAGGGCTCGGGCTGGAAGGGACAGAGTGCGTTCAGGCAGGCTGCAAGTGATGCAGAAGCAGTTGTGAGTCAGGGGTAGGTCGTTACTACGTGATGTGCTTTGAGGAGGCATCAAGAGGAGAGGTGCCAGGAGACTGGCTGACCAGGTCTGCCTGGGCCCGTCCAGCTGGGATCCAGGGTGCCCTCTCTGATGGGGTCCCCCCAGTCCCATCCAGCTAGGGTCCAGGATCTCTGTCTGGGACAAGTACCACCTGTCTTGGAGGACAGGAGAGTTCCTGGACATCAAACTGGTGTGGGTTCTTCTTCCAGCCCTGGCTGCGTGGATGCGATGACGTCCACAGGTGCACGGTGAACCTGTGGCACCGCTGCTGGCAGGTACCAGAGCTCAAAGGGGAGGAAAGCAACCGTGGGTGCTCCTACTGTGGGACGCCAGGCCAAGGGCAGGGGCGGCGCATGCTTCCTTCCAGGGCACCGAATGGACGTGGGCAGGGCGGGGATGCACGGCTGCTTGCTGTGGCTGTGTTAGAGCCAGAGCCTGGTGCAGAAGGAGAAAAGGGCAGCCAGGGCGACAGCGGGGACAGGGAAGCACGGGAGAGGGGAGCGGGGAAGCAGCTGCCCACAGCTGGTGGAGAAGGAGCTGAAGCTGTAAGACACACCTGGGAAAGGTAGGGGAGAGATGTCCTGTGGGAGTGAGAGCTGGCAAACGACGCTCATCTGCCCATGATCTGGGGCTGGTCTGTCCCCTGCCTGCCTTGTGGTTTTGCTTGGTCTGCTGTCCTACATCGTGTGCTTCCCTGGGCTCTGTGTGCTCCTCTGAGCAGCCTTCTCTCTCCCCTCTCCATGAGGGTTTCTTGGTGCCCAGCAAGGACCCCAGCCCTACCTGGCACAGTACCACTGCTCCTGGCCAGTGCAGGGTCTGGCAGACGCTGTTGCAGCTCCAGCTGTGCACATCTGCAGCGTATCTCTGTGTTCCCCCCCACTGCTCACTGAGCACCAGTGCAACGCGTGCTGGGGCCTGCAGGGGAGCGGGACTCCAGCTTCCGCCCCCATCCCCGGGCTGTCACCTGCCAACCCTGTTCACCGCAGATGTTTGCCGTGTCCCACGCTGGGACAGGGACAGGCTGAGAAGCGAGGGACCCCCATGCATGTGCACGCTGGCTGGCCCAGCCTCTCCCAGCCCCTTGTCACCGTGCGTGAGGCAGGCTGAGCTGCGTGTGTGGAGCTTCAGGGTGAAGGCTTGGAAACCAGAAGATGAAACAAAAGAAACCTAAAATGCTAATGCACAAGAATAGCGGGTGTTTTTTCTGGCTTCAGCAGGCTCTTTTCAGAGCCTGTGGCTGCATTCCAGGGCCCCTGAAACATGTCGCCACTTCCCCTTGTAAATCCTGCAGGTAATTCCGGCTGCCCGTGCAGGGCTGTGCTGCGTGGGCCAAACCGCGTGGGCTGTGCTGCGCGTTTCTGTGCAGGGGCTGGCTGCGCGGCACGGGCTGCACTGCGTGGGCTGCGCTGCGTGTTTCCGTACGGGGAGCCGCTGTGCCATGCCGTGCTGTGCCAGGAGCTTTGGGGCTGGGAACTGCTGCGCTGTGAGCGGTGCTTCCCTGCGGGGCTGCAGGGCTGTGCCCGTTGTCTCAGCACAGGCTGCCAACACAGGACAGATGCAGTCTTGGAATATGCGCGGTGGTGATGAATTGTGTTTGCACTGGGATGTGGGCATTTATCCAAGCTCTTCTTCTGGCTTGTGTGTTCAATTAAGTCAGTCCTACCTGGTCCCAGAGCACATCCATGACTTGCAGGGCCCACGTCTGACTGCTGTGGCAGCATCGTTTCTGAATGCTTGCAGCAGATCACTCCACAGAGGACAGCACTGACCTGGTCCTTCACGTTCTGCAGCAGAACAGCAGATCCCAGTGGGAGCGGGACCCCGTGGAGCTGGGCTTGGTGAAGGCAGTCCCTGTGGCAGGGCTTTGCTCCTAGCCCTGAAGGGAAGCACTGTCCCTCCCTGCTACAGCAGGAGCCCGAGTCTGTGGGACATGAGGAGGCTCCTCAGCGTCTGCGGGAGGCGGTGGCTGGGTCAGGAGCCTGGTTCCGTCCCAGCTGTGGCTGCCGGGCCCGCTGCTGCCCAGAATCTCTTCCCGACTCCTGCCAGCGCGGCAGCTCTGCCCTGTGCTGGGCCTGGGCTCCCTCTGCACGGTGGGACGGGGCCGGGCAGGGGTGCAGGGAGAGGAGGGATGCCAGCGAGGCGATTAGTGTCTCAGTCCCAGACAAACAGATGGAGGCAGCGTTATCCTATTACCGAAGGGCTAAGCGGGAGAAGCTGAGCGGTGTGCTCAGGCTGGCTGAGCAGTGGGCGTGCTGGGCTCCTGCAGCGGCAGGATGTTTTTCTGGAGTGGCAGCCCCGACACCAGCTCTGGATAGTGTTGGCGCCCGGGCAGCACCGAGTCCCTGGGAACAGGTCAGATACACACTCCTAGGGCTGGGGTCAGCTGTGGCGGCCCTGCACCTGCAGGGAGGCCGGGGCATTTGCAAGGCTGTGGTGCTGGGGCGGTGCAGGGGCCATCCTGGGGCAGGGCCAAGGCCATTGCAGGTGAGACTGAGGGAGAGGATGGTGATGGGACCTTGCTGGTGGTGATGATGAGGGGGCGGAAGGTCCTGGCAGCAGCAGAGTGGCCCAGGTTGCTTAGCGGATTGTGTAATTTCTGGAGGTCCTTGGGTTTCTCGCTTCTTGCTGTGTCGTGCTCCCCCTAAGCTGGAGCCGGGAGGGCGGAGGAACAGCGCAGGATTGCAACAGGCACAGGGCTGTCTTCAAGCCTGTGCCGCCCTACGGCTGTGCGGGATGGCAGGCTGGGCCAGCCGGGCCATGGCGTCGCCCACGCGTTGAGGGGCTGGGCGTTTGCCTGGCTGTGCTGCCACAGGTCCCACTGCACAGGGACACAGAGGTGCTTGCTGGGATGAGAGTGGGAGGTGTGGGAACCTACTGCTTGGATTTGCTTGTCCTTGGGCTGCGCCACCTTCCTGGGCTGTGCTTACCTGTGGTTGCAGTGCTGTGGGGAGGTGGAGGGAGCAGACGTGCTTTCTGCCAGCCTGTCCATGCTGGGGCAGGCTCTGGGGTCTTGTTCCTTCCAGCGGGTCCTCACGTGTGTCTGACCCAGATGTGCTTCTCTCCTGCATGGATGGGCTGGCAGTGCATGGGGCCCACGTGAGGCAGCATGACCTGTGACTGGGCAGGCAGCGGGCTATGAGGTGGGTGCAGGATTGGGGACCCCAACTGGGGGTGCACAGGGCCTCACACGTGCACCGTGAGAGTGCGTAGCTGTGGTTACCAAGGTGACTGTGTTAAGTGATGTTCCTATGGCTACACACCACTCAGCTCAGAGTTGCTGCAGGGAGAGTGTGCGAAGCCCCCAGAATCCCCAGTGCCTCCCAGTGAGGCTGTTCTCACTGCAGCCGTCCCCTGGCTCCCGCTGTGGAGACACTTTCCCTGGGTGGGAGAGGCTGAGCTGTCCCAAGGGCCGTGGGCTCTGCTGGGCTTTGCAGACCCCGAGGGCCCGGGCTGGACCAGCTGTATGCTGTCGTTGCCTGGGTCTCCATGCCTGGCAGGGAAGGACCTGCAGTTTGCAGGCACCTGTGTTGGAGCAGGCTTGGGGCAGGCCCTGCATGGTGATGGGACTCTGTGGACACCCTGCCCAGTAAAGCAGCAGTCACCACATCCCTGGAACCCTGTGTTAGTGGTGCCAGCTCCTTGAGGTGCTCCCCTGGCACACGGAGCCCACGGATCCCAGCTGCATCACCAGGGAATAGGTCCTGCAAGCTTCAGAGTCTTCAGCCACCTCTGCCTTTCCCCAGGCTCTGCTCCTCCCTTCAGCCAGGTGCACCTTGGGGTGGGGTGCTGGGGGGACAGGCTGGGGTGCTGTGTGGCCCGTCAGGCTGGCTACAAGCATGGGCTGCACAGGGAGGGGTGAGGGCAGCCGGGAGGAAGGACTGCGGTCACTGGTGCTTTGCTGTGAACGGGGACAGATACAGGAGGGAGATACATTCCTGCGCTTGTGTCATTGTTCATCAGCTCTTCTGCTTTACAGGACCAACTAGAGCTCTTGCTAAAAGCGATCAGGACAAAATGGGCTTAGTTTTAACCTGGGCCAGCTCCCAGCGCAGCTGGCAGTGTGGGCTGCCTGTGTGTCCAGCCCAGGGGTGGCTGTGAGCGCACAGGGATGGGGGCAAGGACCACACCACTGTGTCCCAGCATTGCTGCTGATACACTGCGTCGTGCAGCCTCAGCATGCGCGTGCTGTCCTGCCTGCCAGACCACCGTCCCTCCTGCCCAGCTTGCCAAGGGAAGGGGGTGTGTGGCCAGGCAGTGGGCAGGGCTGAGCCTGGCAGTGGCTGTGCTGCCGCAAGCCGCACTCAGGGCTGTGTGGCCAGTGCCTGACACCAGATAGCACTGTACCCTGTATGGGGACTGCAGGGACAGAGAGAGTGTCTGCTGGCCTGTGCTCCTGCCTCCTGGCTGGGATCTGGCAGTGGATGCTGCTGTGGGGGCCAGGGGTCCTGACTGGGGCTGTTGGCTCCTGTGCAGGCTGGCAGGGAGCTCTGCTGCCCATCAGGCCACCTCCAAGGGGTCTGACCCCTTCCCACAAGGGGAGCTGTCCTGCATCCCCACAGGGTGATGGGAGGGATGGGGCAGGCAGTGCGGCCGGGGCCGCACAAGCCTCTGGGAGGTGGGCAGCCAGGAGTCTGTGCAGGGCTGTGACCTGTGGCAAGCATACATGTTTTGGGCCGGGGATTACCTCTGTTGACCTGAAGAGTTGTCTCCAGCCTGGGCAGCGTCAGGAGTGAGCAGAAAGCCTTTGGTTTGGCCAAGCAGGACTGCCCCGGGGCCAGGCCGGTGGGGAGTCAGCTCCTGTGGTTTTGAGGTGCTGCGCTCGTTGGTGGCCAAGCACCAGGTTCCTCTCGTGCAGTGGCCATGGGCAGGCAGTGACGGGCTGCGGGACAGCTGTTAAGGACAGCTCTCGGGAACCCCTGTGCCAGACTATTGCCCCAGAACTCTGCAGACAGAATCCACTACAGATCGTCACCAGCCATGCGCTGCAGCTGCCTCCGAATGTGCCTATGCTGGGGGAGTTCAGGGGTGCCACCGCCTCTTTGCTGGGCACTTGGAGACACAGGTGAGCCCTGGTGTTCCCAGGCCTGCACTGC
>WHYT01016010.1:230901-281434 GCA_009806455.1 Tetrax tetrax
AACTTTCCTGGGCCCCTCTTCCCTCCAGGGCCGCCTCCCATGGCACTTTGCCCATGAGGTCCCTGAAGAGACTGAAGTCCGCCTTCCTGAAATCTAGGGCAGAGAGCTTGCTGTGCAGTTTCCTCGCCGCCCCGTGGATCTTGAACTCCACCGCATCATGGTCACTGCAGCCAAGGCTGTCCATCAGTTTCACGTCCCCCACCAGCCCCTCCCTGTTGGTGAGTACGAGGTCCAGCATGGCACCCCTCCTTGTTGGCTCTTCTAACGCCTGCAGGAGGAAGTTGTCATCCACGCATTCCAGGAACCTCCTGGACTGCCTGTGCCCTGCCGTGTTGTCTCTGCCGATGTTGATCTGCATCCTGTGGAAGGACGTCCTGCGGTGTCCAGGCAGCGGAGTCTGGCAGCTGTCCTGCGGGAGGGCTCCTCCCCTGTGCAGGGCTTTGGTGATGTGTTGGGGACTGGTGAGGAAATGTCCCATGACCAGGGGCCTTGGAAGCATGGGACCACCCAGCTCTGTTTATGAGAGGCTGTTTGGGGTCTCTGCTGAGGCCAGGGCCTCCCTTTGCTGCAGGATGGAGTTGCTCATTTCCCTCTGTGGCTGCAGAAGAGGCTATGCCCTTACCCCTCTTCTCAGTCACCTGATACTTCAGGTGAATATTCTGGTTTGTTATCTCCTTAATGCAAATGAAGGAAGAACCTGAAAACCAGTGCACAAAGCATTGATTCTTCTGCTAAGCCAAGGAAAGTGAAGAAAAACATTTTCCTATTATAAAAGAAATATAGGCAAAGTTTTCCTGAATTTCTGCTTAGCCAGGCCTGATGGTGGGAAGGCAGGCTGCTAAGAGATGGTGTGGCTTGCCATTTATTTCTGATTTGATTTGAATTCAATGTGCCACAAGCCCATGAGCGCGGCTGCAACGGCTGTTGTGTCTGTAAGTAAAAGGCCTTTTCTGTAAAACGTGCTACCTGCTGCACTGTTTCCTCTCCCTAAAAGAAAAGCAGAGAAAAGACAGAGGATGTAGGAAATGCCAGTGGACACATTTCTTCTGAGCCAGGGAGTGCCAGAGCCTCTTGCTCCACTGCAGCATGCTCTGTCCCCTGGTGACTACCTGTGACACGGGACGGACTTTAACTGTGAACAGCATGTGAAGAGGCGCAGTTGGTTTGCCCATGCTGGTTTGGCAGCGCAGGCGCTCAGCAGCTCCCGTGAAGTAGCTAGCAGGGCCGCTGCAGCACCACGCCGGCAGGCACGGCGCAGAGCTGCCCGCAGCCTGTGCTGGCTCCCTGGACGAGGTGCAGTCCCCCACACCAGCTGCTTTCCCGCATCCAGAGTTCTGTTCTGCACGGCTGTGTAGGTGCCGTGTGCTAAGGAACATGGTGCTGACTGTGGACGCCTCAGCAGAGAGAAATGCTGAGCTCGTGAAAGCGATTGACATGAGAAGGATGAATGAAACTATTCTTAATGTTTGTTTTGGGTTAAACATCCAGTGATAAAAATTGTAGTGAAAATTTGCTGGTACATATGCTTTATGTAAATTGCTGTCCCAAATCTGTGTTGCTCCTGGGGTGGCTTCAGGTGTTGGCAGAACAGGAAAGGGTTCCTAGGTCTGTGGCGGCGGAGGCCTGGGCAGCACTGCGCTCTGAGGTGTCCCGGCTCCCCACAGGACCCCATGGCACTGGGGCTGGTGTAGTCAACGTGCAGACTTTGGGTAGATCTGCCCTATATACACTGTGATACGAATCAACACAGGGAACCGCTCAGTTGCACAGAATCCCTCCTCACCATCAGCTGCCGCTGCACGGAAAATATCAGAGGCTGCTGTCGGATCAAAGGAGGAAAAATCGTCTGGTCGGCAGTGTAGTCTCAGAGCAGCAGCCTGTGATGGTGTAATTAAGGACTGCGTGGTGCTGAGCTAACAAGGGGGCAGAGCCAGCCTGCTCCGTGTTCCGCAGCTTCCCGCGGACAGTGTGGCTGGCAAGTGCCACTCTCTTCTCTGGCTCCAGGTATCACCTCCCACGGGATCCAACGCTCGCTGGTAAAGCCCGGACACTCCCAGCTACCCTTGTGTGTGTCAGTGCACTGCACAGCTGGATTTGGGGAGCAACCCTGCTCGACGGGCTATGCAAAACAGAGTGGGTGGGCATGGGTGGGCAGTGTGCTGTCACCAAACAGGGCTGAGCAGACGTCCCACGGGATAGCGGGGCTGCAGCCTGGGGTCCGGTGTGCCAGCGGCGTGGCATGGGGAGCCCCAGTGTTTCACTGGTCCCAGTGAAACAAACCTCTGGCCACCCCGCTCAGCCATGCTGGGAAAGCAACGGCACAGGAGCTAGGCTCGTTTCTCATGGTGGCAGTGTCCAGCGCAGAGCTCCACGCGCCCACTGTCAGTGCTCTGCTGGTATTTCGCACCATGGACCCATCCAGACCATAGCTATAGAGCAGAGAATTGATTTGTTTTGACAGCCTGGGCTCTGCAGTGACTCCTAAGATAGCAATTTGTTTGGAGTTTGATAACCTGGGAACCTTCCCTCCCTCCTTCAGCCCAGGTCTGGGTGAGCTGCTGGTGCTGGCCCTTGCACGGGAGGGAGTGCAAAGGACAGAGGCGGCCGATGTGCAAGGCCGTGAGGACCCTTCCTAATGCTGGTGGAGCTTCTCTGTCTCTCCTGCCTGCTCCCGCGTTCGGCCCACAGCTGCTTATCCTCTGGGAAGAGCTGTTTTGGCTCAGCTTTTGGCTATGCATTGCTCTGTGGGAAGGGCTGGTGGAGACCCGGGATAAAATTATCCAGAACACCCACAGGATTTATGAGATTATATAGTCTGTTTTGTGGAGTCAGAAACATGCGCAAGGTAAGGCTTGTTTCTCTGAAATAGTTGTGAATTGTGGGTCAGTATCATTAATACGCATTTGAAAACTGATTCCCGAAGCCTCGGTGGCGGGAGTGCTTTGGCAGCAGGTCACAACCTCGCTTGGGACGTGGTGGTAGGAAGAGGGGGCAATACAGCAGTAGTCCTAGGAGAGTGCAAAAGTGCCTTCAGCAGCCATCTAAGTCCTCTCTGTCTGCTGGCGCTGACATCCTGCGAGCTGTCTGACCAGATCTAGGGAATATCCCATGGGAAAATGCCTCTGCAGCAGCTGGTGGGCAGCACTGGCCGCCCTCCACATGGCCAGTTGCCACCGTGGTTGTAATTACGGAGGAACCAGGCACAGGTTTTCCATTTACTTTTTCACTGGAAGCAGGGAAAACTTGTTCCAAGGAATCATGGCTCAGCAGACCGCATAAAAAATGTATACATAGAGAGATAAGAGCCTCTTGCAGATGAGTGGTACTTAGGAAGCTGCTAACTATCAGTGAGCTGGAGCGTATTGAAATAGCTTGGAAAGATCTGCAGGAACAGCGATGTACAGCTGATGAGACTTCCTCCCGCAGATTTCCAAGGGCTTTTTTCCTCTGTTGTGTGCTGGCAACTCTTTTTCTTTTCCTTTTTAAATTGTGTTAAAGCCAGACCAAGAAGCTGCTGTAGGTTAAAACAACGTGTTTCTCCATTAGCTTTGACCCGCAGAAGCTTCCTGTGCTGGGTCAGTGTGCACCGGTGGAGCCTGGGGAGGGACGTGCTCCCTTCAGCAGTGGCAGCAGCCTCGCGTGTCTGTGAGCTGCTGCCTCCATGGGGAACGGAGGACATTCTCTTCCGGATTGCATTCCACTCGATCTGGTGTGAAATGGTGTCCACAGACGTTGGCGCTGGCAGAAGTGGTGACTGCCCGTCCCTGCCCTGTGTGGAGCCAGCACTGGCACTGGCGGTTCCTGGGGCTGCGGGTGGATGTGGGGAGGTGAGGGAGGCATCCAGCTTTATTCCAGGTGTTGGCACTGACCGACACCAGGGATGTGTGTGAGCTCCTGGCAGCGCGATAGTGCCCGCTATTTAAATACACGCCCACCCACACCGTGCTCTAGTTGGGTCCTTATCTGCTGTCACAAAGCAGGAATAAAAAGCTCAGAATAATGTTCCTGCATTTTATCTCCTCTGAGGTAATTTTTAACTCGGGGAATGGAAAGGCCTTGCTTTACCACAAAAGCCTTTCCCCAAGGGCCAGGAGGACACGGGCCTGTGTCCGGTGGGAATGCTGCTTGCCACAGCTTCCCTCAGAGGAGGAAGAGGCGGGAGCCAGCCTGAGCAAACGGCTGTTTTCTGTGTCCAGAGAGGGAAGGGAGCCGACAGAAAAGAGAGGGGTGAGGAGAACCGGGCTTGCACTGTGGGTCTGCCAGCATGGCGGCTTCCTGAGGGGCCGGAGTGTGGCCGCTGGCCATGGCCAGCCCTCCGCTCCTGGGTGTGCAGGCTCCTCTCTGCCCCAGGCTTTGCCTCTCACTGGTTTCCCAGTACTGTGTAGATCCTAAAATTCCCTTTTACATGCTCTATTCTGTCTCAGCTACGTGAGCAGTGGAAAAAAAAAAAAGAAAATCAGCAACTTTATTGCTGCAAAGGGAAGATTTGGAGGTCAGGAATCGACCTCCAGAATGGCCTAAACCTGCGCTGAAAACTTTGATCCTTGTCCAAAGCATCTCCATGCTGCTGTAAAATCCTCTAGCTGTCAATGGCTGCATTGGATTTTTCACCCCTTTTAGGAGAGAATCAAACCACTTGTGCACATGCTTTGGGTTGCTTTTTGATTACAAGCTGCATATTGTTTTTCCATAGGAACTCGGCCTCTTTCAGATTAGATTAATCTTGCTCAATGAATGAGGCAGCTGTTCCGCCTTTTTAAATCTTTCTTATTCACTGTGCAGCCCTGTGCTTCATTACTGTATGCTGTTGAATGTGGCACCAAGCATGATGTATTTTAACGTCCCTTTGTAGCTTATTTTGTGTCTGTTTTCCTGAAGCAAACATTTGAGCACTCTATCAGCATCCAGGCAGTAGAATCTGTGGAAGAGTGGCCCGAGATCCTCGGTCTAACAAACCGTCATATTTAGTCTGGTGCCCTTACACCAGATGGGGAGGTGGTGGTTAGCTGCAGCGTAGCAGCCGGCCGGCACAGTGTCCGGTGGCAGAGCTGCTGCGAGCCGAGGAGCCCACCTGCTCCCTGAGGCACGTGTCCACAGTGGCGTGGCTGTTGCCTCTTGCACGCAGGGAGTTGAGGAGCAGAGATGTGGCGGAGAGGTTTGCACACCAGTCGCTAGCGTGGGTCATGTTCCTTGGCAGAGGCGCTGCGGTTTACTCGTTAGTGCTAAACCCGTTGGCCAGGGTTGCTGGACTTTACCCCGGAAGCCAGCGTGGGGAGCAAGGCAGAGCCTGGGCCCGCTCCCTGGAGCCACCCTGCTCCCTGTGGCCGCCCGTGCTTTGCATGAGGTGTTGGAGGCCGTGGGATGCGGTGGGGTGGTCATGGGATGCGGTGGGGCGGTCTTGGGACGCGGCGGGGTGGTCGTGCCCAGCCGCAGAAGAGCCGCACAGCCTGTGCGAGGGGGATGCAGCGTGAGGTGCTCAGAGGAGCCCCATCGAGGGCCAGGCTCACAGTGTGCAGAGCTCAGGTCCGGTGTTGAGGTGCGCGGCGGGCCATACTGGCGGGCCGTGCAGCCCCAGGCTCTCTGCTGGCTCTCTGTGGCCTGTGGACCACCAAAGGCTGGGACAAACTCTGGGCCACGTGCCCACCGCCAGTACTGGCATGGCTCACCAGGAGCTGGGCCCCTCGCCGTGGGGCAGCTGGGTGGCCAGCCTGCTGGAGGCTGAGAGCTGCGAAGAACTTTCCTCTTCCACTCCAGCCGTAAAAGGCAATTTCATGAAAGTGAGACCCACCAGCCCTAAGACCTTCATGGCCATGAAGAAACAGTTGATTTAAGTAACCACTGATGAAAGTCCCTTTTTTCTGTCTGTTTTCTGTAGGTGCAAGGGATATTTTGGTTGCTTACACATTTCGCATGAATCTAGCCCAGGTAGTTTAGAGTAGTTTGTATTTATTTTGTTAGTACTAAGAAATGTTTTGACATGCTAAATGAACATATTTTAATGCCAATTTTTATCTTAGTCCACTTTGGCTTAAATCACAAGTCAAAACCTACTCATCCTCTGTTAAGTAAGAAATATACTACTCACTCTTTTCAAAAATACTAGGGTAAAATTGAAAAATTGAATTTATATTTTACATTATAATTGCTTAAATAGAAGCATACAGTTACAGTGTATCTACTTAGGAAAACGCATTTTTGGTTGTAAGCTCTATATTAAATTGCAAATTAATCTAATGTAATGGTTAAGAATTGATCCGACTCAGCCTTTTTTTTAGGAAAATAGCTAAGGACTATCAATGCAAAACAACATCAAACTCAATTATTTATGTCCAGATTTTCTGCCAGCTGATTTATCATGGTTAAAATTGGTGATCACTTTGACTTAAATCAATCCACTTTGTTTTATTATGTGCATGGAGGGAGGTTTTAGCCCGAAGCGGGAGAGCTGCGGGTCACTGCGTTGGAGCTGCAGCCGTGGCTGATTATTTTGGGGATGGGGAAGTTTGGCTGCTAACTGTTGTGCAACATCCTGCAGGATGTTGTGGGCGAATTATTTAATGGGTTGCTTTGAATAAATGCAATTTATTTGCATAAAACTGTTCAAACTTAATTTAAAGAAAGCCACGCAAATATGCATGTGCGTGCTAGTGTAGCGGATTTAGCCCTCTGCTTATCAAGAGAGCAAAGCAGTCGGCTCTCCCCAGGTCCTGCTCTGCAAGCATTTCATGGCCCTGATGGAGACAGGGTGGAGAAAGGGGACTTGTTCTTCGGAGCAGAGAGGGTATTTCAGGTGCCGGGGCCGGCTGGTTGTGGAGGCTGGTGGCTGCGGTGCACAGGCTGACTCCTGCAGCACGGGCTGGTTCCTGCAGCCGGGTCCTCCGCAGGCGGGGTGGGAGGACCTCGCCATGCAGCATGGCGCCGGGGTTTCCTGCCTTTCGTGCCCGGCAGTGCAGTGGCTGGTGTGGCTATTGGTGTATGGTGAGGGCTGGCGGGCGCTGCAGTAGCTGGGCTCGGTCCCTGGTATGAGAATGCCCAAGCTGGGGGTGCAGCTGCGGGTGCCCAAACCTTCCTCTGGTGCAGGGGCTGAAAAAGGACAGGCTGTCTCTGGCAGCAGGGTACCTCTAGTCCTGGGCCGTTGGTACTGAGACGTCTTCCTCTCCAGTTAATTGCTTCCTCATAGAATTGCTCTGAGATTTGAACATGGCACTGATGAATGAGACACATGCCTCTATCTTGTACATTTGTTTAGAGTTTGCATCCTTCCCTTCGGGACGGAGTGGGGCTCCCATGTGGGAATGGCTCCGGAGGGTCCCTGGCACCGCTGTCGCAAACATGCTGGGCTGATGCGCGGGCAGTTCTGGCGTGACGGCAGCAGGGCGCAGGGCGGAGGAGGAAGGGGTGAAGGTGGGCAGTTGGAGCTCCCGTAGCCACGCTGTTGATCAGCGGGTCGCAGGTTGTTGCCATGCCCTATTTATCATGTTTCACTGGGAGAGGGTGTGGGAGCAGGGGTGAAACCTTCCCCTGGAGCTGAGCATTCATGTGCCATTTCTGTTTGCAGTGATGCTGTTCAGCCTTGCAGAGAGCTTGTGTGTAAGTGGGTCAGTAGCAGTTACCTCAGCCTGGTGTTTAGGACGTACCCATCACTGTTTAAGGGCTGGTGCGAAAAGCCGCGCCGAGCATCATCGGTGCAAGAGCTGAGGCGAAGAGTCATGGTTCCTCCTTGGAGGCTCAGAGACCGTGATGGCAGAGGTGTATGTGATGGAGAGAGAAATGAGAAGACGTTTCACCCATGATGACCACAAAACTGAGCTAGAAATTTTCTCTCATTACCATGGGTTATGCTTTTGCCTCCCTGACTTGCAGCTGGACATGCTTGTGAGTGTGTTTAACCTGTAAATATGACCCGCATTTCATTCCTGCCCGTCAGGTTCACTCCAGCATCCTTGGGTAATTTGCTGATGCTTCAGTCCATCCCTGTCTGATGCCAGAGCCAACTTTGTGGTAGGGCATGCTGGAATGGCCTGCACGATGGTCCTTGGGTCCCGGCAGGAGCTTCCTCCTGCAGCATTTCTGTGTCCTGTGCTCCTGCCTTCAGCTTAGTGAGGTGAGCTGTAGGACACAGTGTTGTTTCCGCGGCTTCTCCTTTCCCTGCTGCCCAGCACATGGGCTGTGGAAGCTCGCTCTCCTCAGCCTGGCTGGAGGAAGGGAAGGTGCCTGCGTGGCGGCGTGAGGGGCTGGGGTGGTGTCATTGGGGGGCTCTGCCCCGGCTTGAGGTGTTCCCTGATCACAGACCGGCTGCACTGACCAAAGTGGAAATTTTCCTTGCTGTTACTTTTTCTACTTAAAAAGAGAACCTCTTTTCTTGTGAAGTCTGTACTGTCAATCTGTCTGATGGCCACAGCTTTGCTGGCTCCTGTCCCATGAACGAGCTTTCTGGGCAGAAGGTGGTCGAGGCAGGTGGTGCCATCACAGCGCCGCGGGGCAGCCCTGCTGGGAGGGGGGTGGCGATGCTGGTGGTGGTGGGGTTGCGGGCCAGGAGACTGGGCGGCTCTGTGGGCTGCGGGGAGCATGTAACTGCTGCTGAAATAGATGGAGAAAAACTTGGTGTAAGCAAGGCGTGAAGGATAGAGCAGGCAGATTTTCTTTGGGTTAAATGATCAAAATGGGCATTTCTCTTGTCTTTCTGGGCTCTGTCCCCTAAACAGTTGCAGACCTGGAGTTGCCAGAGCTTTTGTAGCTCAAAGGTTCAGCTGTTGATCCACTCTGGGAGCTGAAGGTTTGTTTGCGGCCGACACAGAGAGCACAGCGTGGATTTCACGGATCCTCGGAGGGAAAGTGCTTGCAGAATGTACTGCACCGTGAGCTTGAGATCCTGCTTGTGCATCCCATGAGGAGCTCAGGAGCAGGCACAAGCTTGTGCTATGCACTTAATTTTTTTTTTCGGAAAGAAGACATACGGGCAGCCCTCCCTCTCTTTCCTTGCCGGTGCTTAGAGGGCAAAGTGAACATAATTGAGCCATAATTCACAGTTACTGGAAAGAAAGCACGGGCCACAGTATGAGAAGCAGTATTGGAGCTTTATATTACAGCTATCTCCGGGGGAGATTATTTTTATTAAAATCTGGGTTGGTGGAAAATTCTGAGATTAGCTTCATTTTTAATGTATGGTTCTCTGTGGATCAGCCCAAAAAGAGGCTTCCTGCTGTCTCCAGCTGCCGAGCTGCTGGCATTCCTGTGCCCGGCAGCATTGTGACACGACACCCGATGTGCTGAATATGCCCAGATGGAAATAAATGTCCAAAGTTATTTATCAATGTTTCCAAAAAAAAGGTGGATATGAAGTCTTAGCTGAAAAAAACTCCACATAAATTATTGGAAGTTTACAATAAAAATAAAGAGTGCTGCAGACCCACTTCTCCGCAAAGCCTCCACCAACTCTATTTGCACACAAGGAAAATGTGCGATGGCAGAGCTGGAAGTACGAGCAGAGGAAGGAGCGTCTCTGCCTGGAAGGATTTGTTATGACACTATGGGGCTGGGAGAAAAGCGCCCCATTGCACTGAGCACAGGCCCTCCGGGCCGTGGGTAGCACCCTGTGTCTGTGGGACGCGCAGGCGGGCAGCCCCCTCCCCACGCATAGTGTGCCCTCCTTCCCGCAGCAGCCCAGCCAGCGAGCAACGAGCCGAGCCCTGCTTGTGCCTCCGAGCAGCCTGGCTCCGTCCTGGCTGGTGTGGGCACACGGTGCCCGGCAGCTGCCCCGAGCCGGTGCTGTCGGGCAGCAGGACCAGCTGCTCCTCAGCGGGGTGCACTTGTGCTGAGGTGCGTGCCCCCATGCAAGTCTGGTAACGAAGGTGAAAGCATCCTGCTGGACTGGTGTTGGCACACACAGGGGGCTCTTGTGTGATACTTGTGTGCTGTCTTGTGTGATACTTTGGTCTAAGAGGTGCTCTTCTATCGAAATTGGTGCGGACTGATGTACGCTTGAGGGCTGGCGTTGGTGCGTTCCCCCACCGGACAGCAGTGAGTTTTGGAAGAGCATCCCGTGCCGATGCTGGGGAGGGAGGAGGTCAGGGCTGGCTGCGCCATGTGCTGTGGGAATAACAGGTTGTGTTGATAAAGCCTTGGAGGGCCAGTACCAGTGTGCTGTAATGTAGGGACGTCTGCCCCAGGGCACCCAGGGTCCGGCTGCACGCCGCCGAGTGGGCTGGCCACGGTCTCCACACCTGCAAGCAGGTCTCAGCGGATGCGTGCTGCTGATGAAATCGGCCGATTGTCCTTGCCTGTGTCTGGCCAAGGGGGATGCTTGCACCCCATCGCGGTGCTGACACTGGCCTTGGAGCCTCTGCAGGGCCTTTCTGGTGGCTCTCAGGAGGAACCAGCAGTTGCACCCGTGCCATGGAGCCCTTTGAGGTGCAGCCACCCAGCAGCGCCCGGGGACATGGTGCTCCTGCGCACGCGCTGGGGCCAGGGCTGTGGCTGTGGTCCTGCCCCTGCCTTGCACAGCTGACACCGTGGCTGGGGCTCCTCAGCGCCCACATGGTGCCTGCAGGAACCTCAGGAGTGTCCCTGAATTTTTATGTTACATCCGAAAAATTTCCTGATGCTTTTACACTTAGGATTTTTCTGTGCTGATGACTTGGTGGTGGCTTGTTGATGACTATGGAACTGGTAATGGATTACTTCTGGGTTTATCTGACATACGTCTGGAGTGATGGGGACTCTGGAGTTCGTTACCGTTGGACCATTTCCCTGATCCCACTCATCGTCTGCGAACGCTGCACTCGTGGGAGGGAGAGGGGGGATTGCTTCACTTGCACTGGGTTTGGCTCACCCCACAGCACAGCCTCAGCTCCCTCTGCGCGGTTCATCCCCTCTCTCAGTAAGTTAATTGAGTTGTGATAATAAATTTACGAGGTAACCTTTCATAAAGTACACGCTGTTAGGTTCTTTGTTGCCCACGTTTCGCAGACTAAGTGCTTAGAGCGTGGTGTTCATTTTCAGACTACAGTTTGATCAAGCATTGGGGAGGTGACTCATATGATGTTTTCTCCCTGGATTTTGGGATTTTGGAGGGGGACTGGGACCTGTGCGTGCAGAGAGGGGCTGTCCGTGGGCTTGGTCTGAAGTCACCACCCTGCTGTGCTATTCAGCGTGCACCTCTAGCTTTAAATTGTTTTTTTGCTGTCCCCAGCATTTCTCAGCCTGCGATTAGAGTTTGTGAATCATATACTTTAAAAATGAATAGCTACACCAGTGCTGAAGAAACATAATTGAAATTATTTCTTTCTTAGTGTCATGCAGGGACCAAACACAGTGAAAGAAATTAAAAGAAAAAGTATTTAAGAGGGAGGAACTGGAGTGCGTGCTGTGTACAGCTCTGGAGACGAGTTCATGGCCCAGCACCACTCTATCTCTAGCTGTGGCTGGAAGTTTTCTGTGCATTTCCTTAGAGAGTGTATTTTTAACAGCTTGTAGTGTTGAGGATGGGTGTGTGGATGGAAGGACTGTGCAGGCCAGCTGTGTGAAGGCCCTTCACACTCCAGTGGGTGAGGTTACGTCAAAGGTGAGGGTTTGGCAGTAGGCTGTAAGTAATTGCAGATCTGAAGATGTCCAAACTTGGACTCGCCAAATATCCCGTAGAAGCTAGTTCTGTGGTGCATTCCTTCTTTTTTTCACAATCTTTCTTTATGTCTTGTCCCAGACATTTTTATGGTAACATGGGCTTTTTTTCTGGAACTTGGGGCCACTTGTTTACTGTCTGCTTCTTGTTGACGACAGGAGAGGGTTGTGGACCAGCATTGTCCTTCATTAGACATACTAATGTATTTAGAAAAGCAGATTAAACTCTCCCAACCTGATGAATGACTGATGGGCCTGAAACCCTCTCCGTTTTCTTTCGCTGTATCAGCTGAATTGACAGCAGACAGTTCCTCTTGCTTTGTGCCTGAGCTGTCACACAGCCACAGATGGCGCTGGCGGTGCTGCCTTTGCTGGGTGAGCGTGGGGCAGCATGCCTTTGGGAGACGCCTTTCCTCCCTTGGCCTCTGGCAGCTGGCCGGGATGCGGCAAGAGCTGTGGGCACCAAGCTGTGAGCGAGGTTTGAGAAAATCCAGTTTGTTTGTTAGTGATCACCATGGTGCAGCTGGGTCTTGTGATGGTGCCTGCGTGCACCCAGGGCACGCTGCTGCCTGCTCCTTGGTGGTCCCTGGTCTCCCATGGTGTCTTCTGTGCCCTCGAGACCACGGCCCAGCTCGGGTGATCTCTGACAGCAAATGTTTTCCCGTGCCTGAGCTCTGAAATTTGCAGAGGCCACAGAGGATTTGTTCTCAGCAGGCTTTGTGGGAAGTCACCACTCGTGAAAGAATAGCATCGTTCTGATTTGCCCAAATCCACTTTGCACGGTAGGCCAGCTCAGAGAGAAAACATCAGCTTTATGCGAGGAAAAGGAAATGTTAAATCCCCGATTACAAAGTCAGCAGTGCAATTACAAAAGAGGTAACAGCCCAGTATTAGAATATATCTTGCATTTACATTTTTTTCTTTCAGCTGCAGGAGGCTGAGTTTTCTGCCTGGCAGTGTTCACTACCCAAGTTACTAATTTGGAGCACTTTCTGATGCGGAAATCTTGATCTCCAATTTATACATTTTATTTCCAAATTAGTTTATGGATACAAAATGTCAAAGTTTGTCCTGCTGCCTACCCCCCATTCTCCACCACTGACAGGACCTGTTGGTGTGGTGACCATGCATTTAATTTCTTGTTTCTTTGAGGAGAAGCCTGGCAGAATGCATAAGCGTGTTTGAGAAAAAGCATTCCTTTTCTGTCAGAGATTCTCCTGCTTCCTCTCCAGCCTGTTCATGTCTTCTTTCAAAAACTAAAAGGAATTAGATGCATAAACATACATTTCGCAAACTACGTAGTAAAGAGTTTTTGGCGTTGTTCTTTGTTTCACTTTCTGTTTACTAGCAGTTCGTGATGATTTGACATCACAGTGTTACACGCTGTCGGTCCCAGGGACAGTGCACACCACGGGTTTTGCCTCAGAGCAGCATTCCTTCCTCAGCTATTCACCAACTGAAATTTTATCTTTCATTTCACTGGGTTTGGTCAATCAATTGCCTGTAGGGTGAGGAACGAGGCCTGCAGTGACCCCATGATGGCAGCTGGAACGGGAGGTAGTGGATGAAATAGAGGTAATTGCATCCAAGGACCTTTACTAATTTTTCCTGTAGCTTTGCAGCAGCCTTAATTGGCCACGCTGGCTCCGGGATTCATAATTGGTAGAGATACTGATACGTGTTTGCGGCAATACCCAGGTTTTTGTTTGTGGTTGCAGTGTCAGTGTGCTAGGTGTTGTATAAACACATACAAAGCCAGATTTTCCAGCCCGCAAATGTTCTTATTTCTATTTCTGTTTTCCTGCTTAAAGCTACATTTCAGTACATGCTTTTTCTCTAGTTAATATATTGCACAAGAAAGGGTGTGGAGAAGCATTGATTTAGTTTTACTAATAACCATGAGTTATTTGTCATAGTAACTGTGCAACACTGTAGTGATCCATTAAAGTCATTGTTATGTTTCAATGTTTGTTTTACTAATCTTTCCTTCCTTCGATTACTTCAGCTTAATTAATGAGTAAGAACTGTTTTCGAATTCCTTTCATTCTTGCTGGTACTTTTCTGATACTAAAGAGTCCTAAGATCAGTGCATCATCTTAAGTGCATTTACTCCAGTCGTTCTGGGGTGTAATGCCTTTGCAATGTAGCTCCAAATCCAAGAACCAAAACAATTAAAAGATCCAGTAAGCATTTTCCCATACTAACTTGTCACCTTAATACTTACTCTTCATCCTAAATGTCCCAAGAAAGCAGCTTATTTGCTGCTGTGGGAGATTACGGCGCGGTTTACTGTCCCTGGCTGTGGGAAGAGCTATTTCCTGGCGCTGTCTTTTTCTCATCAACTGCTGTCGGTCTGTGTGAGGTTTCAGTGCGGTGCCAGCCATGGTGCTGGGTTGGTAGGGAAGCTGTGCAGCGGTGGGTATGCGGCGTGTCTAGTGCGAGGATTGGCTGAGGAGTAACTGGGGTCTGGGCTCTCTGGTTCCAGTGCAACGCGCTGTGCAGAAGTGAACTTTGTTCACGTCAGAGTGCATTGAGCATCATGGAGCTCGGTTTGGATCTCTTTCCAGCTTGTGTCCTTTCCTGGGATGACCTGGGAAAGCCTGTCAGGCCTGTTACTTTGATGTCTGGCACTGTGGGTGCTGAGCTGCCCTTGCCTGTGAGCAGGGTCTGCTGTCCCACGGCCATCCCTGGTGACTCGGGCTGCCCACGGTGGCTGTGGTGGGCTGGAGGCTTGGGCTGCAGATTCCTGTCCAGCAGCTGCCCGCGGAGAGCAGCTCAGGGCAGGGCCGTGCTCGCGGCTCTCCGGAGAGGGCTCCTGTAGCTGCTGCCACGACCTCAGGGATGCTGCTGCTGCGACCTCAGGGATGCTGCTGCAGAAGGGAGCCGTCTCGGTGCTCCAGTGTTTTCTCTGGGCACTTGCAGCTCCTGTGGGAGAGCTGTTTCTGTCCTTGTACGTGTGAAGTAGAGGTGCCGGGCTGTCCTTGTTTAGAAACACCAACAGAGCATAAGGAGCTGGGAAATGAGGTGCAAGAGGGCTCGGTGCTACCCTCCCACTCCTTGGGCTGCCCTGGCATCCAGGCCACGCTGCAAGGCAGAGTTGAGTCGCCCTGGACATTGTGCACGGCTTCGCATGTAGCAGGAGAGCAGCAGAGCGAGATGGCAGATCCCCAGCTGTCAGGGCTGGATCCCAGTCCTAGGGCCGCTGACAGTTCGTGTTAGCACTGTGGTGCTTCCTGGCAGCATCAGGCTGCGTGTCTGGAGATGTATCTGTCCCTTCCCTGCTCCCTGCTCCTGCTCAGGAGGCCTGCCCTGCTCCCCTGCAAGGACAGCAAGGGAGCGGGGCACTTGGGATGCCCCTTCTCTTCGGGGCTGGGCAGGACGTGCCAGGATATCTTTCCTCTCTGCTGGGGAGCCTGCCCGTCCCACAGGGCAGTGTGATGCGAGATGGAGAATTGTGGAGCCGCTCCCCGCAGACCCTTTGCAGTGCTGTGGTCACAAGGCTGCTGGGATCCTCAAGGCAGAATCTGCTGGGAACGAGTGTCGTGCTGGTGGAGGGGATGCGGTAGCGGTGCCCCTTCTCCTGCAGGTGTTGTCTCCCAGGTGATCATAAACCTGGAGCTGTGGCGGTGCTTCATCTCCAAGCCTTTTGCCTTGCTGTTAGCCTGGGCCAGCCGCTTGCGCTTGCTGGGATTTTTCTCTGAGAGCTCTGTGGTGTTTACCAGCGACTCGAACTGGAAGGTGTTTCTTCCCACTGCTGGTGCTTGTTTATCGAGGCACAGGTTAGTTCAGGGACTGGGGCTCCAAACGCAGCTGAACTGGCACTGGATGGGGGGCATTTTTCTTCCCTTTTCTGTGATCTGACAGAGTGTATTTTTCCATTATGTTTTTTTTTCTCTTCCTCCCCGCCTTGTTGCTGGCGAATACATTTCTGATTTGCTGTCTCATGTGTGGGTCATTATCAGGCATTGCGACTTGCATAGTTTCTCTCTTCTGCTGAGTCTGTGTGTGGGAGAAGGTATACACAACAGGATCAGTTTTTGCTGAGTCTCATCTTATTGCCTAGAAACGCGTTGCATTTTGTGGTGTAACTCATGAGCATATGTACTCAATGGTGTAACATTCCCCTTATTTAAGAGATAAACTTTATTAGTGTCATCTTATTTCCTTTTAATATCTTCACTGTTCGATTGACCCCAGATGCCATCCAACATCATTCCTCCATTCAGGTCTTTAACATTATTTATTGTTGCAACTATATGTTTCTTCAGCGCTCAGCTGGTATGACAGTGGCATATCCATGGCAATTTTGATTGATTAAAATCATGCAAGCCAGATGTCATGGAGCAATATTAAACAATGCCTCTAATCCATGGCATCTAGTCTGTTCCTATGGTCCAATAATTTTACAATATGAAGAAAACGTCGATCAGTCTAGTAGAAGTCGTGCTTTTCCTGGTGATGCTAGGTTTAATAAAGCAGTCCATAACCGCTTTGGCTGATAGCTCAGTTTGCTGTAGGCCACTGATTCTCTAAATGTGTCCTGACATTCACAGGTCATTGGCGTTGTTAAAGGCTTGGTTAATTAATTAAACAACCAGCTAACCTGACAAAACCCTCTTCCCTGCTTCAGATTGGCTCTTTGTGGTTACTGGTTAATCAATGGAATTCATACTTTTTTTTTTTTTTTCCCTACCCATCGTTTTACAAAATAGACTTCCGTGATGTTTGGTGAGCCGTCAGAGCAAGTGTCCGGAGGCAGAATGCGCCGGGCAGCCGCGGATACTCAGGATGGGCAGCAGTGCATGCTCGGGACGGGCCGCGCACAGTGGAGGTTGTCGGGGGAAGAGAGCTGATGCACGGTTGGAGACGGTTCGAGTGGGGTCTTCCAGCGGGGAGAGAAGCCCAGACGCAAAATGGGAGTTTGTTAGAGTAGCAGTGCCCGCTTCAGGACAGGAAAGGCATTTTCATTCTCTTCCTTTAGTGACGTCTAGGTGTTCATTTTCTGTGTGACAAGGTGGTGTACCGGCTGCAGGGGAAGCAGAGCCACGGCTGTGCCGCAGGTTGTCCTGAGCAGTGTGGAGTTGAGCACAGTGGCTCTGAGAGCTGCGCCGGTAGCGCTTGGAGGGGTCTGGGAGCTGAGCCAGTGCTTTTCCAGGTCTCTCCAGCGTCTCTGGAGCGAGGCAGAGACAATGAGTGTGATGGTAGCATCTCAGATCACCTCCTTTTGGATAGCACTTGTACCTCTGCTACCACCTAGCTCTGCAGGGATTTCACCAAATTGTTGTCTTCTGGTCTAGCTCACATGCTGGTAGCGCTGAGTATTTTGAGCAAAACACTATCTATATTAGGTAGCTGGAATTAAGGCACGTGTTTCAGGATGGACTTATTGTAAATTATGGATGTTTGAAGCAATGTAGGATGATATGTGAAATGTTTTATTTAGAATCATAGAATCACAGAATGGTTTGGATTTGAAGGAACCTTTAAAGGACATCTAGCCCAAGCCCCCTGCAACGAGCAGGGACATCTTCCTCTAGATCATAAGGAGGATGTGGACTTGTTGGAGAAGGTCCAGAGGAGCCACGCAGATGCTGAGAGGGCTGGAGCAGCTCTGCTGTGAGGCCAGGCTGGGAGAGCTGGGGCTGCTCGGCCTGGAGAAGAGGAGGCTCCGGGGAGAGCTGAGAGCGGCTCCCAGTGCCCAAAGGGGGCTGCAGGGAAGGTGGGGAGAGACTCTTCAGCAGGGCCTGGGGTGACAGGACGAGGGGTGGTGGGTTTAAAATAGAGGGAAGCAGATTCATATTGGATAAAAAGAAGAAGTTCTTTACACTGAGGGTTGTAGAACACTGTCCCAGGTTGCCCAGAGAGGCGGTGGATGCCCCATCCCTGGAAACATTCCAGGCCAGGTTGGCCGGGGCTCTGAGCAACCTGATCTGGTTGGAGATGTCCCTGCTCCTGGCAGGGGGGTTGGGCTGGGTGGGCTTGGACGCTCCCTTCCCACCCAAACCATTCAATGATTCTGTTCTATGACCCTATAGATCAGGTTGCTCAAAGCCCCATCCAACCTGACCTTGAATTTGATAACAAAAAAACTTGGAAATTAAGTAATGCATACTTGTAATGTTTTCTTTCTCTGTATTTGTTAATGTTCATACTTCTTCTGTTGAAATCCTCATTTTCCTTCTTAGTGATGGTGATGAAAGCTCTGCATCTTCTCTTTAGAGTTTCCAAGTGTTCATTTAATTGATATCCTTGTTTTACTTTGCATTAGACCAAAGTGAATGTATGGATAAGATTTTTCATGGTTAGTGACCATTTTTTTTCATGCTGAGAAGCCTTTCTTACCACCAGGAGGTTGTTAGTTGTATATGGTTGTCAGACCATGTTTAGTCCACTGTCTTTCCCTAGATTCTTATTGCACAGACACCTTCAGTTGTTGTCTTTTTCTTCACTGGGTCGGTTTAGAGTTTTTCCTACTTTTTGTGCCATTATGACCAAAGTAATTGCATCCTGCCTCAGGGTTTGTTTTCTGTGGGAAGTGTGATATACATTTCCAGATAGACCCAAAGGAATCTGTGGTATTCAAATGCAGCAGCCTGCAAGCTCTGCAGCCGCTAATAGAAGAAAAATGCTAATTTTTTAAACTGGCTACCCTGTGGAAGTAAGGCAGTCAATATTGGCCCTCCTAACACTATTTAATTTACTATTAAGTTTATTTTATTTCACAACTTGAAATTCCTTTGTACGGCAGAATTTTTACTGAAAACGTGATAATGTTGTCAAGTTGTCCTGTGTGAACCTGGAGGCTGCGATTGCCTGGGAACAGTCACGCTTTCGGGCTGCTGTTGGGAGGCTGCCAAGGCTCCGCATGTTGGACAAATACTGGCTGAATTGATCATCAGAGGAGTGGTTAATAAATTTGTCAACATTGTCATTATTTTGTTTTAATTAAAAGCCACGGAGTAGAGGAGCACGCCTGTTCCAGCGGCTCTTCTGGCTCGCAGCTGGCGCTGCGGCAGGCTTGCCCGCTCCCCTGGCTGGTGGGATGCTTCCTTCCGAGGGGGTGGGAAGCCGGTGGGGGGCAGTAGCCCCTTGACTGGGCAGCACGGCCAGAGGGGTTGTGTGGGGGCAACAGAGTCGCCAGCACCCGGACCCCGGCCACGACAGCCCCTTGTCTGAGGCCTCAGCGATGGTGGGGAGTGGTGACATGCCAGCCACTGCACACCCCCCGGCCCGCAGGAGTGTTGTCCCGTCGAGCATCCGGAGCTCGGGGTAGAGCCGTGCAGGGAGGCAGTGAGACGGAGAAACAAACGGGATGAGCAGCGTAAGGCGTTGGGGAAGTTGCACAAGGGAATGGATCAGCAGGTGAGTGCTGAAGCAAATTGATATAACAAACCAAACCAGTCAGTAATGACGGAAGGAATTTTAAGTGTGGAGCAGATGAGTAGGTAGTAATAATGTGTGTTTTCACTCAAAACAGTTATTATATCAGGGAAAAGAGATTAGCAGAGCTGTTGAAGCCATCTTTAGCAAAAGCCTTGGTGTCAATGTGGAGAGCTAAAGACCAAGGAACTTTCATGTGGTATAGTAGTTATACTGTTAATGGAAAACAGGAAAATTTATCAGCTTGGAAATAACTTCTGGAGAGATTTAACCATTGCATTTTCAGATGACCATGTCTCCTTAGTCTGTTTTAATTCTTTAGTAAGAGAGAATGCATACAAGAGAGCTGCCTGATGTGACTTATCAAAACTTCAGAACAGTTTGGTGGAAACGCTTCTGAAAGGGCTGTGGAAGTTATGTGTGGAGAGCAGGAGAGCTGCAACATACTGAGTGCCAGGCAAGGAGGCTGGCATGGGAAAGCAGGAATGAGTGACGGGTTCTTGTCTTCAGGAGAGTTTGGCCGGGTGCTGAGGGCAGGAGGGGAACACCCACAGAACATTGATAATTTGAGGAGGAAGATAGCAAGCAGGCAGATGGGATGCAGTGGCCCAGAGTCAGACCTGCAGCGACAGGCAGAGCTGTTGCTCTTGGAGGGGTAGGGACAAACCCTGGGGGGGGTGAGGTGGGGACATGGGTACAGTGACACCTCCCCAGGAAGCCCTCCCAGCCTAGGTCAGCAGTTGGCCTAGGGGTCCCTGGGCCGCAGTGGGTTACCTCATAGGCCCCAGTTGATGTCTTTTCCAGGAAACGGCAGTGTTGTATTTGAGTGTGTCAGCCCTTAGTGCTCACACCAAGTGTAAGGAAAAATGAAGCTGTGAGGAGCCAGTGGCTGTCAGCCTCACCTCAATCCCTGGAAGGTGACAGAGCAAATCCCCTTGGAAGCCCAGGCACATGAAGGGCAGAAGGTGACTGGGAATAGCCAGCATGGATTCACCAAGGTTAAATTGTACCCAGCAAACCCAATGGCTTTCTTCAACAGGGTGGCTGCTCTGAGCAAGTGGAGCACAGGAAAGGTTGTCTGCCCTGCTCCTGGGGAAGTTCAGTGCGGTCTCCTGTAGCATCCTTATCACAAAATATGACAGGGATGGTTTGGGCAGATGGATGGCGAGGGAGGTGGACCACAAGGCTGGTTGGACCACCAGGCTCCGAGCGTGGTGATGGGCCATGGGGAGAACAGCTGGTGGCTGGTTACAAGCCCATTGCTCAGGGAGGGACACGGATCCAGTACCGTTTGGTGTCTTCATCAGCTGCTGGGATAATGGAGGGAGATCCCTGTCACCAGCCTTGGGAGCAGCCAGGGCTCAGCTGGGATAGTCCCTGCCCATGGGCTGCAGCAGCTCTGTGCACCCAGACAAGACGAAGTGACCAGCTTCCCTGAAATGGCCTGGGGGATCCTGGGGCCCCTCAGACCTGGAGGCGTCAGCGCCCTCGGATGATGGAGGCCGAGCTCCTCCCGCCAGTGATGGCCCGAGGGCAGCCAGCGGGGTGAAGGCAGGGACGGCTGCCCTCCGCTCAGTGCTGGCGAGACCTGTCGGGATACTGGGGCCAGACTGGGCTCACCGGTGCAGTAGTGTGGTGGGTCCCATGGGCCCCTCGGGACGGTCCGGGCTGGAGCATGGAAGGTGGAAGTAGAGGCTGAGCATGGGGTGTGCTCAGCCGCAGAGGAGGAGGCGAAGGGGAGACCCTGTCGTGGCCTGCGGCTGCCTGGCGGGGTGGCAGAACCAGGCTCCTCTCAGAGGGAACGGGATGGGACGAGAGGCATGAGCTGCAGCCAGGGACACCCTCCCTCGTGGCAGAAAAAGCCCTTCACGGGAGGGAGGTGGGACACTGACTGGGGCCCCGAGAGGCTGTGAGGCCTCTGGCCTTGGAGATGCTCAGCACTCAGCTGGCCGCGGCCCTGGGCAGCTGCCTGCTCCGAGCAGCCCAGCTTTGTGCAGGACCCTTCCCCTGGCCCGAGCCTGTGACATGCCGGTGTGGAGCCCCGCACGGAACATGAGACGGGTAGGAAGGAAATACCGGTTCTTTGCCCTGCTTTGGCTCTCCTAGTTGAAATGAATCTCCTCCCGAGTTTTGTTTGGAAAGAGACTTTATTGCTGGTAGGTAGGAGTTAGTGTAATTTAACAGAAACGATGCAGTTGTAACAAACAAGGTGTATGTGCAAAATCTTGCAGTCTTAAGTATGAAGAAAAAAAATGAGGCTGGTTGTTGAGACCTCGAGGCAGCGGGTGTGTAGGTTAATGTGAGACAGGAGAGGCTGCAGCTTTGAAGGAGAGCGGGGCAGTAAACTGTAACCCAGAGTTATTGCTGCAATTAGAGCCAGATCTGGGCAGGGTGCTCCGGCTGGGTTAAGCCAAACGCCCGCTGATGTGCACCACGCTGATTTGTGGTTCTGACTATGCAAGTGAAGGTACCTGGGAGACCAATTTGGAGTCGATTGCCGGAGCCCGGCGGCGTGCTGTTGAGCAGATCGCTGCCAGTGTGCCTAATGAAGATGTCCTATCTGTCACCTTGTCTTGTGGTGTTTGCGTCGGTTCCCAAGAGGATAATACCTGTTTATCTTTTCCGTGCCACTTTTGGTTTTGTCATATTCCTTCTCCGTCTTCTCTTTCCCAGACTGACGAGGCTTGTCTGTTTAGCTGAGCCTCATGCAGATGCAACTCCAGGCCATTGATATTTTCTCCCTTGTCTGCACCTTTTCCACTTCTGGTTTGACCTTTCTGAGAGGGGAGCCAGGACTGCAGGTGGCCTTGAGGACGCAGGCATACCAGGGGCTCACGCAGTGACGCGATGATGCTTTCTGTTCCTTTGGTCCCTGCTGTTCTGGTGGGCACAGCATTGCTGTGGTGGGGTCGCAGGACTGCTGGCCACAGCTGGGCAATAGCCGGCTCAGAGCCTGTCGTCATTAGCATTTGACGTGTGTGGCGTTGATCTGCTGTACTCTTCAGCTGTTTGGCTCTGTGAGGTTGTTCTGCTGGGACCTGCAGCCGGCTCTCGGTTGTGGTATGCCAGGCACCTTTGTTGTTGGCTCACAGCTCGCCTCCCCTTCCCAGACCATCCCAGACCTGCGAGCAGCGCAGGCACTGGCACGGATCCTGTGTCTCTGCCGAGCAAGCTGCCCGGCTGTGCCTGCCCTCCCCAGTATGCCTCTGCGCGGGTGAGACCCTTCCCTCTCCGCCCCGGGCAGCAGAGCTATTCGGCTGCACAAAGCTCTGCTACAGGCCAAGCCCTCGCTGTGTGCAGGGGGACCCAATCAATAACACAAGCAGAAATGTCCTGACGGATAAGGATCAGTGTTGATGGTGCAAAATAAGGCACATTAGAGAGAAACAGGAACTCTTTAATGACTCTGCAGTAAGCTAAACTGAATGTGTCAACACCAGAAAGGGGCTTGGGGGTAATGTAGGAAATTTAGTTCACTATGGACCATAAGGATCATAAAGATCCATAAGGACCGAAACTTACATTAACCCCCGAGTTCTTTCATTAACAACCTGACCAATCCGTAAGATCTTTATGGGTCAGGTTGTTAGGATATGTTAGAAATGACTGTTTTGCAGTATGCTGAGTATAAAAATACAGAAGCAGGAGGAAATGCGTTCCCTCTGCTGACAATTTTTTCATGTCTCTAAAAGCAGTAGTGGAGTTCTGAATAAAGCCGTGAGCATTGGTGTCATTACTTAGAGCACAAACAAGCTGTACTGTGTCAGACCAGTGGTGTGTCCGGCCCAATCTCTGTCCCTAGCAGTGGCCGAAGGACGTGCTCTTCGGGGAATGCATGAAGTCTGGCCGCTTTCTGCAGCTTGTTCCTCCCATGCTCCTCCCATTTCAACACCCGCTGGTTTAGGGTTGTTAGAGGCTGCATCCCCATCTTCTAATTTATTTTTTTTATATGCATGTAGAGCAAATTAGGCTTGGGCGCATAAAAATAAATTATCTTTTAATTCATTCAAATGCAGAGTTTTGCAGGTAACTCAGGACTATTGCCATATCTGTAAAACAAGGCGCTGTGTCCTGGAAAGGACGTGGGGTTTGGCTGTCTGAAGGGAATGGAGTGGTCAGAGGAAGCTGAACCCAAACTGCCACATGCTTTATGGGAGAACTGATGGGATGCCTGGAGATGGAAGCAAGGGGATGGTGAGTTGAGGTGAGGAAAATATTTTATAGCTGTATATGACAGCTGGGAGACAGAAGCTGGAATATTGCCTCTGGCTTTGATTCTGCACTTTAGAAAGTGTATTTAAAATTAAAGAGGGTGCTGAAAAGAGCAACAGGAATTATTTGAGATCTGGAGAAAATGAACTACAATTTATGAACATCAGGCTCTCCTGCTTACCCTGAATGGGGCTGAGAGGTGACAGTGTTAAATGGGGGCTGCCGGTGTGTAGCAAGAGACCGAGCACTGCAGAGCGGTTCGGTATTGCAGAAAAAGATGTAACAGGAAATACTGATTGTATTGGAAGTTTAAACAGTGGACATCGACTGAGAACTAAGACATATCTCTTTTCATTGAGGATGACTGTTTGCTTATTTATTTATCTGAGCGTGGTTTCCATCATGTGATGTTTTGAAACTCACATTGGATGCTTTTCAGGAAACTGTTAGCCAAATTCAAGTAATTTAGTTCATTATGGGAGTTACTGGTTGAAACTTATGGGGCAGTGATCCATTGCTCAGACGAGATGATCCTACAGGCTTTCTTGGCTTGGAATTTGCTGAATTGGAGCACATGCAGGATATGTGCTACAAAGGCATCTACAGTACAGTCTTTTCACTTATTTTTGTCCATTCGCTAGGGGAACTTGACTTCATTTGCTCCTTTATACTGAGAAGTTCTATATCTCTTTTGCACATGTTTGTTAGGACCTGTCCATCCAACTAGCATGCCTCAGTCTTGATGCTGAATGAGCAGAAGATCTTATTCCCTCTTCTCCAGAAGAAGCTTTCTTCTATGTGACTTTTTTTCAACCCTAGATAGAGCTAAAGCATTCCAGGTCCTCATTTTCCAACGAATCACAAGTTAGAGAGATGGCTGTGATTGTGGTGTTGCAGTGAGCCAGGCAGGAAACATTCCCAGGTCTGGGAAGGTACTACTCTTTAACCTGTCTTGAGCTCTTTGGTGGGGTCAGCTTGATTTACAGGTCCAACACTTTTGCATTTCCCTCTGTGCTGTCTTTTCTGCATGAAGAGTTCAGAAGTTGGATGAAACCGGCCGTCAATTTTGCTCTTCAGCAGCCCTTCCCATGCAGGTGGCTAATAATAAAGCTGTTGTAGCTCTGTGTAAGAGGGAGTTTTTGCCTGAACCAGTCACTTAGAGTTAATTAGGAGTGGAATCTCTTTAAACATTCATTTGAAGCTGCATTTCTATCAGAGGCAGCTGCTGCTCTGAAAGCACTGACTGGTGGGACCAAAGGATGGGGCTGTCGCTGTCAGTACTGCTGAAGAGCTGGAGTAAGGGGGCTCCTGGACTCCTGGTTTTTAAATGGAAGTGACTGGGTGGCTTCTTGTCTCAGGCAGTGGATGCCAGGGGATGATACCACAGTCAGCGACATCCTTCCAGACTGCCTCTCAAGTAGCAACCATTTCTCGGGAAAACCCCTAGAGCCAAAATACTTTGTTATCTACAGGATGTAACTCTGCAAGCAGGGCTCCTGCTCTGGGAGCTTTCCTGCTGGGAGCTGAGAACCTCCCTCCTGCTCTTTATCTGGTTTCCTTTTGGTGGAGGCGGCTTCTCCCAGCGTGGTGTTCAGCACAGCGGATGGCAGGGCCGGAGCTTTCCTCAGGAGGTGATCTAAGACCAGCAATTCCTGTTGTTTTGCCAGCATACGCAACTTGCTCTTTAAGCTGGTCCCAATTTGCCTTTCACTAGCATCCAGTGCACAAGAAGCTTGTGCTGGATTCTTCTCTGCTCCACTAAAATGCAGAGTGGTGTTTGCTCTGCCCTGGTCCCTGCGGAGCCCAGCTGCTTCTCTGGACTGAAGTCCTGAAGGGAAACAAGCTGCCATGGCGATGTTCAGCCTGTCCCACGGTCCCCGGCCGGGGGCCGGCTGCGCATGGGGGCTGCTGCTGGTTCCCCAGCCTCTGCCCCGCAGGGCTGCTGGTGGGATTCCTGGGCAGGGCTGCCTCGTGGCTCTGATCCCTTCTCCCACTGGCGTGCGAGTGAGGCCGGGAGGATCCTGTGGGATTTCACAAGCTGCAGGAACCAGTGACTTTGCCCCAGATCACAGGAAGGGCTGCTGCTGAAACTGCTGCTTAAGGGGATGGGCTATGAATGAACAATTGGGAAAAAAAGAAGTGTAATTGGAGAAAACCAAACAGAATCTTTTAAGAAAAAGTGGAAATGTTACCTGGCTGGTTTGTTTTATACACAGCATCTGTTCCTGTAACTTCGTCCCAGTCCTGACGTTACAGGGAGCCGCTGCCTGCTCTGTGCGGGCGCCTGGCTTGGTGCTGCAGAGCGCTGCACGCTCCTCTGGGACGCTCTGCTCCGGCTCCAAGTTCCGATGCACAGCGTTTGTCCTGTGCAGACTGCACTGTGCCTCTGGTCACCTTTGTCTCCTTTCCCGTTACCTTTTTCCTGTTTCTGTTGTTTCCTGAAAAGACAGGGCCACCAGACATGCCTGTGGTACCGGAGATCTGGGTGTGCTGCCAACTCACGAGGGTCACAGCGGCCCTTTCTGCATCGCGTCAGCCCAGAGCCCAGCCCGGGCCCCACGTGGCGCCACTGGTGGGGGGTTTCCCGTGTCAGGAAACCCGCCTGGTTAACCTTCACCTTTGTTTATGATCTTCCTTGTCAGTGAGGGATCCAACTGAGTGCTTTCTTGCTTCTGGCGCTTTAGTTGATGGCAGCAAGGGACCTTTTTGGAAATGCATGTGGTATTGGTAAGCAGGCCAGCCTTGTTCTGGTGGGCATAGGTTTCCTCCAGGCTCTGCTTGTAGGTGTGAGGCATGACTCCACAGAAAATATGCAGATTTTTTCAGCGATGTAAATGATTGTCACAGCTCCTGTCCATGTTCCTGGGACAGAGGCCAGGCCTTTGGGCCCAGAGCGTGGCAGAATGGCGGAGCCTGTCCTGGGTGTGCGTGCCTCCTGCCTGTGCTCTCCTCCCACTCCCGGGAGGGTTTGCACGCTGCGGTGTGGAGCGCGGCCAGCGCCGTGTGCCGGCGGTCAGCACTTGCAGTCATGCTTCAGAGCTGCTGTGCTTGTACATCTCCTGGGGAGCTTTTGTTCCTTCTCTGAGAGACCCTTTGCGTTGGCATCCGCTGTGACCGTGGCCAGCAAGGAGCCGATCCTGCAGTCGGTCCTCACGACCGGAGCTCTGGGACTCCTCCTTGAATGACTCTCGTGCTTCGGTTGCTTGCCAGCCTCACCCACTTTCCGCCAGGCTCCTGTCTCCCTCTGTGTCTGTTAGTTTTTATGATTCAATACTGTTCTCATTTTGCATGTGGTGTGGCAGGATTGTGCTCTTTTCTGTTCCCATTCAGAGGCAACTCCCATTTTCTAAAAGAAATCTACTTTTGATAGATTCTTCTGCTCTGCTGCTTTAGCTGCTCCATCTTTCTGTAGGGGCCTCTTAGAGGCTGTTTTTTCATTTTTTGCCATACATTTTCTGAGAGCTTCTAATGTGATAGTATGAAATATACTCCCTGCTGCCTGCAAGCACATTACCTTTTCAGCTTCTTCTTTTAATTTCCTTTTGACTTGTTCTCATTTGTGTGCTCTTCGATGAAGAATTTTTGGGCTTTTCTGCTCTTAAGGGGTTGTTGAATGTAAGTTCTTTGTTGTCATTATTGCAGGGCGGCTCTTGAATAGATCTTGTCTGTCATCCTGCTCGTTGCTGAGGATTGAATCTGAAGCTCTGAGCCCTTTCTTCCTTCAGGAAGGAGTCATCCGTGCTGTTTGAAAGTTGAGAAGCTGTACCATTTCCTTTCAGGAGTTGTTCCTAAGGCTTTGATTGTTGTGATCAGAGCTTGTAATTGTATGGAAGAAATTATCCCTTGTAACTGCAAACCAGAGTGAGCAGCTTGTTCTGAAAGCTGCTCCCCCTGCCCCACTTTGAGCCTGCGTACTGGTGCTGGGACCTGCCCGGGTGCGGGGTGGGCTCTGCAGGCACTGTGCTGTGCCGGCCAGCACACGGGACCGGCACCGCTGCTCTGCACAGAGGTGCCTCCTTCAGCTCCCTGGGATCCCTCCTGAGCCTTCTGGGGACGGACACCGGGAACAGCACAGAGCTCCTCGTTTTGGGGGAACGTCAAGAGGAAGAGGAAGGGTCAGAGACTTTTCCTTCCCCTGTGGGCTCGGGACCATACAAGGCAGTTTGGTTAATTTTAAAACTGATGTTGACCTGAGTGTCCAGACCCTTGTGGCTGGAGTCACTGGCTGCGTGAGCTGCTGTGCAGTGCTGTCTCTGGGCTGGACCTCTCTGAGTGGTGGTGGCAGGTGCCCCACGCTGTCCGAGCTCAGCGCCTTCCTCCTGATGGAGACAGGATTGGTGCCTGGCATGGGATCGGCAGCTCACGTGGGCAAGCTCTGCTCTGGCCGGGACCAGCCTGGTGCTGGTGTGGGAGCTGCGGGAGCTCTGGCATCCAGAGTGGTGTGCCCCTCTGTGCCCCAGAACATGGAGGAGCCCTCCTTGCTGCGGCTCTGGGGCAAAGTGAGCCTGGTACCCCGTGCTCGGAGCAGCTTTACCCTGCTGATCTCCGCAGGCTGGGAGTCAGGGCTTCACGGAGCGTCCCTCGCACCATTCTGGCAAGGGTTTGTGGGGTTTGCCTTGCAGTTTGGGGTTGCTCACGGAGAGGCTGAGCTGCGTCATGGGGTGGAACAAGCAGATCTGGCTGTGGGATCTCTGATCTCTGTGAGAAAGTCGTTAATGCCCGTGGTGGCGTTTGGAGGAACAGTCATAGGAGATGTTTGAGTGGCTGGGTTGTGCCCGCAAAGGGCTGTGCAGCGCTCGGGTCGCACAGATGAAGTAGGCGTTTTCTTCTTTCTGGTTTCTGACACAGGCTGAAGACAGAAGGAGACGCTGTGGGGTGGAAGTTATTCTCTCTCTTAAATATGGAGCAGTGATGCTCCCCAGAGTGTGTCTCTGCAGTGTAGTTTGGTGTAAAAGCCAGTGGTTTTTGTTCTGGGACCTTCCTTCAGCCAGTGCTTGTGCATGTGTGTGCCTGTCAGTGCTTTTTCTTTTTTCCACTAGCTACATATTTTAATTCTGAACAACATAATTGGACAGTGAGGAAGAGTCCTAGAGGGTAAATAAGCACATAGGAAGGTATGAACAACATTTATTTTTTATTTATGGGTCCCTGGGAGACGGATGCATATTCTGCTTCTCTTTGAGGACTGAAAGAGGACGGAGCTGGTGTTTCTGAAAGGTTTTGAACTCCTGATTTCTCACAGCAGCAACCCACTGCCTCTTCCTCAGGCCTGCGGTAGGACAAGCCGTAGTTGATAAGCACACTGACTCGCTAACATGGTCAGCGATGAAATAGATAATGCTGACCTCTCTTTGCAGTACAAATGCACTCTGCCAAGTGCAAGTTATCTGTGCCCGAGAAAAATGAGCCATAACATCAGCTCGGTGGCTTTCTGTCTCCTGTGATGGCTTTTCCGGCTGATGCTGTGCCGGCGGGCAGGCTGGCACCGTGCAGTGCAGCGCGGGTGCTCTGCTGGTGCCCACCCCGTGCCCCAGCAGGGTCATTTGCTTCTTTGTGCAAAGCTGTTTAATTTTTTTCAAAACAGCGCCTGTTTAATTCACAGAACCAAAAAGGAGAAGAACTGAAACAAGCCCTGGGGTAAAATTTTGAAGTTGGAAGTGGGGCTGAAGGGGTGAGTGTCAGGGTTTAGCCCCACTTGACAGTTAAAATACCACGCAGTCGCTTACTTACTGCCCCCCTCACCACCCACACAGTGAGATGGGGAGGAGAATCGGGAAAGAAAGAAAAGGCAAAACTTGTGGGTTGGGATAAAAAAACAGTTTAACAGAACAGCAGAGGAAGAGAAAACAGAGATGGAACATAAAACAACAGCAGAATATCCTTAGGCACATAATTTACAGTACAGCGGCTCACGGTGGATCCTGATGCCCAGCTCCCTCCCAGGTAGCCAAGGCTCAGCACCATCCCCACTTCATATCCTGAGCGTGGATGGCCCAGGGGATGGAACAGCCCTGGGGCTAATTGGGGTAAACTGGCCCAGCTGTGGGCTAATTAGTAACCTGTGCCAGCTGTGTCCCTCAGCCACAGGGCCACCAGCTCCAGTTCCTCTCCCAGCTCAGGTGAGGATTAGTTTTGTCGGAGCTGGAACCAGGACGGCGAGTGAGGATGTGGGGTTACTTCTGGTGCCTGGGGTGAGTGTCCTTCTCCTGGTCCAGTGGGGATGTGGTGCGGTGGTGGCAGGAGCGCTGGTGCTATGGGTCCATGGTGGCTGCTGGAAGCGCTGCTGGGCATGTGGAGAAGGTGAGGAATCTGTTTGGAAATCTGAAGAGTTATCTGTGTTCAGGCCTCAGCTTTTCAGCCCCCTCCTGGTGTCGCAGAGCTGAGGCTTCTGCTGCTGTGTGGGTTGATGTCGCACCTGCCGCTGGACACAGTGTGCGCCTCTGGTCTCCTGTTGTAAGGGTGCTGATGTGGTCTAAGGGAATAATGAGGGCGGGCAGCAGTGTGGAGTGCCTCTGAGTGATGAGTGGAGCAGGACTCAGCCTAGGAGAGCAGCGGCTGCTAGGGGAGCGCTGCAGAGGCAGGGAGGGTGCTTGTTCGCTTTGCCTTCTGGCACAAAACCCAGGGGCGTTAAACGGGGCTGACAGGCTGTGGCTTTGACATGAAACGCAGAGACAAAACGTATGTGCTGTCTTCTCCTCCCACAGAAAGTGTGGAGGGGGAGGAGAACAAAGTGATGGCAGTGAGGAAAGGTTGAGGGCCAGAAGGCAAAACCAGGGACCTGGGAGGTAAAACGGTGGCTGCCGATGGGGACAGGCTGTTGTGAGACCAACCTCTGGTGCTGCCAGCCTGGCACCCTCTCGCCTTCCTGCTCTTTGCCTGCAAGAGCGTGTGCTGGTCCTTTGTTTTTGCACCTGTGGAGTCCGTAGTGGAGAAGTCAGTAGACTCCTTGCACCCTATCAGGGATTTTGAAGTGAAATTTTGCTATTTTACTGTCATTAGGACATAAAATATTCTTTGTCACTTCTCGTATTTTATAGAATGTTATAACAAACAGGATTTGAGTCTGCCCTGAACCCCACAAAATGCCTTAGGAGGGACCTGCTAAGTCTCATCCTTCTCTAACTCTTTTTATTTTTTTTTCCCTTCCTGTAATCCATGGACATATAAAAGATTGTGGCTTTCCTATTTTATTCTTCTCCTGGGTGCAGCTCTGGGGTGCAGGACCTTGGCAATGCTCAGCTCTAACTGCCCTCTGTTTCTCCCCACAGAAGTGTCTACGGCTGAATCCAGATGTTCCCGTGTGGGTTTCCAAGCAGCGCATCCTCTGCATTTTGAACCACAGCCTGAAGGATGTTCTGAACTATGGGCTCTTCCAGCCAGCCTTCAACGGCAGGGCTGGGAAGTTCCTGGATGAGGAGCGGCTGCTGAGGGAGTACCCCCTGAATCCAGACACGCCTGTCCCCTACTTGGAGGTAGCCGTCTTCTATTTTTTTTTTTTCTTTTTTTTTTTCCCAAATGTGTGTATATCTGTATATGCATACATACATACACACACACGTATATATGTACGTAAGTACGTAGGCCTTCTGTGACCCCTTCCACTGTAGTCTCTGTAGACACCGCAGATATTGATGCCCCCTGTCCCACTCCCACTTTTTCCCCACTCACTGCAGGAGTGAAAGCACAGGAATTCATGTGGGTGTATGTTTACTGATGGAGAACTCATTGAGGGAAGGCTGAGGCAAATGCCTCTGGGTTTCAGTGGCTCGTGACTGCTCAAGAGCTCCATCATATCTGTCACAGCCCTGTGAAACAGCTTCCCTGTTTTCTGACCCTGTTGATCAAAATTTCTTTTTTTCTAGTGGTGTGTAACTGTCACAGGAAATTGCAGTAACAGAAGGAGAGCCAATCTTGTAGGTACGGAGGGAAAATATAGGGAGAGCTTTGAATATGAAGCTGAAGGACTTGAGTTTGGTATTTTATTTAATTTACAGTTACTGTAGAGGCCGGAATGCAGCTGTGCGCTTTGACAGCAAATGGCTGTCCCTCTGTGGACCTCATTTGTGTGATGAGCGTGGAGGATAATCTATACTATTTTCTGTTCCAGAAGATTAACTGGAGCAGAAGTTAACTGAATTAACTCTGTATTTACATGCACTCTGAGTTTTGCCTTGGGCGGGGAGTTAGGTGATCACATGTAGGTGCTTATTCTAAGGTGACCTGCAGTGTTCCCTGGGCTCTGTTGACCGTCACTGGGGATGTCCCCACTGGCTGTAACGACAGTCCAGTTATCTGCACGTGGACTTCTAAATTTAGGGACCCAGTGCTATATTTTACCCACAAAGACTATTTAGAAAGCATTACATGTTTAAGCTGCATGAGCTTTTACAAATGCGAGTGTGAATGCTATTATTATAATTAATTCTGACTAATTTGGAAAGAACATGCAGCACAATTTCTTAGCAAACTAATGTTTAATGTAGGCAAAAACATTTGGAACAACGTAAGGAATGCTTGCAAATAAGCCTATGAGACAGTAAATTCCTTAATGTTCCTTATGAAGGCTTTAATGCTTGTTTTAGTATAATTCAGCATAATATCCACATTTAATGTCTTAGCACACACATCGAAATGCAGACTTGACATGGATATTTGTTGTGTGTCATCTCGATTCTTCATTACTTGGTAAAAATGGCAGCTGAGCACAAGATAGTTGTATTGGAAAACTGAAAATCCAGAATCTATTTACAAGACATAAATCCTGTGCTGATACCACTGAGGTTTCTTGAACCCAAAAGATAAAATTAGCCCTCAGGACTGAGTATGAAGGTAAATGAGGGATTTGTGCATTTTGACAGAAAAAAATTACATTAAAAAGCGGATGTCTGCAGTGCTTCCCTGGAGAAGTGGGACGCTGGCTCTCTTCTATGCCAGGGAGAGCTGTAGGCACTCCACATTCCATTACTGGGATAAAATAGCAGCTGCAGCGCTATTTTAGCTGGTGATCAAGCAACGCGCAGTGGGGTCTCCCTGCCCGTCTGCTGGGATCCTGTTCCCTCGTGTGCATTTGGTGCTACCGACTGCATCTCGTATTATCTTACTGGTTGTGGTCTGCTCTCAGAAGCTTGCTGTGTCCTTCTTAATGAGGTGGTTATTTTGTTGGCGTGCCAAGCACACTGTTGTGTTCTCACTGCTGTTCATGCACCTCGACAATTTGAATTAGGTTTGGAAATTCTCCTGCCTGTACATCCTCCCTGTGCAAGCCCGGTCTCCGGGTGAGCCGTTGGGGCCAAACCGTTGACTGGTGACCAGCTTAGGGCCAGCCGGCACTTCAGTCGCTTCTTCAGAAATTTTACTGCTCGGTTTTAAGAAGCTGACTATGTGTTGTACAACTCAGCCCTTCTCAGATGAGGTTTTTGCCTTGCACCTGGGTGGCAGCCTGCATTGCTGTTGCATCAAAGCTGGTGTAGCCAGGTTGCCTTTCCCAGACCTATCTCACCGGGACACTGCCCCAGCCCCTGCCCGCACAGCGTGGGGCAGCTGGTCGCCCTGCGGGACCTTCCCCAGATTGAGTGCTGGAAGAACAGCTGTGGGCCAGTGCACCTGAGCCGGCGTGTTGGGCAGGATGCCGAAAGCGAGTGTTCCGCAGAGGAGCATGGCCTGGCTCAGCCACAGTGCTGCCCAGGGCTCGGGGTCGGAGGCTGGGAGCAGCGCTCGTTCACAGACCCTCTAGTGTGGTGCCGGGGGTGAAGAGGAGCCGCTGGAGGATGCTTGCATGACCTCGTAGGGGTGACAGAGGATCCCTGACGCTGCCAGTATCTGCAAAGGACCAACATCAGTAAATCAGTGGGCAAGACAATTTTTACCTAAAGAAACTCCCCAGTTGTGTGAGAAAACCTCTGCCCAGTAGTATAAGTTTGTGACAGACTGAAAATGTGCTAATATTTTGCCAGTATTGAAAAGTAAGTGGGATGAGCTTAGTAACTGCGGTCCAAAGGTAACTTGGTGTCAGTTCCAGCTGAAGTAATGGAATGTTGATGGAGGATTAAGTTCATAGCAATTCAAAATCTCAGGATACAACTCACACATTGAAAAAAGACCTAATCAAACAAATCCAGTGTCATTCTTTAAGGAAATTGTAATTCTCCTTGATAAAGATAACTATACAAAGGTAGCAGCCAGTGAGGGTGGTTGATTTTGTTCTACATGATATTCAAGTTCAGAGTTAGGGCTATGAAACGTCAGTAGGACAAGTGCCCCTGGCTGACTAATCAATGATAAAAAGTGGTTGTCACTGCGAGCATCGCTGCCTGGATGTATTTATAGTGGGGTTCGTAGGGACCAGTGTCAAGCTTGATGCAGTTACCGCAGGAATCTGGGTGTAACTGTAAAATCACTGCTGGTAAGGTTGATGGCACAAAGTTTGGCAGAGAATATAACAATGTCAACCGTGCTGTCTAGGTCCTGTGGTGAGTGGGGGTCCCATCAAAGTGTGCTCCAAGTCAGCCAAATGACAAATGTAGAGGGACAAGGGTTGCTTGTGAAGGAGGGGCCCTCATTGTGGAAAACAAAGCTTCTGAAGACAAGCTTTGAGCCTTGTGGTTGAGAAACCTAACAGCAGTTCCCAGTGTGGTGCTGTGGCGCGGTGTAATCTGATAGTCCTTCAGTGTACCCTGGCAAGGGGTGAGTTGGTTTTGGGAGCGGTGGGGTGGAAGCGGCTGGTATCAGAGCAGTGTGTGGGCAGCAGTCAGTGAGAGGATACTGGAAAGAGGCATGGAGTGGGAAAGAGCAGCAGAAATGATCTGAGAACAGAAGAGATCCCTCAGTGAAAGATTTAGAGCTCAGCCTGCTTAAAGGAGAGTCAGCTCGGCACCACCTGTGTAGGAACCATCCTGGGGAAAAACCACTCTGTTGTTAGAGAGATCCCTCATTAATTAGGAAGAGGCAGGAGGAAGCCCACACTGTCTGGAAGCTGAAGCCAGACAGATTAACATGAAAAACTGGCCACTATTTCTTTAGTGAGGAAAGCAATTAACTATTAGAGCAAATTATGTGAACGGTGTATTCTGTACCTGTTGTTGTTCTTAGATCTCGAGTGAATGTCTTCGTGCAGGATGACATTTGCTGGAGCTGCTCGAGAGCAGTTTGATGCTGAGTGGTTTTGTTGATCTCATACCTGACATTCTTCCCTCTTGCAGTTCCGGTACAAAAGGCGTGTGTACACCCAGAGCTTGCTGGATGACAAGCAGTTTGCCAAGCTCCATACAAAGGTAAGGCTGGAGTCGAGCTGGCAAGCTCAAAGCCCTGGCATTGTGTTTGGCACCGATGGTCGCCTGTCATGGAGAGAATACTGGATTTTGGGATGTTTCGGTCTTCTCTGCTTGCCATACTGCAAAGCGCTCCTGAGGAATGGATGGTGCCTGGGGTGGTTTAGGTGGGGGTGCAGGCTGAAGGACCCCATCAAGCCATGGTAGGGTTCCCACACAAGGACGGCCTTGCACTGCTTACGTGTGCTTGCAGGCAGGGGTGTCTCTGGACTGGGGTCTGTGGGAGAGCTCGGGGGCAGCTTTCCCTGGGGTGGTGAGGCAGAGGAACACATGATGAGCTAGCTGAAGAGAAGCTCTATTCTTTGGCATGGAGGAGTCGCTGCATGCCTGGAGAGCACAATGGTGCGCATTGAGGAGTGCGTCTTCCTTCCCCTAGCAAGAGGCTGCTGCGCGCCTCTGCCTTGCACACGGGCTTGTTGCCTTGTCTCGGGCTTTAACCCGGGTGTTTGGGTCAGGATTTCACTGGTGGGATCCACACGTGAAGTGGAAGGCGCTCTCAGTCCACTGCAGCCCCCCACATGTTGCAGGCAGTGATCGAGGCATGTGTCAAGATTAACGGTGCAGGCACTGAACGGACTGTCCAGGTGTTTGGAGAACAGGCAGTGTGGCAGAAACGGTGCACCCCACCAGAACCAGCGGCTCTGTGGCCAGGGATAACTCGGCTGGCACAGGGATGCTGATGGTGACCAGGCCTTGGGCATGCGTTGGCTGGATGCCCTCTTGCGTTGCTCTTCCCCCAGACAGCTGTGGTGGTCCCATGGTGCCCCTTCTTGCTCAAGAAATGAAGAACAATAATTGTGGAGAGATCTGAGGCTATCAGAAGATTTCTGCTAACAGCAGTAGTTGTACCTTGAGTCGGCACATGGCCTGGTGCGGATGTTGATGGTTCCTGGGAGGCCAGGGCTGGCGGTGTGTGGGATCTGTGAGAGAGGAGGAAGGAGATGGGCTCCGGCAGCTTGGCGCCCATTGCGCAATTGGGTGTCACTGGGCAGCATTTGACGTGCTGGATGGCACGAGGACATCCTCAGCCTGCGTCAGACTCATTTTCTGTGAGAGCCCGTGGGGAGGGGCTGGGGCAGGGGGCGATGGTGTGGAGAGGCTCATGGGGCTGGCCCGTGTGTGGGGGCACTGTGCTCGGGCAGGCTGTGCAGAGAGGCGTTGGGGGTCCTGGTTTAGGAAGGATGGGGCCTGGCTGGGCCCCGGGGCCGCGTGCTAGCTCTCGTGTTGCTGTGTATGATGAGCTCCCTCAGAAACCCCCTGTGCAGAGCTACCACTTCCTGCTGAGGGCTGGGCCACCTCCGGGCTGCTTTCATTTTGCCCGGAGACGCGTGCCGTTGTCTGCCTTGACCTCTCTTGGCTGCTTGGCTGCTCTCGCCAGACAACCAGCGGCTCTGAGATGCAGGGGAGCTGCCCGAGGCCGGGCGTCTGTGGAGGTGCACGCAGGCCCTGTGCCTCCTCCTCGGCCTCCTGGCAGCCCATGTCACTCGTGTGTGGCTCCTGTCATGCGTCTGCGGGGTGGTGCTTTGCTTCTGGTCGCATCCACTCTGCAAGAGACAGGCAGGCAGGGGCTACAAATTTCCAGTTAGCGGGTGCAACAGCATGAGCTGAGCTAGGTGGAGCCATGGACAGAAAGCAGAAGGAAACCTTCTCCCAAAGGGCTTGACCTACCCCAAAGGTGAAAACCTTCTTTGTGGGAAGAAGCAGGTCCTCTGCCTTCTGTTTGCAGAGCTGCAGAAATAAAAAACAAAATGCTGTGAGGGTTCAGGTTTGACTCACAAAGATTAAAGTCACGAGGCTTCTGTCTGATGGCAGAAGAATATCCAGGCAGTGAATCTGGAAAGCTCTCAGTATCTTCCTGGTGCCAGGAAGCGTGAATCACGGTCCTGCTGAGCCTTGCCAGTGCGAGGCTGCGCCTGCCGGAGGGAGAGCTGGAGGTGCCTGCCACCAGAGACCCCCGCGGCAGCGTATCAGGGCTTCCCTTGCGATGTGTGGTAGCCATAAATACACTTCATTAAATACTCCCTGAATCTCCGTGCTTTAATTTCTACTTAAAGAACAAATCTCCTTCATGTTGTTTCTTTATTTGTAAGCCATCCCTTGATGATAAGATGTGGCATCCGCGCGAGATCCTGTGTCTCTGCTCCCCTTTACCTCTGTCAGGAGGATGCTGGAGAGCGTTTCCTTTGGGAGGTGGTTTCCCAGAGCCCGTGGGCTCTGCTCATGGGGCAGAAGAGGAGCGGCGTTGTCCTGCTCTGGGTCTGCTCCCGCAGAGATGCGATGCGAAGGTGGTGGCGGAGGCAGCCGCAGGGCGTGGCGCCAGGAGGGGTGCGAGGAGGAGAAGTGTTCATGCCAGCCCGTCGTTTGAGCAAAGCTGGTGCCGAGAGCTGGTGGCGGCGTGACTTCCCCGCCCAGCACAGATCGATGGGCGCTGTTTCGCTGGGAGAGCGCGAGAGCAGAGCGCGCGTGTGCAGCCTGGCTTGAGGATGAGAGTGGAAGCGAGCGGAGGGACATGGGCTCCTCTCTGGGACGGTGGCTGGCTGAGCAGAGAGAAAACCGGCAAGCTGCTGAGGACCACAGACCCCAAGCGAAGAGCGCGGTACTGCCTGCTTCTGCCCTACCTGCCTCCGCTGCGGCTACACCGGGCACTGCCGAGCACGGGGCTGAGGGAGGCCAATCACGGGCCATGCCCCCAACCCCGTGGAGAGATGCTGCAGGGGCTGGCGGCAGGACAGGACTGGGTGTGGGGTTCATTCCTCGCGTCGAACGCGTGGTGAGGTGTCTCTGGGCTGACTCGCGGAATGGCTGGTCCCCACCACTGCAGGCTTGTACGGGCTTACGCGTCGGGTGGGCTGCTGCCAGGGTTTCTGCTTCTGCCTGTGCTTTTAGGAGCTGGTGGTGTTTTCTGGGAGAGAAGATGCACGGGGTGATGCCTCTGCCATGTGGTGCAGACCGTACGCATCTCTCGAGGCTTCCCTGTTATTTGTAGCGATGCCTAATTGCTCGGGCAACGAAATACCAATTTTTTTTTTCAGTAATTTAAAGTGCTGTGAAGGATTTTTTAGGTCTAATGGGATGATGGAACAGCTCCTGAGGCTATGGTGTGTGTGAAATCTTTAGGTCTGTGGCTAATGGTCTCACCTGAGTGAGAGCAAGGTATGAAAATACTGAGAGTTTAGAGTCTGACTTAGTGGCAGGATACACTGCTTGAATCTTTTAATGACCTTGAAACATGATTCTTAACTGCCATTAAAAAAGCAAAATATGAACAAAATTTAAATCTCCTTTTTTTTTTGAGTGCCAGCAGACTTGTTCTAAAAAGTGGAGAAACTGATTTTTTTTTTTTTGTATTGCTAGCAATAACAAAGTGATTGGTAAAAGCGGTCAATTAGCCTCAGTCCCTTGTGCCTCTTGGGATCTGCGAGCAGTGACATTTGCAATCGGTATTTTTCCTGCTGAATTGCAGTGGACCATTTAGAAATGGGAGTGCAAAAAAATGCATGTTAGGAAAGGGCAATCCCATTGTGCTTGTAACTGAAAATCTGCGCAGAGAAATCTTGGCATTTACCATAATGTCCACAAAGGACGTTGTGCTACTGAGAGCCATGGGATGTTCCCACTGGGAAGGGGAAAGAGGTTAAAGCGGTGATTAGGAGTGCGTGTGCCGTTGCGGTTGTGGATGGCTGACACTAGTGTCATGCCGGGCGCGCTGGCCGCAGACGGCAGTCCCCGTGTGTTGCAGTCTGTATGGGTGCAAGACACTGTGGCGGGTGCGGAGGGTGGGCACGCAGCGGGGAAGCATTGGCTCGATGGACAGCACCCACGGCAGGGCCACAGCCTGACTGCCACCACCTCTTCTGGTGGGGTCAACGCATGAGAGGGGCTGTGGTAGGGAGGAGGGGGCAGTGGCACTGCTCAGCGGAGCAGCGGGATGTGGGGTACATCTGCCAAGGCACGCTGGGCGAGGGGAGCAAACGCCATGGCCATGGTGATGCCGTGAGGAGGAAATGCCGAGAGGAGCCGGCGCGGGCTTTGAGGGGTGTTGGGAAGAGATGGGCCGCTGGACCTGGGTGTGGGAGTGACTGCGTGCTGGTGCAGCGTGCGCCAGCAGGGGCTGTGTGTGATGGGGGGCTGCGCCCGCCTTCGGGACGGAGGGCTTGTGCACGCCCGGGCCGGAGGAGGATTTGCATTAACAGTGGCTGAAGGCGATTGAGTCTGGGGCAAGGATTCCAGACCTGAGGATGGAGAACAGGGCGGTGCCTTGCTGTTTGCTGGATTGCCCTGCCGCCAGTGCCATCTGCGTCCCAGGGATGCTCTTGACAGCACAAGGCACACCAGACCTCAACAACTGCCATAAAAGCAGCAAAGGTGGGTGCAGGCGGGGCCCTGCCTCTCTGCTGCAGGAGACCTCTCGCTTGTCTCTGGCTTCTTCTCTACCCAAACAAGCCAACAAAGGGCAGGACAGCAGGATCTCATGGGTGAGAGCATGCGAAGGCTGCTCTGCGCGACCGCAGCCCATCTGGCCCACCGTACTCCTCTGGTAACAGCAGGCCTGGAGTTCAGTGTGTCTTTGGAGAGAAACAGGAGGGTAAAAGTGAGAAAACTGGTGGGTTGAGATAAAGGCGCTTTGTCAGGTAAAGCAAGACAAGGAATTCATTCACCGCTTCCCATGGCAGGTAGGTGTTCAGCTGTCCTGGGGACAGCAGGGCTCCGTCATGCCTGACAATGCCTTGGGAAGACAACTGCCATCACAGTGAGCTCCCGTCCTCCTCCTTCCCCCAGCTTTCATTGCTGAACATGACGGCCCGTGGTCCGGGACATCCCTTGGGTCAGTGGGGTCAGCTGTCCTGGCTGTGCCTGCTCCAAGTGCCTTGCTTGTGGTGGGGCAGGGTGAGGAGCAGAACAGCAGGTCACACTGTGCGAGCGCTGCTCAGTAGTAACTAATGTGCCCCTGTGTTCTCATCACTGTTTTCAGCACAAATCCAAAACGTAGCCCCATACTAGCTACCGTGAGGAAATTTAGCTCTCTCCTGGCCAAAGCCGGTACATCTGGCAGTGTCTCGTGCAGAGGAGGGGTCCCCACAGCGGGAGTGCTGCCGGCAGGACGGAGTGGGCTGCCCAAGGTCCTGTGTGAGGGCTCGGCCTCCTCCGCACGTGGGCCTCTGCAGGGCCCCCTCCTGCTCGTGTTGGAGGTGCTCCAGGCGGGAGTGGAGACGGACCGAGCCAGCCAGCGTTGTGCTGTGTCACCGATTATTTGCTGTTTCTGTGGGAATTGGTGAGGTGTCTGTTTGCTGCTGCCTGATGGCCCGCCTGAGCGCTTGTCAGGCGGCTGGCACAAGGGAGGAGGTCTGTCTTCTCCAGCCTCTGCCAGGGCCTGTGACCCCGTGGCAGCCGCCACACTCCAGAAAGCGGACGATTTGTCTTAATTCCAGCTGCTGTTCAGAGCAAACTGGGCCCTGAGAAAAGATTAGTCTTTCCTTGGTGCTGAAATGGCTGGGAACAGCAGCGTATGCTTGGCGTGAAGGGGATGTGTTGTCCTTCCGCTCTTGCAGAGCGCCCGCACCAGGTGCCTGTGGTTGGCCTCCCCCAGCACCCAGCCCACGATGAACAGCGAGTGACAGAACAATTTCTCTGCGAGAAGAATGTCTCATTTATTTTCTTTCATTTCGATTCAAGAGAGAGAAGCTTGTTCCCTCGCAGTCTCCTCTCAATGAGCTGTTCTTTTCCGGAGGGTGTTGATTTTTCTTGCTGTATGGTGCTAGCGGAGAGTAATGGACTGCGGCACGGTGGCTGCCGGCTGGGCAGCTGGAGCTGCGCCCCGTCCCAGGCGCTCTCCCGGCCTGACTCTCCTTCTTGCTGTTCCGAGCACAGAAAAGTGCCTCAGACTTGCTCAGGAGTCACTTGCTGAGGAGCACGTTCTGGGGAGCGATGGGGGAACCGAGCTGCAGTACTGGAGCTGCAATTGGGCAGTGGCCTGAAGGGTAAGGGCAGACTCAAGCTCTAGTTCCCGTCTCTCCTTGCCTGACCCCTGCCCGGGCCGCGGGGCTGCTGCGTGAAGGTGCCTGGGAAATGAGAGATTTAATAAGCACAGGGGAGCCTTACTCAGAGCTTTGATTTTATTTCCGTGAGGTTTTGTTGGGTCTTGGGGTTTTTTCCTCCCCAGAGAAGGCTTGCTTCGCTCTGGTTAGCATAGCCATTCAAACACATCGATTTGCAAATCTCGTACTCTTCACACTAAACACGGTGCCTTTGCTCACAGGAAGATCCATTTGAGTGTTTGTTTAAGCATTTAGATAGCTTTATGTAAATATATTTATGTTTTAATTTTTGCATATATGAAATGGGCTGTGATGCCGTTGCTGGCTTCTGAAGATTTTAAAAATTCTTTTGCTTTGTATCAAACTGCATTTGAATGAAAGCTGAAATTTGTCAAAATTAAAGCAAAACAACATTTTAAATTGTCTCTTTATCACTTAAATAAATGTTCCTGGACACAGAAGACAAAAAGTAAATTTTTCAGTACGTGTCTTTTGTATTTAAAGCTGACTGATCTTTTAAACAAAGGAGGATTATTTGGTTTGTATGAGTGGTTCTCACCACAAATTCTCGAAGGTATTTAAGTGCCAGAAAATAAGTAAGTATCTAGTGAGGTTTCAAAATTGCCTAAGCGGTTTCGGCATCTGCTTAGCTCTCCTCCATTTCGGTGGGAGTCTGACATTTGCTCTCTCTCTTTGTGTCTAGTCACCTTAATACATTTGAAAACCTGCCCCCAAATCCCTCAAGTTCGTGGAATAATGAGATCTCATTCCTTTCCCACCAGGGCTTTATTCGGAGACCGGGAGAGGAAAACAAGCTTCCTTACCTCCCCAGTTCTTGAATCTCCTTTCAGCTTTGAGTGAATCAGTCTGAATAATACGGAACATATTCTGTGTTTCCAGCTAAATTGAAATGGAAAGCAATCAGAGAAGAAAGCTTTTCTATGCAGCATAAGCTGAAAAACCCACATGGAGGAATGTGAATACCGGCATTTGCTTCATAATGAAAGGTGGATGTAATGTGTCCAGCGAGGGCCATGGCTGTGACATGTTTGTAGTGTTGGGGTTGATATCAAAAGCTGGTGCTGAAGGAAAAAAGCATGCTTGAATTCCTGGCTGTTGGCAGAAGGGCCATTTAGCCAGTATGTTTTTATAATTGTCTAAGTGCAGACTTCTGCACCGGCTGTCGTGCTGCGAACTTGGGTTAACCAGGTGCGTTTCTGGATGGGAGGTTCCTTTAGCGTAACTGAAATCTTGCATAAGCGAAAACATTAAAACCGGGATCAAATTCTTAGTTTGTCACTGCCCTGTGTGCCGCAGTGCCCGGGGCTGCTGTGATGGCCACGGTCATGCCTGGGTGGGGGCAGCTCCCCGAGACCCCCCCCTGCACGGCGAGGAGGGGGCTGTGCATGTCCCCTCTGCACGGCGGGGAGGCAGTGCCACAGGTGGAGATTGCCGCGCAGCGCTGCTCTGATTCCGGCTAAGCTCTTTAGTCAGACCTGTGCTGCGCTTTGGTGTGGTTCAGACGTTGGGTTCCTCCGGTCTGGCTGCATCAGCTCGCTGGGAACGGATGGTGTTGACAAAACCAGCCAAAACGGCACCTGGGGTCTGCAGGATGCTGGGGCCTGCCGCTCCCTGTGCCTGCAGTCGAGTTGCTGTGGTGGCTCCAGTGGCCGCCCTGTTATCCACACGTGCGGTTTCAACTCCCGTCTTTCGGCAGCAAAAGGCGTTCGGTGACCCAGCTCTGGCTGCTTGGCTGTGTCTCCCACCACAGCTCAGCTCCTCGGCACAAACACGGCTCTTGGTGAGGTCAGGCCATAGCCTGAGCAGAGACACCATCTAGGTTGCGATCTGCTTTCTTTTTTTCCCCTTTTTTTCTCTCTTTCCTTGTTGTGCCTGATTTCAGGTTGGTTTGTAAGCGGAGCAAGGCTAAATCCTGGACGTGGGGTTCGGTTCTTGTAATGCTGTAACGCTGCATCTCTGGTCAATGGCCTTTTTCATTATCCATATCCTTGTTTTTCTTAGGTATTTTTGTCGTTCCCTGAGGTCCAGGACCATGCTGGAGGAACAGACCTGGCCCAGGGAGGATCAGAAGTTGCTGTGCCAGTGTCCTGCCCTCTCCCCGTAGTGTTGAATTTGGGAATTGCAGCGACTCTTAACGTGGGCACCAAGCTGTGCAGCTGGAGCATGCTGCCCAGCCGCTACAAACTGATGGGAAGAGAATATTTTTCTGTGTAAAAATCAACTGGTTAAGTCTCTGACTTGGTAAATTATTTTTGAAGCATTGCTGTGAATTTGATCTGAGACCTTGGATAGATGAACCTTTGTTCTTCATCTGGAAAAGCAGAGCAGTAATTGATTTCCCCCCTAGGGAAATACCATGGGTAGACCCGTTAATGCCTGCGTGGTGTGTGGGACCGTGATGATGAACAAGTGTCTACCGCGCGAGAATGTGGATCCCAGCGTTGAGGATGCCTCTCATGCACTCTCAAAGTGCATTTACTCATGCGCTTTCTCTTCAGTTTCTTTCTAAATATAAAAAGTACCATGAAAAGTTGACATAGTGCATCAACTGCCTACTGCCAAAAAAAGTTTAAATTCCTGAGCACCTAGAATAGTAGAGATATGAACAAACGCACCGCTGCTGGGCACGGATGGTCTGGGTAGGATGTGTTTCTGGGGTTATAAATGAGAGTCTTGGGCAGAACCTCAGGGCACAACTTGGTGTTGGTGCCTGGGACGTGTCTGCAGCAGGATGAAAGTGAAGCTGCCGCGAGCCGCTGCTGCATGCACAGAAGTACGGTGTTTGCCTGTGCAGGAGCGTGCACAAGTGCCCCTCTGTCCCTGGAGACCCCAGGAAGGCTGCTGGCACTGAGCGGTGGGGGGTCCCCTCCTCGTCCCATGCCTCAGTGGCACTGGCAATGCTGTTCTTGGCCATGGGGGTTTAGTGGGGCCATGTGTGGCACGTGGGTCAGGTAGCATCGTCTGTCAATGGCTGCTGGGAGGAGACGAGGCGTAGGGACAAATGGGAGTGGAAAGAAGAGGGTTAAATCTGCGCCATCAGGTGATGGCTGGGAAGAGGCATTTTGGGATGGCATCCCAGAGGCCTTGCTGGAGTTGTCAAGTCCTGTCTGTGCTAATGCTGGCAGGCAGTTGTGGTTTCCTTCAGTGTTTCTATACTTGTGCAGTAGCTGAAGGGATACCGAGCGTGAGGTGGATTTCACTGTCAGTTAATTGTGAAGCGAGAGGAGATTTGGAGGAGATGTGACACATCTCTGAGGACTGGGAGAAATATCCTGCCATCCAAAAGGCAGTGCTTGTGCCCTGCTGCAGCTGATGCCAGCTGCCCTTTACCATGCTCGTGGTGAGAGTGTTGGCGCTGTGGGAACGCTGCCTAGCCATTCCCAACACGCCCGGTGTGGGTGACCCAGCCCTGCTTTACCCTCTGAGTAAAACACGCACTGTCCTGCGGTTGCGTTGGGTCTGTCCTGGCAGCCCTCCCTGGGCTGGTGCGGTCTCGAGGGATGTGAGGGAGCACGCAGGGATGGGTGAGGTGATTGCGATGGGGAGCGAGGCGCGGGGCTGTGCTCCGCACCAAGGGATCAGCTGTGGCATCCGCCGTCCCTGGTGAATCCCTGCTCTTCCTGGCTCGTTTTCCCTGGAGCACTGTGTGTTTGTGGCTTTGTGCGTGACCTTGTGCGTTCCTGTGGCATCGGCACCTCTGCACGTGTCCGCGTATCGCTGCAGCCAGCTAAGGGAGCAGGTTAGGTGCTGGCATGGGTGCAGAGGAGCTGCGTTACTGCAGGGTTTGGCCTGAGCTATTCAGCTCTGTGGAGGTGCAGTAACGTAGCGGGGTAGGGCACTAAAATAGTGATATAACTTGAAATGTGTGACATGGCTTCTTTATGGTGTGGCCCCATGATGCTGATTTTAGGAAAAATGTGCCCTATGTTTTAGGCTTGGTTCTGCAGACTAACCACACAGAGATTGAATGTGGTTTAAATTGAGTTCGCAGCCCAGCGTTAATTCGTCTCATTCTTGGAAAGTTTCCTCTTGGTGAGATTTCCTGCCTGACTCCTTACCATGGTCTCCTCAGCACGTCAGAGAAGTAGCACAGGTGAACTTTGTGGGTCCCAGGTTTTGAGACTTGCAAGCTCCTCTGTAGAATTGGTTTTGAAAGTATTAAGTTTTCCCCCAAGAAAATGAAATTTTGACAAAATCAAAATATTATGCAAAATAATATGTGATTAAATTTTGTTTAGGAAGCCTTTGAAAAGGAGTAGACATGTTTCTGCATCCAGTTTAGTATTTTCAGAATTTTTTTTTCTATTTTCCAACTGGAAATCTTCAAAATGAAATTTGAAGTGAAGCACTTTGGAATTTGTTTTGCTTCATGAAAGATACAATTCTTCTGTATCAAATTAGGGAAAATGTGGAAACCTCTTTTTTTTTGCTGGGTGGAAGATCTGCTTTGCTCGGAGGTGTTCAGCCAGCTGAGCGGCCGTTCATGGGAGCTGGAGCAGTTCCCTGACCGTGAGCTGCAGCTTGACCACGTGGTTAGAGCTCTTCCCAGAGACGTCCCCCAGGTAATTGCGCGGTATTTCTGCTGTGTCAGACACTTTCCAGAGCGTCTTTCCTAAAGCTGGCTGCTGCAAGGTTTGATTATAAAATCAACTCAAGAAAACCCAGCCAGCCTGCAGTCAAAGGTCTGCAAATCTGGATGGAAATGCGTGTGAGATGGAGGTTTTCGCACCGTAGTCCATCTGAGCGTTGCCTGCCTGCCTGGCAGCGTTGCAGTTTCTGGAGTCTAGACCTTTAATAAAGCAGTGTATTCATCAAGTACAGCTATCCAAAAGAGAAAAAAGGGAAAAACCCAGCAACAACCACAGACAGCCAGGTGGGCTTACAGGAGAATCTTTTGGGTACTCGGTCCCCTCAGGAGAACACGATTTCGTCCTTGGCCAAAGGCAGGAAATCTCACCCAGAATAAAGCATGGTGCAGCGCAGACTGTGGCAGCCACCCCCACTGCACCGTGCAGTCGCGGTTGGTGTTTGAGGAGCTTCATCTTTCCTCCAAAGAGTTTTAAGGTCAGCAGGCAGATGGGTGATATGCCCTTAAAATGAATTTGTGACACGACACAACACAGCGTCTGCAACGTTGCGGTGGGATGTGGATGAGACCTGGGCAGCGTGGCTCACTGTCGCTGGGATGCTGCTTGGCTGGCGCAGCACCTTCCCCAGCCAGTGCCATGCTGCATTGTTGACAAATGCGTGAAGTTGTGCGTCTGGTGATGTGTCAGCGTGTTGTGGTTTAACTGCTGAGACCAAGACACCACGTGACAAGCGTGTGCAAGGTGTATGCCTACCCTCACGGTGTGACCAAACAGAAGGTGCCTTAGCAGGGTCCTTGCGGTGGGGGCAGAGGGTGGTGGCTGGCAGCCCCTGATGTCTTCCATGGGGTGATCCAGCAATCCCAGTCATGAGGAGGGGGAGGGAAGAATCATTTCCCTGGAGATTTGCAGGAAACCCTCTGACGGGGTCTGGGAATTAATATGTGCACTGCCTTCTGGTGGCTGCTGCTGCGTTATTCTCTCTGGTTGCCTTGGGTCTCCTGAATCGGGATATTCCTCTGGTGGCTTCTTTCTTCATACCGGGGTGTTAACACTGTGTGTTGTGTTTTCCTGGGGTGTCATGGCTGCAGGCAAACCTGAAGAAATTCATGGAGTATGTGCAGATGCTAAACGCGGAGAAGGTCTGCAGACTGCTGGAGAAGGGACTGGACCCCAACTTTCATGATCCGGATACCGGAGGTGAGACTGGCTTCTCCAGAGAGTGGAGGATGACGGAGCAGGGCTGGGGAGAAAGTGTCCAGGGGACAGGGTGGGAATCTGGGGGAGTGGTTGGGGGTGTAGCAAATGATCTCTTGTCTGAAGTGTGAGGTTTGGGACAGAGGGATGTACGCTGAATTTCTCAGTAGCGTCTCTTCTTGTGGATGCTTGGGTCTTGGGAGCATGAAGTTAGAGAAGGCTCTTGGGAGGAGATGGTGTGTGTGGGAAGGATATGGAATCTGGGAATAGGTAATGAAATGAAGGAACTGTAGGGCTGTGCACCTTCCAGTGTGGGACTGTGGGGAGGGTGAGGCTGTCTCTGAAACTGGCAAGCTGGACAAATGAAAATTGCTGCCTGGGGATCTCTTCATGAAGCAGTCAGAAGGTTCAAGAAGTATTTTGGGAGTCCGGAAAATAAAATCTTGGCCTCTGGTTTCCTTGATTTATTTTTTTCCTTTTTTATCCTATCTATGTGAGCAAAATTAACCCCAGAGAGATCTGGCTGCTGGAGTGCTGGCTGGTGGGTTGTCTGTGGGCTCCTGGCTCTGAGAAGTGAGAACCAGATTCCAGCACACTTTCCTTGCTGATGGGGCGATGAGGGAGGACTTCTCCCCGTTTCCCCTGCTGTGAAGTCTTGTAGGCTTGTTCTGAGAGAGTTGTTGGTTTTGTTGTTCCTGTTTTAAAGTAATGCAGCTATTAGTATTTCTTATAGAGTTGGACTTCTGTGTGTGAATTATGGGCACACTTCCAACCCATGAGCAGAATCCAACCTGATGATTAATTTTCTGTGTTTCTGGTTCAGTTGGCTGGTTTTTCAGGTTGTTCTCAAACACTGGCTACCGTTGTACGCAGAAATTTACTGTGTCCAGACCATTTGTCAGCATGAAGATCAGGTGGCAGAGTGTGGTGTCGTTCATGCTATTAACCTCTCATGTCCTCTCAGATAGTGTGGCTGCATGCAACCTGCCCGTTGGGAACGGCCTCTGCCAGCTCACGATCTGGGAGAAGACAAACTCTGGTGCAGCCCAACTCTGGCAAGAACTGTTTGAACAGCACCCAGGAATGTTTATCCTGTGTAATTTGCTGGTGTAGCCACTCGGTCTGGACCTGCCAGGCTGTCCTGATGAACAACTGCTTGTATGAAAAATAGCTAGTAGCACGTGAGTGCGATCTGCCCTGGAGCATGTCCAAACAGCTCAGCTCCATGTGGTGTCTTTTTTGCCCAGGACCTTACAAGCATTTTGAGGGATCTTCCCTTATAGAGACAATCCTCCACTCTTCTAAACCTGATCCAGCTTTCCAGGACGTGTGGTATGGTGGAGTGCAGTGCGCTGCTTGAGAAGAGGCTGGGAGCGGTTTGTATCTGGTGGGGTTTGAACCCTGGTGTTATTTCACAGACGGGTAGAGGCTAATAGGAGCAGGCTTTGAGTGCTGGAAAGACTGTTAAATATAGAGCGCGAAGAAACAAAACCACCTGACTGAAATAGTAGTTTGGATCCAGTTCAGAACCCAGGGCAAAACCAGAGTGGATGCTATGAGATGCAAAAATACTGCTAGAGCAAGAGTTTAGACATCTCACTTCTGGAGTCCTCATTCTCGTGCAAAAACACTTCATGAGTGCTTGCTTTACAACCTGCTTCATGAACATGAAAGAATGACATAAAACTGCTCTTCAGTATTCATGGCTTCCTGGAATTTAAGACCAGATGGAGCTATTGTACCATCCGACCTGACCTCCGGTACCTTGCTGGATGCTCTTCCCCCCTGTGTGTGTGTGTGTGTTCACTAAGCAAAGCTTAAACATGTTTTCCAGAAAGTCATCAATCTTGATTCAGGGAACAGAAGATCTGTGCCTTTCCTTCTTTAAAATTCATGTCTCATTTAAATTTGTATGCTTCAGCTTCCAGCTGTCGTTACAGTTTATCTTCTAGCGTAAAGAGCACGTTAGTACCTGGTGTGCCTTCACATGGAGGTATTTATACATGGCAATCAAGTCAACATTCAATCTTCCTTTCCTTAATTAAAGATGGGCCAACCTCCTCCACTCTTTCATTGGCAGGCATTTTCTCCAGTTCTCCTGTTGTTTCTGTGGCGTATATGTCACTATGCCGTTTTTAGAGGTTTTTAAGAACGTGGGTACCAGATGGCTCACTGCCTGCCTGCACCTCTCGTCATGGGCTGGCTCAGCTCTTCAGGTCCCTGCTCTCCATCCTCCCAGGGCTGTGTTTGGGAGAATGGGGGTGACCCCACATCTCTGGGACGGGACCCCACCTTACATTCTGCCAGACAGAGGGGCCAGGAGGTTTTCCCTTCCTGTTCCTCCTCCTGTGTTGTCCTGCCCCTGCCTTAACCAGGGGTCACTTGGCCTGTGTTGGCTGCAGGAAGTGGAGCCGCTAAGCAGTTCCTTGCTTGGGAGCTTTGTTTGTTTTGAGGAGGTTGTTTTTCCTCCCGTTGTCTTCCCACACAGCTCAGGCTGGACAATGGGAGAGCATGACAGGAGCGTGCTGCTCCCCCGGCTGCCGGCTGCAGCAGCGCATGTGAGGAGGTCCAGCTTGGCCCCACAGGCAGGTGCATTTCGCAGAGCCGTGACCGCAGGGTGCTGCACGTCTCCTCCCCGACTTATACCATCTCAAATGCGTCCTCCTGCAGGGTTTCCGTGTCTGGTGTCCCTGGTTCTGGCATTGCCGAGCCCCGTTTGCTCCTAGCGCTCTTCCTGGCTTTGTGGTATCTACGAATCTGACCAGAGATTGGCACTCACTTCAGGATGATGGGCGAGGGTCTAGAACAGAGTCAAGCCCAACACCCTGAAGAGCCTCTTCAGCGCCCACGTGGTGGGGGTGTTCCCCAGTGACCACTCTGACTGCTGCTCTTCGGCTGGGTTTTTGTTCGTTTGGAACATGGAACATGGACAAAAGAAAATCCAAGGAGAATGTAGGCCCCCTCCGGAAGGTAACGGGTGTCGTGGTTACCCGGGATGTGGAGAAGGCTGATGTACTCAATGACTTTACTTTTTTGCCTCAGTCTTCACTGATAAGGGCTCTTATCTCCCCACCCAAGCTGTGGAAGGCACAGGCAGGGACTGTGAGGATGAAGAACCGCCCACTGTACTGGAAGAGCAGGTTCGGGATCATCTGAGGAACCTGAAGGTGCACAAGTCCATGGGGCCTGATGAGATCCATCCGCGTGTCCTGAGGGAACTGGCGGATGAAGTTGCCAAGCCACTGGCCATCATATTTGAGAAATCATGGCGGTCTGGTGAGGTCCCCGATGACTGGAAGAGAGGGAACATAACCCCCATTTTTAAAAAGGGGAGTAAGGAAGACACGGGCAACTACAGGCCGGTCGGCCTCACCTCTGTGCCTGGCAAGGTCATGGAGCAGATTCTCCTGGAAACCATGCTAAGGCACATGGAGAGCAAGGAGGTGGTTGGTGACAGCCAACATGGCTTCACCAAGGGAAGATTGTGCCTGGCCAATTTGTGCCTGGCCTTCTGTGACGGGGTAACAGCATCGGTGGACAAGGGACGGGCAACGGATATCATCTACCTGGGCTTGTGCAAAGCTTTTGACACTGTCCCACACGACATCCTTCTCTCTAAACTAGAGAGGCATGGGTTCGATGGATGGACCACTTGGTGGATAAGGAGTTGGCTGGATGGCCGCACGCAGAGAGTGGCAGTCAATGGCTCAATGTCCAAGTGGAGACCGGTCACGAGTGGAGTCCCTCAGGGGTCCGTGTTGGGCCCGGCCCTGTTCAACATCTTTGTCGGCGACATGGACAGTGGGATAGAGTGCACCCTCAGCAAGTTCGCCGATGACACCAAGCTATGTGGTGCCGTGAACACGCTGGAAGGGAGGGATGCCATCCAGAGGGACCTGGACAGGCTGGAGAGGTGGGCCCGTGCCAACCTCATGAAGTTCAACCAGGCCAAGTGCAAGGTCCTGCACCTGGGTCGTGGCAATCCCAGGCGCAAATACAGACTGGGCGGAGAATGGATGGAGAGCAGCCGTGAGGAGAAGGACTTGGGAGTGCTGGTGGACGAGAGGCTCAACATGAGCCGGCAATGCGCCCTTGCGGCCCAGAAGGCCAACCGCGTCCTGGGCTGCATCAAGAGGAGTGTGGCCAGCAGGTCGAG
>WHYT01016011.1:0-130004 GCA_009806455.1 Tetrax tetrax
TGTAGAGCACTGGAACAGGTTGCCCAGAGAGGTGGTGGATGCCCCATCCCTGGAAACGTTCAAGGCCAGGCTGGATGAGGCTCTGAGCAACCTGATCTAGTCAGGGATGTTCCTGCTCCTTGCAGGGGGGTTGGACTAGATGACTTTTGAAGGTCCCTTCCAACTCTAGCCATTCTATGATTCTAAAATGTAGCACAACCAGCTTATTAACCTAATAATGCAAAATATATTCTGGTATCTAGTTTGCACCTTGCTCCATTTTGTCTATTATCTGAAAAGACAAATCTTTTTTTTTTTTTTTTTCCCCACAGTAGTCGATTTTCTAGTTACCTCCTTTCCACTTAGAGCAAGTCATACAGAAAACATCAAATATTATTCTGAACAGAAGGTAGTTACATTATCTTCATAACAGGATTTTATCTTTACATACATTTTGGGCCAATGTTCTGAAGGAGCATGAGCTTTTGGATTTTTAAGCATATTCGTTTGACCAATGCTTCTGCCTCAAGGGTAAATAACCCAAATAGATTTTTAAAGCGTTTTAATTAATCTTTTCAAATACCTGTGTTTTTCTTGATTTAATGCAGTATAGCCCAATTTACTTTGGAAATGAATCAAGCTAAATATGAAATAACTCTGTGTTAGTTTTCAATGGCAGCATCTACAACATGGCTGAAGTGATTACTTTAAATTCACACCATTAATGAATTCAAATTAATCTTGAAAGACTATAGGTAGACAAGCTGTCTAACTCTGGTATTATGCAGAATTATGTCTACTTAAGGATTGCAGTAATTTCCAAACTCGTCCTGAAAATCAGTTTGCTTGCCCACGTAATATAAATGCTGAAAATTTGAAATTGTAATCCAAAAAATGTTTTATATTGCAGTTGTAATTTCTAATCAGGTCGACTGAGGGTTCATTGGTATAGTCCCACATACACAGCAAGTATAGGACCGAGGTTTGACAAAACATCCTTTCTTTAAAGTATGTGTAAATTGTCGTAATGTATTTTGAATTGTTGACCTTATCTGTAAGGTAGATAGATTTGTTGGAGTTCATGGAGTTTTAAATAAAGTGTTAAAATTACATGTGATACAGTACACATACAGTGAGATAATCAGTAGCAATGTTGTGGAATGGTTACTAGGAGACAAAGACACACCAGGTAAGCTGCTAAACACCTGAGTTGCCATCTGTTTGTTCACTACTGTGATTTATTGAATCTATTCTTCATGTAAATGGTCGTTCACTGCTTTTAAAAATAAAGATTTTGCTTGTAGAGTCATGCTACAAAAACACTGGCAGTGAGAGTATGTGATGGAAATAGTTCAGTTCAGTGTACCAAGCTTGTGTCTCAGGTGTGATACCCTACTCTGTACATGAGGCTTGTGATGCAGTTAGCAAGCTTGATGACCATGGAGGTTCGTGATCTTGTCAGGAGCCCTTTGCAGGCAAATAGACAGGGAAGATGTTCAGTGAAGGAGCCTTGGGCATGAGCAAGCCATCTTAAAAGCTAAAGAAGACTTCATGGTGGAAGGTTCAAAAGAGGCTTGGCTGTTCCTGAAACGAGAAGATAAGGCTGCCGAAAGAAAAGAGAGTGTGTGCACTCTGGAGCAGGGATAAAACAGGGCATTCCTCTACTCTGTAACCCAGTAATCTCCCCATTTATTGCTGCTTTGTTGAGGGCAAGATAGCCTCTTCCAATTGTTGTTTCCTGATATAAGGTTTTCTCTACATGAAGCTGGCTTAAATTTTTATGTCTTGTGTGTTGTATAATATTGTATGACATACGGTATGAATTGACTTGATATATGTTTTATCATGTAGGAATCAAAAAAATTGTGGCATGGTCATATTGAATCTGTCTGGGCTCATATTTTTAAATGCTAAGGCAATCTACGTATCTACACACATTCATTTTAAATCTACTTATGTCATGGTGGAAATACTTTTACTACATAGTAGCGTTCATGCTGTCAGTGTACTTCCATGCACAGCAAAATTTCCCTCTTGGCTCATTTCTATTCATAAACGAAAGTCATTGAGAAGTTAATACTCTGCAGTTTTAAAGAATCTACTCTATCATGCCTCAAACCAGCAATGAAAAAATATACGTATTTTGCAAAACTTGCATGGTTAGCATTATTTGTACTTTATAACAATATAAAAATCATCATTTACATGGGTAAGCTATCCAGGCCTTTTGCTGTGTTCTGGCTAAATAACTCTGTGTTTGGAAGTGGACTTCTGTTTTACATCTATTCTGGAAGCGCACTGTTAAAAAGACTGATAGCATTTAGAATCACATAACTTTGGGTTTCCTTTTCATGTAATTATTATCCTTTAATTTAAAATCAAATTTATACCAAAAAAATTGCAACAGTAATCCAGGTACTTTCTGAGGGGGAGGGACGTTAGATCTCAAAGCCATGGCCTAACACCAAAGCAGTGGTCAGTCAGCTTTAGGATGCAATCTAGAACTTGCCTGAGAGAGGTAAAATGCACACACGGCAAAGCTGCTCAGAGAAGTCAAAGCAGGAGCTCAGCCATCAACCTGTCCACCCTGTTGCCTATTCATAGCAGATATGAATGAGAGCAGATCTGATGATTCAAGGTTCAGGACAGCAGTTGATGGTAGCAACAACCACATAAGAGCTAGAACTGAGCAATATACCTTCTCATATGAAGGTGCAACTCTCGTCATCTGTTCATCTGACAAGGGACAATGTAAAGAACTGCCTTAAATATCAAAGACTGTGATAAGATGTGTCATAGTTTTTGCCCAGAAAAGTCTGCAGAAAGCCAGTAAGCAATTAGCAGAGCCCTTTCTAAGAACTGGTCTTTCATGTGAGTCAAAGTTGCTGGTCCCTTGACGGAGTCTTTTGAAAAAGGGTAGGAAGTGGACCAAGAGCATTACTTGATGTACCACCATGAGCAGAGAAAGAAAGAAGATACAGCTCCAAGGGAGAGCATGAAGTCCTTTTTATTACAAAAGCTTGCAATGTCATGATGTGCATCTGCAAGATGATTCCAGGAAAGAACATTTTTTTCTAGGAGAGCAGCTGTCACCTAGCAGAGGCCTTTTTCTGCACTCTATTGAGATACATCTGCTCCAGCATGAAATACAAACTGAAAGTGATACAAAAATCCTCAGAATGGATGCTATGAAAGCCAAGAGGTATCTAAGCCATATTTCAGAGAAATCACAAATTAACAATCAAATGATGAGGTCACATTGTGCTACTTTGCAAAATCAGATGGAGCCATGACAGTTTGGTTTTACTTGAGGCAAGTAAATGCCGTTTTAGATTTTGATGCCTGCCTCATGACATAGATTCATATTTAATAGCAAAGACTCAGTATGTGGTTTTCCTGTGCCTCATAAAAGAGTATTGACAGATTTCTTTTCGTAGCTGCCTCCTGTACCAATTTAGAAAGATGCCCTTTAGGCTGCAGAGATTAATGGATGTATCATAGATCAATGGGTAGTTTCCTGAGGCTTTATGCACAGTACATCATTGCATGTCTCAACATGTAATTTTACGTGTGTATAGGGAGTTTACTGTGAAACATCTGTAAGTAGTCTAACAGTTGCTTCAAAGATGTGTATCTTGCATGTAGCCCATGCAAATGAGCAATCAGTCTCCATGGGACATTCCACTTTGGTTATGCATAGGTAGACAATACCCAAGAGTGGAAAAATTATAAAATGATCAATAAAAAGCTGGTGAGAGGGGGTTAAAGGGGGAAAAAAGCAACTTGGTGGGATAGAGAATAGTGAACGAAGAAAATGTGGGGGTAAGGATAGAGAAACTAGGAAAGAAAGACACAAAAACTAGAAGAGGAAAACAGAGAAGAAAACAGGAGACAAGAACCTGGAAAGAGGGAGAAAAGGGGATTTTTTTCTTACTATTAGAAATAATGACCTGTGAGATAGACTGGAGGTTCTGCCTCAGACACAGCTGGTATGTGTAATGGGAAACCAATGGTAAATATTATGGCAAAGGGGTTTAACCAACAAAGGGGTATAACCTGGGACACAGGATGATTTAGTAGCCCAGGACTCATAGATCGGTTACCCTGACAGCTCTGCTGCACTTGCACCACAGCTTGCTGGAGCTCTTCCCAATGTTCTGGCTTTTATTTCTGAGCTGGAACTGTGAACCTTGTCTCACTGCACAGAAATCGTCTACTGGAAACAGTGGACCAAGTATTACAGAGTCTTTCTTTAGCTCAGTGGGACACAACTAACATTTGATAGAAAAAAAATGATACTTAATAGAGTCCATGTGTGGGGTTTTTTTGCGCATTTCCCCTCCTCCACTCATCCATAAATCAGTGTGCTAATTGCCTCCACACAATTGGCCAAGAGAGAAATGTGGTTGCTCACTGTTTCATAATTTTAGACTGTGATAAGCCATTTATTCATGTGCTTTAGGCATGATAGTGCAGTTGTAGCTCTTCCTTTGTGCTTGCTGCCCTCAGTGAACAGGGTGCAAGGTAAACATTTATCAGATCATTTTGGAGGATTCATGTCAGAAGTGTGCTGCCCCGATGGGATGTCTACCTGCGGCCTGAAAACAAAGGAGATTGGACATGAAATGTCTATGCCTTTAGTGGTGCCTGTGCAAGTACCATTGTAAGGCATGAACTGATCAGGTCTCTGTCAAGTAACTCCACAGGATTTCCTGCAGAGCTTCCAGGGCTTTTTTTTTTTTTCCCACTTCTTTTCTTTTCTTTTTCTTTTCTTTTTGTTTTTTTTTCTGGTGGGCTTATGGCCATATTCTTCAGTGTCATGTTCAGTCGCTGCACTTGTGGTCTGGCCCAGAGAGTCGTCCACTGTTCCATAGCTCTCCTCACAGGGCTGGAATTCCCATGATTGGAGAAAAGTTATTCTAGCAGACCGATCATATGTTTTTATGTAGTAGCAACTAAGTGGGAAAAAAAACCAGCTAATTCTTTCAGAACTGAATACCTGTTTACCATGCCCTATATTGTCAGTCTGAAAACTCTTTGTTTCTGTTTTTATTGAAGAGCTTTATTCAGTAGGTCCCTGAATGCATTGCACTTTAGCTTAAATGAATTGTTCATCCTTATCTTGCCTATAGGGATATATCCTTGTCGTGTCAAGACACAAACCTCTAATGACATAATCTAGAAACGCAATCCAAAACCTCACACTGAGGAAGCGTGATGCCAATCACCAGCTTGGAGAGTCTTTTACCCTCCTGTCTCTAAGCAAGCTCCAAGTGGCTGGGCCACTTAACTAACCACCACAGCTAGGTATAATTTTGCAAAACCTCAGAATCTTTTAGAACAACAGCATACAATTACAAAATGGTGGTTTGAGATCACAAATAGTCTTGACCCAAAATCTGAGCATAAAACTTTGCTCCCTGTCCCAGAGAGCACTGTAGGAAGAAAGCAACGTTTAAACAGAAAGTGAAGCAAAACACTTTTAACCCAAAGTACTATGCATTCTGAGAGATGTTCTGGACTTTTGGTTTTGATTCCGTGATGCTGACATTAACATTGTTGTATAGCTTGTAGAAGCATAGTGTTCCATGTGCTAGCAAAAGGACTTATAATCATGGCAGTCTATCCATCAAGCATTAAAATGAGTGCCATTGTACTGGTTTACATCAGTGGAAAGTGCCTTGAGATATTTTGTTATCTGTAACATACATGTTGGATTTTGCCATTGGAGACAGTAGCTCACAGACTAAACTAGCTACTGATATGAGATACCGTGTAAAGCATGAAATCTTGAGAATTGCTTTACCTCACATGAACTAAACCATTCATTTCATGGATCTGTTTCCTCCTCAAGCAATCTCCTCCTCTTAAAAATTTTTTACCCCCTGCCTGATCTCCAACGGTACAAATGTGTTCATTAATCAAGATGTACAGCAAACATGACATTGCTTGAAAAATACTTGCTCAGTGAACATGCTACTTTCAATTACAGAGAGTTCAAGCATGCCATGATCTTTTGAAATATTGCACACCATTTTCCATGCCATGAAGAGGCATAGTGGTGTTACCTGAAAAAAATCTCTCCTTTATATTCAGCCAGCATTTCAGGCAGCACTTTAGAGCCTAGGAGAGATTATTGCTCATGATTGCTCTTCATAAAGTTCATAGCAGGTCTCTTTTTTTTGTTTTTTTGTTTGTTTGTCTGTTTGTTTTGGGTTTGGGTTTTTTTTTGTTGTGGTTTTTTTTTTATTATTTAAAGAATGCTATTTCCCCCCTCCCCTTTCTTCCAGATTGTTTTATTTCATAGGAAACTCTGGAGCAATTTACATACCTTTTGAGTCATGTGAGAAATTTTCTAGCAGCTGAGCAACTGGATGGAAGTTGTGTTCTCCCGTTCAGACAGATGGTCTTGTTTAGCTGTCACATTTTAACTGTGTAGCTTACCCAGGATTTGTAATCTTTTCATAACTAGTGCTAATCTTTTGAACTTCTACAGAATCTTTCTATTGAACTCTCAAAGCTCTTCACAAACACAATTGAATTTAGCCTCATATCAGCTCCACTGAGCAGATCACTATTCTCATCTTCAAGATGGGAAAGCTGAGACACGAGGAGTAAGACCAGATGTCTAAATGAGATATCTGACATCAGGCAATAGGGTTCCTGTTCAGACACGCTGGTAACAACTTTTGCTTAAGAATCTCACTAAATTTTGTAAATGCTACTTCAGCTGCTATTGTTGCTATTATTTTTGATGGTAGGTATCCAAGAAGCAAGGAAAACTGAAATGGCAGGTGGTAAAGCACAGGCCTGGCAAATTTTGAAAGGTGACAACACTGTGGGTGAAAGCAAAAGTTGTAAGAGAGGTGAGTATGGAAGGCAGGTGAGCGGTCAAGACTGAGGGGATGAGCCGTTCAGACATTAACAGGATATTAAGATGACTGTCACTGTGTTCAACAGCTACCCAACCAAATCAGAAGCCTGTCTACATTGAGCTGCATCAGGTGTCTGCTGTTGAGATGACAGTGAACCAGCATCTTTCTGGTTTGAAGATAGTGGGAGGAAAGGAGGAGAAGGTTTTTTTTTTCCATAACCCCCGTACTGCTATTAACATGAAACCCTGTTGGTAAACACAGGGTTTAAATGCTTGTGGCAAAAATGCCACAATGGTAGTTACTGCAAATAAAATGTTGTTTACTCAGGGAACAGCGATGGCACAAGATATCACCATCTTCCTAAATGGATGCAGGGCGTATCCCTTTCTGTATTTGCTTAGCTTCACTATTAGCTATGGACATGGTACACTGCACTTCCAAAGTACAAGTGCTGCTCAAAGAGAGTCCTCACATCAGAGTTGACACTAAACAATTGAAGAGTAAGAACCATAGTACTTTAGAAGTGGGAGCTAGAGGGCCATCAGCTTAAAGATATAGGTCAAATTCTGAAGAGAGAAAATATTGAAAGAATGGAAAATTATATTTAAAAAAAAAAAAAAGATTTGGTAAAAAGGGATCATGCAAGACTGTATTCTTACAAGACAATCTAATCTAAGTGAAGGAAAATACTGCAGAGCTAAACTTCAGTGAAGAATGTAATGGAATATTACAGAGTTACTGTCATTCTGGTTGGTCATTTGCACAAAAATTATAAGGTGGATAAGCAACTGGGTAAGAAAGAGGCAGAATTGGGGAGATATCAAAAAAAGAGGGAGATTCCTATGAGTCCTTTCACAGTCTTCCACCTGTTCCAAGCTGGAAGCTTATAATTTGGAACGCAGCCAGTCTTGTAGTTGTATTCTCAACCGTACGAGACACTGAGGGTGGGCTATTTTTCTTAATATCGACGGTTAGTCATAGGGTCACTGCTGGAGGCAAAGGTGACACCAAGGTCTTTGTCACAAATTACAGTTTCTCTAGTGTACTTTTCCTTCCATGTTTAACTTCTCTTCCCATGCATGCTCTCTTTAACTAGCTTTCTCTTTCTTCCTTTGCTGTCTTTCTTACATCTTGTGTTTCCTGGCATTCTTTCAATGTACTCTATATGGCTTTTAAAATCTTTTTATAAATCCTTTGAGCTAAACTGTTCACCTTAATCTCTTCCTGTTCTGGTTGTACAAGAACTGAGATGGTACATTCCTATCTGCAGCAATAGTCCATCTTACCATCTTTAGCTGTAAAGATGGTGAACTCACTACAAAAAAAAAACAAACCAAGAGCTACAAGATGTTTTGAACATTGACCAAGACTCGGGGACAATCTATAGAAAATCTTTTCCTACTTTCATTCCAGATTTAGTGCTCTTTTGTTCACATCTCTTAACACCAGAAGAAGACAGAACATTTGAAGTGGGCAGTTCAAACAGATGATGTCAGCATTTTAAGTGGATGAGTAAGATTGAGAGACAAGATGAAAATTGCAGCTTATACCACTTCATCATTTTATTGAAGTTATCATTCAAATCTTGGCAGAGCCAATATCTGGAACAATATCTATTTTAATGTGACATAAGTTAACACCATAAGGAATATGGCAGAATGATCAGCAGCCAGAGGGAATTGATTTGTGAGATGGATAGCTAACATTTCTTGATAATTCAGTCAATTAAGAAGTGTGATTGCTTATTTGATCACATCAGTTAAATTACTGAAATAAATAGTAATGGAAGAGCATGAGGTGCAGATATGATGGCAAATATTTTAAGCCATAATTTCACAGATCTAAATCCTGAACTGTTTCCAGAGGCAGTTGTTTCACTGCAATAACGGGGCATTCCTTGACTGAGGACAGAATTAAAAAAAAATTAAAAAATTAAAAAAGAAAAACCAGAAAAATAAATCGACAATATGACACAAAAGTTTCTAGTTTAAGGTTACTATCTCCACATTTCATTTGCAAAACACAGCAAGCCTGTTAGGCCTATAAAAATACATTTACTTTCATTTGGAATGGCAGAGCCAGTCACATAGACAAGACAGCATAAACACAAGAACTGGGCTCTGCATGAACCAGAAAACATCCTAAACTCACAGTGATACCTAGGTTCAACTCTTGGTTTTCCCAGAGATTTTCTCTTGTAATATTGGACAAACCTCTTCATTTGCCTGGGCTTCCATGTCTTGTCTGTGCAGAACAAAAGCTGTCATGCCATGTTCTTTAGTGCTTACTATGATGAGGCTCGTATATGAGTTGTGGTTGTTGATGAAAATTTAATTATTGGGCATACTGAGAGTTTTTCTAATAGAGCAATAATAGACATAGCAACCATATGTGAATTAGACTGCGAAAATGTGCAGCCAGGATATACTGTGAGAGTATGGAGAGTTCCAAATGAACTCTGATCGGAGATGTTAGGTCTACACATCTCTACTGATATCAGACCCCAGCTGGCTTGGAAAATGATACTGACTTTCTACTTTTATTTAGTCAAACCAGAAGATGAGTAAGTCTCTTAGGGGTAGTTAATAGTTTTATATAACAGTAACAGAAAGTAACTTTTCCTGATATAGTTTGTAAGAGGTTTTCCAGCATAAAGCTTCTACAAATAATAATGTCTTCTCATCAAAGGCAAAGCTTTTTTGTAGTGCTTTAGGGATGTTCACTAGCAGTTACCTCCAGGAAAACCTCCCTGCTAGTCCTGAGGAGCCAATCCTAGAATCCCAGTTAGAGAGGTCAAATCTGGGGGGGAAAAAAAAAAAAAAAAAAAAAAAAAGAGAGTGATGCCAGCATTAAACTGTTCACTGATGCTTTGATCATTTCCATGAGATGCTGCAATGGGGAGATAAAATGGACAATAAACATTTCAGGGCAGCTGGAGTATATCAGGTCTGCCACAGGTAAAGGATTTAGTCTGCTACTCCAAAAGCGACATGGATGCTGCAGAAGGCATAAGGGGAGTTGTAAGGTACTGAACTGATTTAAACTTATGTAGTCATCTCTGATAAATAGGAAGTTGTTAAGAGAAGAAAAAAAAAGAGAGGGAAAAAGAGAAGTCAAAAAGAATAGCACGTTAACACCATTATTTTTCCAAGAAATAACATATATTAACTGAAAGCCAGACTAATATCCTTTTGGAAGGCTTTCACAGGGACCTCTAAAGGTTATACACAGGTTAATATAGATATATTGTCTTTAGAATTTTACAGTTCCAACTAGACTTCTAATACTTAGCAGGCAGAACAGAGTCACTTAGTCCAGTATCAATAATATTTCCTCCAAAAATAACCCTGTAACCTTGTTCCATCCCAGGCGAAACACTTGCACAGGGCTTGTGCTTATTTAAAAAATACTAGTATTGAGCAAATTATGTATAAAGCTCCTTAAGATTATTTTCTATATATGGAGCATTGCTTGTTAAACACTATTCAGCCTCATATTGCTGGTTTTGGAGCAGGAATTGCTAGCTGAAATTCTGTATACGAGTCCCTTTGGCATGAAGATCTGTGAGCTCCTAAATAAGCACAATTAGTATACCTGTCTTATGCTCCTGAGGCATATAATTTCTTTGACTGTTCATAGAATAACTGGTTCCTCCCTGGAAATGTTGCTAGATACCAAATGTTTCATACTTTTTAGCGCAAATAAGTTTTCCTTAAATTTGTCCTAAAGATGTTTCTCATAATTCCTGTATTTAGAACACATTGATCATCCCAGCCAAGGAGTAGAAATAATACCATGTGAATTAGATGCCCAGTCTCACATCACTGAATAATGGAAAAACAAATAACTGAACAACATAAAAATAATTCATCGGCTGCAGTTCAGTGAACAGCTTTAATGAATGTACTCAAACACTGAGCAGTTCAGAAATCAAGAATGAGTCAGAGAAAGAAGAGAAGATTGAACTTATTGGGTGCTATACTTGCACTTGGTGAACATTTCCACCAGCTGCAGCCAGTACGTTTCTGTCATGAGGCTGCTGCTGTCCTCTTTGCATTCTGCTCACCCCCTTTCCTGAAGCCCAGGAGCCTGTTCTTAATCCCTTCTCTGTTGCTGAGGCTTCTAAAACTGCTTTATGTCTTTTATGCTGTCATACGTACTTGCACTAAAAGGTACTGCAAAGCAATTTACAGTTATGTATGGCATCACTTTTTACATGTCACCACATAAAAGAGCCTTGTACCATTTCCATTTTAAAACCTTATTTCAGGTTTTATAAATCCTGCCTGCTTCTAATTACATCAGGCTGAAGACAACAGTTAACCCCCCAGACTGATTTACAGCAAATGGTAGGCGGCTATTTATTTTAAAATATGAGACATCAGAAAAGGTAGTGATTTTGCATAGTCTCTTTTTTTAATACCAGGCTTTAATTCACAAGAGGACACAAAAGCTCTGATTATTTACCCTGTAATGGGAGATAAATTAAGTGGAATTAATTGGACTACAGTATTAAGAAATAGAAAGAACTGGCTAAAATTTGTCAAGGGTTGTCTTTTTCACATTGTCCTTTACATGAGAACACAAGGGATTGCTTGAAGATATTCAGAGCTAATACATAGAATGAAGAAAAATATTTTTTTTTAATGAAGTATATAATCAGTGACTGCTCTGGGGGTTAATCAAGGCAAACTTGGTGGCTGAATTACAAATAGGAGTTATCAATCTCTTGGTATATTAGAAGCAGCTATTGCTTTACAAAGTATGGGCTATATCTTTGCCCAGTGAAAACCGGTATCCTTGTACTTTGTGAATTAGATGCAGGAACTGGTGGTGCCTGGAACAATGAAACACTAGTGCAAGCTACCCAGAGACTAGGAAATAGCTTTGACTTGAGGTTTTGAATAGTAAGCTAGACAGTGCCTTCTTTGCCTCAGTCTTCACCTATGAAGTCTCACAGGCACATCCCACAATAAGGGTTGAACCAGGAATTACCAGAGAGAGTGTGACCCCTAGAAACCCGTCAGACCCAATGGCTACCTGCAGCAAAGCTGTTGAGAGAGCTTGCTCACTATTATCTTTGCATGATCAAGATGATCAGGGAGTTAACATCTGAGTTAGGGTATTACAGTCCAGGTGAGTAGAGAGCTAGATAGGTAAAAACTTGGCTGGGTGGTGGGGGTGAGACGTCATGGCTGTTGAGTTGTATCCTATTTGGATTATAGTAACTGTGGGGTACTGCAGGGATGTGTCCTGGGACTCATCCGGTTTAATATCTCTATAAATGGCTGGAGGAGGCAACAGTGGGGTTTGCAAATGACACCAAATTTGGAGGACCAGTTGACAGGCAGGAGAGCATGCTGGCGGGACAGGCCATCATGGATGCTGTTGCTCATAGATGGGAACAAAGCTGTGCTTATATAAGCACACTACTTTGTTCTTATATAAGCAGAGGATGTGATAAAAAATGTACAGATCTTTCTTCGTCTGCTCCAGTTCTCTTGTTTACAGTGCAGCCTTACTTGTTACTTGTTGTATTCAGTTTAATCTCCCTTTGCAAGTGGACTGCTGGGTATTGACCAGTGCCAAGGGCCAGGAAACATCACTCCACAGAACTATCTTTATTTCAGCTTTCAGTATGTTACTCTTCCCCTTACTGTCCCTCAGGCCTTGGTAAATCTCATAAAATCCTTTTCAGATTGAAATCCTACTCTTCCCAAGCTGTAATGTGTTTTACAGCATGTATTTCTCTATAGTTGTTGCAGTCTCTTGTTGACATTCTTTAGGTAGAAGTTCCTTGGCTGGTAAATGTTTTCCTCATTCTTAAATTTATCCACTTTGTTTCGTTCAGAGCAATGCATGGGGATAATAAATTGGCTCACAAAGTACCTGACACTGCTTCTTAGTTCTTTCTACCATGCCAGTTTTTCGTAAGACTGAATTCTAGGGATGCCTGGAAGAAGCCAGCAGCATTTTTCCCACTTAGACATCTCCCAGAAGAGCTGCAAGCTGCTTGGATTTCTCTAGTAAACTCACTCAATGGATGTGCTTCCACAAAAGTTGTTCCAATAGTTTAATAGATTTATTCCATAATACGATAATAAACAGTTGTTTCAAATGTCAATTTTAAGGCTTGCAAAATGTAACTATGTAGAGGAGTAAGATTGGAGCATAAATCAGCTCAGTAAAACAGCTTTGTAAATATTTATGAGCACAAGGCTCTTTGTTTTGCACCAGCTCCTTCTGTGTCTTCATCTTATATTTTCACTTGCTTTAGTTTATGGCTGGTAGTCTAGGCTGAGTACTTGACATTGCTAAATTGTTGCCTGTTTTCTCTGATATCGCATATACCACAGTCCTAAATCTTTATTGACTGCAGGTGAATGTATGATCTATAGAAAGAAACCTGTTTGCATAGAAGGGCAGACTCTGAATTCTGATGGACCCATATGAAGTTCAACCGGCGCCACTTTGCTGAATAAAGCATAGCCTGGATTTGTCCACATGAGCTGGGGCAGGACCCAAGCTGCCTATTTGTGTTACTATTTTGGATGAAGCTGGTTATGCAGGAGGGCAAGGAAAAGGAGAGACATTAAAAAGGTGGTTGAAAGGATGAAAGGTAAAGGTGTGGAATTAAGGAGATGTGAAGAGGCCATGAAGGAACAGTGGGAAAAGAATCCGAGCTGTTAGGATACAGCAGGGACAGTCTAGTGGGGACTGCAAAGATGAGTTGTCATTTTGTGCAAAAGTCTTTGCTACCCTGGCCATGATCCTTGCCCCAGGCATTCTGGCATTTCAGTGGCCCACAGAAGAAGGAATGACCTTTTTACTCCTTCCTGTGCAGTAGTCACAGGTGAGGGCAGAAGTACACACTCATGTAGGCATCACTTTTTGCAATTTTTACAAAGTTGTGTGTGTGCTCAATACTCCCATTTGTGCCCTGTTAGGGATGCAATTTCTATCATTCTTCACTAATTCACACCAAAATTGCTGACTTAGTTGCATTTTCTCTGTATTTAACTAGCAGCAGATAGCACCATGTTAATTTGTATAATAACCAGAAACAAAATCTAGAAATAAACCTACTGATAATTTCCAGTGTTTAACCCAATCCTTGAAGTTCATGAGTGGTCAGTTTGGACTGAGATAAGTGCTATCATTTTTCTTCTCTCTTGGCTGCTGGCTCTCCAGCCTTTTTGGACTACAACCCACAAGGGATCTGAACAGGTGGTGCTTGTGGCAATTCAGGATGGATTATTCGCATTGAGAAGTTGGTTTCTGCTGCTTCGTGAGAGACTTTGGCAGATCAAGAGCTGTTGCTCCTGATACCCTGCCAGGAATGCTTCCCATGTGTTTCTGTATGTCTTCACTGAAACTGCGTGGGATCAACAGAAAAGGGGGTTTGGGTGTGAAAACATTTTCCATGATGTTTACACATCTTCATTTGAGAGTTGTAAGGACAGCCAGATACACTGCCACTTAAACAATTACTTGTATTTAATCATGTTTGCATTTTCATTAGTGAAAAATAATGGAGAGAGATAACTCATTCATTTGCATGCAGGCTTATCAGAAGATTCCTATACATTGTACAAATTTACATTGTTTAATGTCTTAGCATGCATTTAATTATACCCATGCAGATTTAAGTGTCTTTCTGACTGCAGTGGTATCATTCATTAGTAATTCCCCTGAAGTCTGATGATCATAGGTTTGGCATAAACACACACAAAAATATTCAAATTGTAGATTTTGGGAAGCTTATTGGCTCTTCTTCCTGCAGTTGTGACAAATTTTGTATTTTTTTAGACACTCCTCAAGCGCACAGCTGGTGTACTTGAGGAAATAAAATGCTGTTTGATCAAATAGGATGTTTGTCTTCACTGAGTCGTGCTTGAGGCTTTTATTCTTTCATTTGTGTAGTTAGTCAAAAAAGATCTTAGGATCTTTTGCAGGTGACTTAACTCCCAGGTGTGTCCCTTCACCTCATGTTTCCTGCTGGCCAGTTCCAGGCAAGTCATGTCCATGGTTTTCTGCAGTCCTCAGGTTGCTCTTCCAAGATGCCAGGCTCTCCACATCCAGGACACAGGGCTAGGGTGGATCCAGGTGTTGTGAGCCAAGCCAGTGGACTTTGGAGATGCAGAGTGGTCATCATGAAAGCATGGACATTTCCAGAGTATCTTGAGAGGAATTAATGATGCCATTGTTCTCCACCTAATTCCTAGGAAAAAAAAAAAAAAGAGAGCATAGTTCTGTTGTCATTAATTCCTGTGAGATTGATGGAAAACTTCTGCTTCTGTGAAATTAATTGGGTAAGAACAGGAACGTATCCTCACTCTAGCAGATACCTTGTCTAGATGCAAAAGCCAAGTTTGAGATGTTTCCTTGAATGTGCAACACCAATTCTTTCTGCACAGGGAGTGGCAAGCAAACTCTCAGAAATGGTGGCCTCGATGTTACATACTACTTTCCCTGCAGTCCCTCTCCTTCATTCTGGATGATCCAGAACTGGGTTCTGTGCTAAAGCTTCCTCTTAAAATTATACCTCTCCAGAGACCTGGGATTGTGAATGACCTCTGTTTGCAATACTAAGTACAGTAAATGCTATTGTATTATCCAACAGTAGCAAATGAAATAATCCTACTTTCGTCACTTTTTAACAGGATAATGTTAAAGGCATTCCTCTGAGATGGAGAGTAATAATTTGCTAATTCCCCTCAGTATTTCATGCTTCTCAGTAGTGCAGCTAATTTTCTCTGAGTACCTTATTAACATTCACAATGACTTTGCAGTCCCACCCTAATAGCTCTCTGCAGAGGCAGTGACTGTGAAGGTGAGAGCTGACTGTGACACATTTTCCTCCTTTTTCTCGGCAGAGTGTATTATCCTGGTTTCCATCCACTGAGGGCTGTCCAGCTGATGCGAGTGGGCAAACTGCAGTACAGTCAAGGCATGTTTCCTCAAGCGCTGGAAACCTTGAAAGAGGTCAGTAATGTGAACCATTTCTTCTCTGTCCCCTTCCTTCACTTTCCCCAAACCTGCGGTGTGTCTCCCTCTTCTGCTCTGACTGTACCTCATGCCTTTGGATACTCCTCACTGCTTTTTCTGGTGTTTCCCCAGGCTGCAGCTGAGTGTGATGATGGGTCACCGTTGCTCAGCATTTCAGGCACTGACTTCCTCCAGTATCAGTCACTGCTAATTACAGTTCAATAGCTCAGAGGTGCCTGGATGAAAAATTACTATTAGATCTGAAGAGATAAATATATCTTACTGCCTTAGACTCTCCTTACCATAGCAAAGTGAATCTGGGAGTGCTGAATGTACAAGAATGGAAGCAGACCTGCAGTTTCTACCCTCCTTAGCACCTATCAGGCATCTGTGATTTCAGATGGGAGAACTTTGCCTTTAATGCTTATATTTTACTGTGAGCCACACCCAAATCAAGATACATGCTTCTTGATGCCTCTTATTTCTATATCATCTTTCTTTTCTTTGATCTCGTTTTGCAGCTGTTGCTTTGTCAGTTACATTTCAGCTTTAATCCATCCCTGTTGTACCTGAGCTGAGTTTTATATTCATTTCCTCCTACTCCAGGCTCTTGTTTGTCCTGGCATTATATTGCTGTTACTATCATCTTAAATACATTGAAGAATCCCCTTTCATGAGCAACATGTTCTCAGGACGTAGGCTCTCACTCGCTCCCCATCTCAAGCCTTCAGTCACTGTGAGGGTGTTTTTCTTCCCCCAGAAGATGTGCCGCCTCCAGTTCCCCTCAAAGAGATTTTATGCTTATTCATTTGTATTATTGATTGTCCTGGAGTCAGCTTGGCTTGAAGACAGGAACCACAGGCCTGCTCTGTGTGGTTCTCCCACTTGTCTCTCGACCGACCTCCAGTGCCTGACAGCCTCCTCCTTGCCTTGGCTACAGAAAGCCACCTGACCCAGCTACTTGCCCATTGCTGCTGGGCAGAAGTGTGCCCCAGTGCTGGCACCAGTGTTAGAAAGAAGTGCAGAAGTTGGCTGTATGTCCCCTTTGCTTAATGTTCATGCTATATGAAGAGCTAGTCTTGTGGCAGAGTTAGGGCTGCTGCTTGGGATAGAAGAAGATGGGTGTCTGCACCGGGGGCAGAGGGAGAACTGCTTTTACTCCTGCCTGGATATCTTATAAAATTAATGTCACTCGTGACTCTCTAGATAACTTCCTATTTTGTACTTACTTTTTTAAACCCCCAAATTTATTTTGGTTTTAACATTTGATTAATTATGCAAGCTGAATAACTGATAGTTTCCACATGTTGAAATAATAAATTAATGTGATGCCAGTCTTACTAAATCTTGGTAACTTAAATCTTCACTTGATATATTTAACTTAAATTATGGCCAATTCTGATCATTAAAAAGCAGATGGAAGAGTAATCAATTCTATTTTCCATGCGTTTTTCAGAAGTAAGTCATATATCTGTCATGTGCCAGGTAATCTGCTCCGCTATTTCCCCTGTAATATTTATAATTTCCAAATATTCAGACTTTCCTTTTTAGCATGTGGACTGAGACCCCAGTCAGAGGAGCTTCTATTTTCACTGATACTGCTGCAATATATCAACAGTTATTCTTCTAATTGCATTTCCAATATGATACTGTATTAAATTAAACTGGAGTGAATTCCCCTAGAGACTGCTTATTAGTGAAGGTGGAAGTTGTGATGGGGTTTTCTATGTTTTAGTCAAGAAGTTGTCCATTGCAAGCCAGATTGCTACTGCATTATCCTTTGAATACTGAGCAGTGCTTAACACGGAAACCTTTTTTTCAACCTGTGATCTCCTCTTTTCCTGAAAAGGGAGAATAAGGTGCCGCTTACCATTCTATGCCATACCTCAGTGCATCTCTGACTGTGGTCTCCAAGCCATTAGTGGTCCACAAGGACACACTAAGTGCTTTACAGCTGATATGCAGAACCATTTACAAACTAATCCTGTTGTGATTTTGCCTGTCCCCTGTTCAGACTCCCCCTTTTCACCTACATGTGCGAGACAGGGAGAGACTGAACTCCCACTCTCTGGGAGCACAGCTGAGAGGAGGAAAAGCTTCTTGTCATCCTGTTTCTCCATGAAGTTTGTGAGCACAGGACACAGTGCTTCTTCGGATGAGATCTGAAACTGATTCCCTTCATTGCTGCCTACACTGGAACACATTAGAGCACGATATAATTCCCAGTTTGTTGCGAGTAAAGGATGTGATTCCTAATATAACTCAGATAATGTACTAGAGTTATATGAGAGCACAGTTTGGCCCTTTGTGATTAGATGTGTCAACAGAGCATGCCACATGCTCAGAGCAGAAACTCGATTACCTTCTCTGCTTCATTACTCTTCTTAATACACTTTGGCACTGAATAGAACCCCGTTGGAGGCCTCGTCAGACTAATTTCAGTGTGGCACTAAGGAGAAGGATGTGGAAGGTACAAAGGAACTGAGATCTGAGTGAAAATCACCTCACTCTTATAAATCCTGTTTAATCAGGCGCAGCCTCAGAGCTGCTGGGGATTGACAGCCTCTCTGCATCAGATGCGCCGTCCATTAAGACCAGAAGATTTTCATGCACAGTGCTGCAGCCCAGCCCTTACTGCTGCTCTCTGTGCCACCTGAGAATGAATCACTGTCATGGCCACCTTACTCTGAGTGCCCTTTGGGTTTAGTTCTGTGCCCTGCACACTCAAAGAAGGCTTAAATAATGTGGAGGTCTTTATGTCACCCATTAAAATCACACCCTAAAAGTATATTAGGACCTGAAGAATCTAATTTGCCAGGTTTTGGAAATAGAAGTGTTACAGAGAGGCAATACTCCACTTCTGGAATAAAAACTGAGGGTAGCCCTTGGTTTGTTGTACAGCCAACGTATTACTTTTAAATGTATATACGTATATATGAAAGATGTAATGGTGGGAGGACAAATGGAATTATAGATCAGGAAACCCTTTGTCAGCCAAAGGCCAGAGCTGGAGCTCAGTCTGACAAACCTAATTTAAAGACTCTGGAATGATTGTAAAAAGTAGCAATAACAAAAGCTGCAACACGCTGTCTTGTGAAGAGAAAAGCTTTTGGACCGGGAAGCAGGGCTTCTGCAGGAGCCCAGGACGGGTCTGCATCTCTGGAGCTCATGGGAGCCCCCAGCAAGTGTATAGATGTGTCCTGAGGTGCGCTCATTAGCATAAATGTTTATTAGGTGTCATTTGTTACCTTCACAGCACGGTAGTTCACTTGTTTGATTTTCTGTAACCTGAGTGGAGCTGGACCCAGTTTGGGAGGACAGGGAGGGTGCAGAGGGGGAGGCTTGGCCTTAATTTCCCATTGTGGTCTCCTTGAAGAGAGATGCTGAGTGCTGCAGTGCGTTGTCTCAGCTGCTGCTCCATCCTCCGAGCTGAGATGATGGTGGTGGCAGCAGCTGCCTGTACCCACGCATTTTCCTCAGCAGGGCAGCGGTGCCCGGCCGCTGAGTGACAGCTGATGGGGACAGGGGTAGGCAGGCAGGGTGATGCACACACATACAACGCTGACCGGCCAGTTTCCCCTGCAGACCCTGCACTTGGCTGGCATGGTCTCAGGAGCACCTTTGTCCTCCTGTGAGCTGATAGGCATGGCTGTCCCATCTCATGAAGGCCCACAATATGTACCATATTGTTTCCCTTCTTACTGTAATCCCTGGTGCAGAGGCAAAAAGCACAGGAATTGGGCTAAAATCCCTCCCAGATTTCGCAGCAACACAGAAGAAATCTCCTTTCTCTAGGTGTTTCTTTCAAACGCGGAATTGTTTACCAGCTGTAGTTGATAGTAACTGTGATAGTTTTGGGTTTTCCTATGCCTGCTTTAAAGGGTCCCCTTTAATCAAGAGGGATGGAAAAACACAGATACTCTCTCTGATATGCTTACCCTTCCCTTCATGCCATTTTGGCACATGGCCATTTGCTTTCTGCTTTCTCTGTGATGGAGCGGTGCCATCTTGCATCTGCACACCGTTTTCTGCAGCCGTGGTGATGGGCATCCCATCCCATCCCATCCCCACGCAAATCAGGCGCAAACCACTGCGCTGCATTTCATTTGCATTCATGGAGCCACAGCCACACCACTCATCTAATGAGTTTTATATTCTTCAGGGAGACTGTGTGTGGTTGGTGACACTGTGGTCTGTTTTGCTGTCTTGCGCTTACTATAGTTTTTCATAATTAGATTTGTTCTTTTAGCTGAGAGGAAGACCACACAGACCACAAGACTGCTCAGCCTCAGCTCTGCGGGTTAGCTGTACAATTCAGGAGAGCAGGGGAGCGTGCAAGGACCCTCCACGTTCCTGCTTCTGCCCAGTAAAACAATTCCTTGCTTTGGAGGTGAAGTTATCCCCTGTTTTACACTGATCTTTGCAAAAACGGCTCTGTAGCTTGATGCCAGTTTAATCTGGGGATTACAGAGGTCATTACTATTCTAACTTCGATGCAGCTCGTTCTCACTTGTACTGCAGTGAGTGAAACAGTACATTGCATGAGAATTATTTTCTCCCTGAGGAGACAAAAGGATAAAGACTGAGTGCATTTATCTGCCATACTGAGGAAGGAAAGGAAACAGAAAAGAAATGTTGGAGGTGAAAGAGAATGGTCGGATCCATGGCCAATTCACCTGGCCACTTTGCTCTAGGGTTATCCCGTCCTTACCTCGTTAGCCTGGGCGCAGCTACGTATCGCTGCACTGCACCACGCGCGGTATCCCACCTGCAGCTGTCCTGCTCTGCTCCATCCAGGGATTCCTATACCACACAAGTGTTCCTCTCTCTCCACCCCACTGTTTCTGCCAGAGAAGGACCGGTTCTTATTCTTGCTTTTTACACTAGTTTTTTCAATTATTTATTAAAAAAAAAAAAAAAAAGCTCTTGTACAGCTTAATACCTCACATTCCCCTATGTTGAAATAATTCTATTATCTATTCTTTATAACATTTCCCCAATATGTTAAATTAGAAAAAGAACACTAAGAACAATTTAGGCAGTCTTTTCAGGGAATATAATTATGACTTACTTGCAAACCTTTTGCAAAAACATGCCCAGCTTTGTATGTCTGCTAAAATCAAATTATGCAAAAATTGAGGATTTCTGATTTTATTTCACATTTCTCAGGCATTTCTAATGGTGATGAAAGCATTTCCATTGTTCTGTTTAGCTGAGTATTTTATCAGTTAGTAGTAGGGCACTGTGGTAGCTCAGAACATATTTGACTCTTTTTAAAGCTCCTTGCACACTCTGATTTGTTTTGACTGCTGTTTCAACTTGCTCTTTCAATCTTATGCTACCTCCCTCTTCTTTTAAGAATTAAATAATTTGAAGCGAAAATAAACTGTGCTAGAATTTCCCTAGGATTTGGAAGTAGGCTTTCATTCATTCCACCAAATAATATATTTATTTTTACTTTTATTTTTCTGATTTAAATGAGGTCCCTTCCTCAACATTTGTTTCCATAAAGATCCTTTTTCTGCAATCCACAGCTGATTTAGCTGAATTTTGTCAGCTGAATGGACCAGGGACCTGTTGAAACACAGGCTGGATTTAGTTTTTGATAATTCCTTAGTTTGGGATGAGGAAAAATCTCTGGTGCCTTTTCTCCTGCCACTACACTTCTAGTTCCCTTGTTCTTTCTTCAGAAGTGCTGAGACCCTTTCTATCTGGTACTTCTCTCCTTGCAGGAGGAATTTAATAGCAGGAAGAAGCAGAAATGTCATATGAAAAGTGATGATCTAAACATGAGCTGGGCAAAGAGCATTTCAGACATATCTCTGGCAGGGAATCAGCAACACTACAGGCAGTATCAGCAAGTGTAAATTGGTCTAGCAATAGAAAATTACCAACACACAGGGGAAAATAATCCCTGGAAAAAGCAGCAAAGACCCATTCCCCCACATGCTTTTTTAGAGTGGAACTATTAATGTACTCATTTGGTTGATGCCATGCATAATTTCAACTGATACAGTTAAGGCACTTTAGTCCATTGGTTATGCATTAATCTATTTCTGATTACAGGACTTTGAGGTTACTGACATTATGAACATCACAGTCATCTTTTAAATAATGTATCAAAACCTTGGGTGATGTAGTTGACCAATCTTAAAATGGCGTTCAGGCCTCAGTGCAAAAGTATCAAGGCCAGGCTGGATGAGGCTCTGAGCAACCTGATCTAGTCAGGGATGTCCCTGCTCCTTGCAGGGGGGTTGGACTAGATGACCTTTGAAGGTCCCTTCCAACTCTAACCATTCTATGATTCTATGATTCTATGATACTATTGTAAACATATTTGTGGGTTTTAACACCTAAGAATGATGTGTCAGTGCCTCCTTCTCTGTCAGGGACAAATCATCATACACTTTGGGATACTTCACTCCTATTTTTACTATGCCATGCGTTCAAGCCCCCAGCTGCCAACCACTTGAGGACCAGTACTTACATCCGTGCCCCACGGCAGTGACCAGCCCCTTTGCGTGGTCTGCACAGTGACTAACATGTCCCTTTCTGTTCTCTCCTCAAGGCCTATAATATTATGAAGGTGACCCATGGGACAGACCACAGCCTGATGCAAGCCTTGATGGAGATAAAGGAACAGTGTGAGGCCATCATGAGAACACAGTGAAGAAAACCTCCAGTCTGGAAAACAAAATATTCAAGAAGAAAGGAAATCAAATGCTTTTTATTGCATTGGGAAGCTTCTTGATGATTTAGGTGTCATTTCATTAGGTCCTACTTGCTTTACAAAAATGTTCAGTATTTATTAGTTTTACTGTTAATTGAATTAATGTTTGGAGGAATATCTGCAATTTTCAGCGGATTTTTTTTTTCCTACCAAACAATCTAATTGTCAATACCTAATTGTCAATTTACATCACCTAATTTAATTGATAATAAGTATTGGGAAATGCATACAGAGTCTTCATCAGTTACATAGTGATATAATTCCATTGATATCAGCAGTCAATTTTTTATACCAGTTTATGCCAGCAATTAAGGATCTTGTGTCAAGACACATTATAAGCAGAGAGAGTATATTTTTGCCCTTTGCCTTGCCCTTAGGTGTGGTTTCCAAAAACCTGATCCACAGCTCTTTGACATCAAATAAGTTTCCCAATGTTCTAAATGATACTTTCCTCCCTCCCAATATATCTGCAGGTCTCTGGCCCTCTTCTTCTTGCATTTTATATGTTATAATATTGAATATTAAAACGGATTGAATGAAAAATTTGATAAAAAATGTATCTATGTGGAAATTGCTTACTCTGTTTTGTCCCCATTTTGACTGCTTCAAGAGTTTCTCACTTCGTAACAGCTTTAAAGAGATTTGGATCTAGGAGCTCAGTGGTGTGGTTTCTAGACCTTTCTGAGCCTATGGGATTTGAATGTCACTTCCTCAAATAGTGAATGTCTGAGACCTACAGATGACTGCTGAACTAAGAGGTCATCCCTCCTGTGGGAGGGAGGATGTCTTGGAAGGCACAGGCACCCCATTGCCCCACGCTCATCAGCGAGAGAGTCATTCTTGCCAGAGCTGCTGACTTCCATTTTTAATACAGAAACAAATGTTGACAAAAGCCAAATATTTATGAGGAAGATTGAAACCTAAATAATTTAAGGTCTTTGAAAGTATCGCTTCAGGTGTGTCACTTCTCTCTGACAATTTATTGCTGTTACACCAGCCATGACTGTTATTTCATTAATCCATCGTTGTTGTAAAGTCAGGCTTTTTTCACACCAGTAACTTGACACCATTAATTATTATGAGATGAGAACACATTTAAAAAGAAAATGAACACTCTGGGCGTAATTTACAGCCACAGCACATGAATGCCAACGCTGAGGAAGGTATCTCCTTTCAAGGCATTTGAATTTGTTCCAGCGTATCGAGCATTCACTTGCCCAGCAGTAATATGCAAGCAATAACCTACGAAATGCAGTGCATTTCTGGAGTACGTAGCATGGCTTGATGCCAGAGGCCAAGTCATATCAGCCACCCAAGAAGTGCAATAATCCTCGCAGAAATTCACTGCTTGGTTGGGTCTTCTTGCTATTATGAACAGGAAATGATCTAGGGGAAAAGGTCAGACCTTTGCATTTATTGGGATTTCTGACAAAGTAACAGGATCACTGATAGACAATCAGAACATGTGAGGGGTACCGGGTCTTGAAGAGCAATTTTCTGGTTTTAAAGGGACACATGCATATTAGAAATTATATGCTTTTGCATAAAGGTGATGCTTATGTTATCTCATGATCACATATCTAATACTAAGATTTGCAAATAGAAGGGACTTCAGAATGTAAGGTAAGACGATGAATTAGTTTGTGCAGCACACACTGGGAGACAGGCCAGTTCTCGTGCGTGCAGACATCTGTGTGTATGAACTGCAGCACTGTCTTCTGTGGCTGCTGGGACAAGGACATCACATCTCTCCAAGCACAACAGCGGGGAAGGATGGGCACTAGGGAAGAGGGAGAGTTACCTGACGTCAGATGAAAAAGGCCACATTACATCAAACTGAAGGATCTACCTACGCTGGTATTTTCTCTCCGGCAGTGGTCTGTAGCAGATCCTTAGGGAAAATGTACAAGCAAAACAGTTCCAATGGCTGTTGGGAAATGGAGAAAGAGCATGCTATGTGGGCTGCAGAGCATCGCAACGGCAAGTGTGCTGCCACGTGCATAGAGCTGTAGGAAATTGGTCCACAGCTCACTGAGCAAATGCAATAAACCCAACTGGCCCCAGGTTGGTCTGTGGCTCAGGTTTCCAGATCAGTGTCCTGAGGGCACCACCCCATTGCCTCCCCTGCCTGGCCTTCTCCTCTGGGCTAATCTGTGGAGATTCCTTAGTACGAGGGCATAATTCATGCTTTATATTCATTATTGTTGATGCAAAATTTGCATTTCTTTCAGCTTGGTCAAGGAAAGAGTCAAGTTTTCTGACTGGTTTCAGTCATTGACTGAGTGGTTTCCCTTGAAGGTTCACGTGTACTACCACCACCAGCAAGGCTGCTGATGCTGTAGGGGAGGTTGTTGTGGGCAGATTTCCTCTTGCAATGTTCCCACTCCAGCCTATTTCCTGCAAAGAAGGCTGACTGGTGACTGCGAAGAGATTCAGCTAAATGCATAAAATATAAAGTGCGGTAGCAAGCAAGCGTGTCAGTGAGGAAGGAACATTAGATAAGCACTCATTTCAAATCAAGTAATCTTATTTTTTTTCAGCTCAGACTCAGAGTAGTTGGAGTTGTCTTTGAACAGCCTTCAAGAACAGCATTTGTCAAACTTTTCAGGTGATACCAGCTTGCTAAGATAAAGATGCTAAAGTCAAAGAGAAGCAGACTGCAACATTATCTATAATGCTGGCAGGCTTGCTGCTTGCTTCCAGCAGGTAAGAGACTTTTCCAGTACCTTTTGGAAAGTAATGGTAATTTGGGTTCACCACAAGGTTTAGAAATATATTTTGAGTTACTTTTGATGTGTCGCCATCCCTTAAACTAGTCCAGGATCAAAAATGTTAGTTGTGCTTAGAGCAAGCATTGCATTGTAGTATGTATTTGGAAGAAAAGCAGTACCAACATAGGAAAAAAACATGAGGGAATATACGGTTTTGATGAGAATAATTGGTATTAGTTGACCAAAACATCTGTCGTCTTAAAAAAAAAAAATAAATAAAAGTTAGTTCCCTAAACTATGCTGTTTCTTTAAGCATGGTGTAATTCTCTGTATCCATACCCTCAGAGAGTGCTGAGCTGATGTTGGAAGCAAAAACTCTCTGAGCCCTTAGCAAACAAATCTTGCAGTGCATAGCAGCGTTAATAGAAAGTAAAGACACTCGTGAGAAAATGCACTGAACCAATTTTTTAGAGCTGTGACCTCCTTGAGTCTATCAACCTGTGTGTAGGTTTATACCAGCAAAGCTCTCCCACTACTCAGCCCTTTCTCTGCTTCTCACTGTAACCCTGCTCTCTCATGGCTAGGTTTTTTAAGCCAGCTTTTCTTAGACTTGTTATTTTTTAACACAGCATATTTATGAAATGCAGAGGCTATTTCCCTGCACAACATATTCCAAATAGTCCCTGGCCACTGCAAGGCTCTTAATGAACAGAGTTCTGTTTTTCACAGAGGTTGTGCCAATTACAAGGATTTTTTTTCCCTGATTCAGAATTAAATCTCCCATAAGACAAGGAGAAGAAGGAAGGTGTTACAGTTATAGATACAGAGTTCTGGCTTGGCTTCTCCACGGCACCAGAAACTGTGTCTGACCTTGGGCAAATCAGCCAGGGTCAGAAGTTGGGCTTTCTCATTGTGGGATGCCTGGGATGGAATGGCATCATTGTATTTTCTTGTAATTACAGGCATTGCCTGAGAGTTCCTCCAAAACTGAGTTGCCACACACAGACAGAGTACTGTGAGTTGCCCCCTGCCTAAGCTGTACCTCCTCCACAGAGAGAAAGCTTTGGTCTCCACCCATAGCACTTCAGCAAACTCTAAAGACAGTAAAAAAATCCCAAGCAGATGCTTTGGGGCATTTCAGACCAAAGCCGCGTTAGAGCTCATTTTTTTTTCCTCTCTCTTCTTTTTAAATGGATATTTTCACTTTCCTATCAATGTACATTTTCCTATACAAAAGTCCTTTTCTTTTTCTATTTCCGATTTTACAAACTTAATCAGACTGAAAATACATTTGAGATGGTTGTTTCATAACATGCTCCCTGCAAGAACATCTAAGTGTGTATTTTTCTTGCCCTAGGCATAAAAGTGCACCTTACCTGAAAGCCTGGAGTCTGCTACTCTTGCCATTCAGCGCTGTCGTTTCTGTTTATCCCCACCGTAGTGATGTGTAAGCCATGTCTATATGACCTCCATTAGTATTTCATGGGGAAAGTTTAACGTTTTTATTTGCTCTGCACTTGTGATCAACATGGACAAGTCAATTCTAATTCCATCATTCTTTAGACTTTTTGTAGATTTTAATAGGGGCCTTAGAGATTCCTTACCCCCCCCCCCAAAAAAAAAAAACGAATAACTCGGGCTTAGTAATTAGGCTTCATACAGTCACTGCTCACACAGAGGAAGCTAACAAGTTCTTTATAGTTCCCAGGAGCCCAATTAACCTTCTTTTAAGTATATCTCTATATAGCTAACAGAGACAGACACATACAGAAAGGCACATGCATACAAGCTTTTCAGAGGTCTCAGATGCTCCAGCTCCTTGTTAACCAAATTCTGATGGGGCTTGCAGCAAGCCAGCAGGGCTGAAGCCTCCTGCCCGAGCCTTTTTTAGCTCCAAAAATGCCTAAATTAGGACAGAGCACAATTTCTTCTTGCAACTGACCTCAGGACAGGAGGAAGGAGACAATCATGCAGCCTCTTCTTTGCTTAAACTTCCCCTCTGTCTCCTGGGCTTGGGCAGGCAGCACTTGCTGGTTTCCTTACATGGAGTTAAGGAACCTGTGTTTCCATTTCTGTTTCAGCTAAGGGCTGAGGAACTGGAGGGAAGAGCAGTGTTTTCTTCCTCCGCCCCTCCAATTCAGCAGCTCTGATTCCCAGTCTCCAGAGGCTCTAAATAGGAAGGTGGCAATTTTACATACTTCTTGGAGGAAAACTGCACTTTAAATCACAGGTGATTCCTCTTGACAATTCCACTTGACTTTCAGAGCAGGAGCCAGGAGATGGTAATAGAGAAGGGCGTCTGATGAGAAAATTAGCAGAGCTCCACTCTTCCCCTCCCCCAGGGCCTGTGCTGTGCTCTGTGCTGTACTTGCCTGTTTACTTTTAATGAAGCTCTTTTTAATGAAGCCTTTTTAGTGTTGTCTTCCTGTTGTAGTAGGTGCCAGGTGTGGTGCTGAGCATCCTGCAGTGGAGCAGGTAAAGGAGATGCCTGTCCTGATCCTCCTTGTCCTATCCCTTGCTGAGCTGGGGATACCCAAGTGATGTGTTGCGAAGTCACAGAACTGCCATTCCTCCCACTGGCAGCCACACACTGCAGGAACCCACAGTGAAGGATGGAAAAGCTGTTGTGGTCTTTGGAGAGAGTCACAGGCATCACATCATTGCTGCAGAGAGGACTTGGCCTCCATACCTACAGCAGTAGCCATGCAGCTGAGGGACAGGCAGTGGTCTGGGAATTGGAGTAGCAGAGATGATGGGGACTGGGTGAAAGGAAGCAGTGACTCACTGCTGAGGGTTTGCTTCTGCTTCTCCCGGGCAACCCCATCTCTCCCATTTGTATGCAAGGGCCCTTGTGGTACTTCAGTCTCCTTTTCAAAGTCACCTAATGCTCTGGAAAGAAAGTGTTCAGTGAGGCACTGACAATGTCTGATTTTCTGTTCTCTTCAATGTCATTAACCTCTTATACCCAACTTATACCCTATATAGGTGTAAAAGACCAAAAGACAGTTACTGGGGAGCAATGGTCCCCTTGTGCTGGATGAGGGCAATTCTCTGTCACAAGTTTGGAATGTTAATTTCTGAGCATCTGTGATTGAAGGCATCAATAAATAATGGTATTTTCAAAGGTATGAGGCTATACAAAGAATTTTTTTCCGCCTTACCAAATGTTTTCTTAGGGACTGTTACATAAGTTGTGAAAAATAGACAAAAATCTGATTTTGTATTTTCTGCAAATAGGTCTGTGCTGATTGCTGGTCTTTTTTTGGTTGTCATTTATTTTACTCACATCTAACTGCATCTTATCAGGGGCCATGGCCCTTGAAGCTGTTGAGGTTTTACCCTTGTAAAAAAGGGTAGGTAGATGTCCAGCATCTGACTTCTATTGGGAGGAAGAAGGGAGGGAGTAGAGAGCAAAAACCTCTATTGGAAAAAAAAAAACAAACACCCAAAATAACAATTTCTGAAGCAGCATGGAAATGTTCAGCTTGCTGCTCCACTCCTGGCAAGTGTCAGAGAATGACAGTTAAGCAGGACAAGCCTTCAACTACTACATCGGCTTTGGACCATGGCAGTGTTTTTGCATGTGTTGCTGCCTGGTGCTGGCTGAGCCAGGCCAGTTCTGGTGCCGTCTGCCCTCCGTAAAGCCCTGCATGGGGGTTGCAGTGAGTGGGGCTCAGCTGTCACAGCCGTTTTGTGGGGCAGGGCTTTGCAGCCTGGAGCCTGGGGATGCCCGCAGAGCGGGGCTTTGCAAAAGGCACCGGAGGAAAGCAAACCTTCTTGTCATTAGGCTCGAATTCCCTCTGCCATCTGCAACTCCCATGAAAAAACTCATGCAGTCTGCCAGATGAAAATGGTGGAAACCCAGAATTGCCTCAGGCCGCAGATGGTCCCAGGCAGAGAAGCCCAGGCTTGGCACAAGTGCTCCTGTGGCAGCCTTCACCCAGCCGTGCCATACACCTCAGGCGCCATGTGAAGTTTCCCAAAGCAAAAAAATCTCACTGCAGGAGGCATCCAACAGCGAGTGGGCCAGCCACTGTGGCCTTGCAGCCAAGCAAATCTTCTAGGATGTGATTAGGTATATGATTTCTTAGAGAAATAGGTTTATAGCTTTCCCATCTGAAAAGAAAACCTTGATTATTTGGGGTTTAATTATAAGTTACCTCACTGTGTGCTTTAAAAAAAAAAAAAAAAAAAATCTATTCTGTCTTGCCTGGGGAAGAATTTCTAGGGTCACAGAGGGAATTTAAAGCTCAAAGGTTTACAATCCCAGCAAGATAAGGTGGTATAACAGCCTCCACACTTTATGGTGCTAGCTTATGAAGAGGTCAAAATGGCTTAGCATGAGGGTCAATTTTACTCAAAGTTCCTGTTTGAGGAAGGGAAAAAAAAAAAAACCAAACCCAAATCTTCATAGCTATCTTTGACATAACTATTAGATTATAGGGGTTTGGCTTCCCCCGACTAGCCCCAGTGTTTTTTCTGCTTCCAGTGTGACAACGAAATGCATCCCAAAATGGTGCCTCTGGCCAGGTGGTCTCACACCTTTGCAGGGCCAAGCAAGGCACCCTTGTGTTCAGCCAAGATATCTCTGTTCCTAAATTGCTGACAAGTCTACAAATGTCCACCTGCATCCATGAACCTGGACTGGCCCAGCCATCCCCCTTGTCTCCCCTCAGGCCTATGTCTCTGCAGCCACAGGAGCTGCACGCCAGCAGCGTCACTGCCCCAGTGCCTGTGTGGTGTATAGCAGCGAAAACGGCCAGCGCAGAATTGCCTTAGAAGCACCTTAATAAGAAACTAAGCAGAGCTTTGCAATAGCTCCTCGGGAGGCTTTGACTGCGCTGTCTACACTAACCTGCCAGAAAGAGCTGGGGTTTCCCAGCCTCTTGGGCCAGTGTAACTTGCAAACATATGGAAAAATCTGTCCTATTAACAGGACATAAACACAAGCCAGGAATTGTTCAGAGGGGCAATAAATATTTCACTGAATGAGTCATAAGTACCTATGTGATGTTTCTGGGTGGAGAAATCAGTCCTAGACCAATTTTTTTTTCACTGTAGAAGTACTTCAGTGCCCCAGTACTCTCACACTAACTGCATGCCCATCAAAGATTTCAGTTGGAAAGCCCTCTTGTTAGGCTTGGTTGTTATTTGGTCTTTGTTCCTGTGACTGACCCACTCTGCAGACCACTCCATGCCACAGCAATGCCAATTGTCAAGCAGACTAGGTTTGGTGCTCCCATTGTCTTAGCCTTGCCAGCAGAAGGAATGGAGTCTGCAAAGCCAAGGCTTAGAGGCTGTCCAGAAACTTTTCTCTGGATTTCACAGCATGTTAATGGCTTTACATAATCTTCAGAAATGTTCTTTGAGCCACTGGAAACTGAGGGCAGGCCTGAGTCCCAGCTACCCCAGGCCCTGGGGGCAACAAGAGTCACCAGCCGCAGGGTGAGGAGGCACCCTGTTATCTTTTTCATTATTTGAATAATTGCAATACCTTCCATTGTCCTTGGAAATCAGGAGAAAATTATGTTTACAGTGTCTTGCTTGGCTCCTGTGGTGCTGCTTGCTGGATATTGTGAGAGTTCCATCAAACACGGTCTAGGAGCAGGCAGTTTGCTCTGTAATAAAAGCAGGGCTGTGAATCTTCCCACAACTGCCGTGACTCTCTTCACGGTTGTGTCTCTGGGCACCCGCTAAAGCACAGAGACGGGAGCGAGCTGGGCCACTGTGCACAGACAGGCAGTGAAAGGTAAGGCGGGTGCAAGCACTGCTACTCCTTCGGTGACACAGCTCTTGTTTCAAGCAAGCTCCAAGGGGCAGTTTGCAAGGGACTGGGCTGGGCGGCAGAGAGCATCTGATGGCACCAGTGTGGAAGAGTCTGCAGAGCACAGGCCAGCAAGTGGAGGGGCTTGTATGCTCTGTGTCATTCGTCCTCCCCAACCCTTTATTTTAACTACAATGAACTATTCATCTTTTGCCTAAGTATAGGAAAATGTCAGATTTTTTTCCCCCTGCCTCTGTGGTTTCCTGTAATTCAGAAAACGAAGCTGAGCAGGGATGAGACAGGGACAAGGAGAGTCCCTGCTCCTTTTAAAGCAAGGGGCAAAGCTCCTGCATTGCTGGAGGTGTATGACACCTTTTACACAGCAAGCCCTGAGGCCCCGCACATCGCACCCACACGTACAGCTGCACTTGGGCATCTAGGAGCCAGAAATGGAAATACAGATGAGCGCCAGATGCACACAGCTGCATATGTTTGGCTGTCAGTTGGTTGGTGTGAAACTTGCAACCTGACGCAAAGCATGGGTGCCAAACCTGTGCAATAAGTGTCCACAGAGGAGACACACATAAACATATATGAAAATGAATGCAGGTCTTTTCCCTAGACAAGCATTCATTGGGGATGGACCATTTTTTGGCTGTCTTAGAGCTTTTCCCAAGTCAGCGCTTGCCAGAGTTGTTCTTCAAGGGAGACTGGAGAGGACATCCAAGCTACCTACTTGCTTTTGGAGGTTATGAAAGTGGTCTTTGAGCAATGTGGAGCATTCATGTGGTCACAGCCAGTATAGCGTTGCTCAGTGGTTAAATAGCAGATGTCAGCCTCCAAAACTGCCAGATTGGTAACTGTCAAGAATACTAACAGATAGCATAAAACATAAAATCCACTCACAGATGGCCTTTTTCTAGAGGAACTAAACATTAATTTTGTGTTCATCTGAGAGACTCTGAGCTCAATTCTCTTGCTTCCCTCCCTCATCAGCAGCTTCCAGGCAGCCAGTGTTGCCAGACAAAATGAGGATGAGGTCCTGCAAGCCCCCATGCTTTGTGGGCGGGTGTAGGAAAGGAACAAGCTTCAGCAACTCCTTCTCCTTCCCCTGATTTTCCAGTAGCTGGGGAGCTTATTCAGGACTCTCATAGGGAGATGGGGCCTGTCAGGTTTCTACGCTAAACTCTCTTCTGATTTTTAGCCTGGCAAGTTACTGGTTTTAAAGACAAGGTAAGATCTGGTCATGGCTGGGGTGTCTGTTAGTTTACAAGAGGTGCCAACAACTTAAAGCAAGCCTCATAAGCACACCAGCCTTTTGCTAGGTGTGAGCCACTGCTCTTGCTCTATGCCCGAAACCTTTCCTGGCAGTCTTGCCCCAAATCAAAGGTGTGCAACAGCGAGGTCTGTAGGGCTTCAGAACTGGCCAAGAGTGAATTGGTTGGGGTTTTTTTCAGCTCATATAGAGCTCCTCACCATCAGTTCTGCCTTAGACAAAGTCTAGGACTTGTGCTAACCCATTTTTCTGTTTTTGTCACTGTAAGGCACTTCGGGCTCTTTAATACTGATGTGACTGCCTGATAACAGCAATGAAGATAAATTACCTCAAAAATAGGCAATAAGCCTTTTAGCTCTTTAGAGCAAATCAGAGCTATTCTGAACAGCCCAGAGACAGAAGAAATGGCTGTTTATCTTCATTTACAGTTACTGTGGAGAGGCACCAGCATGCAAATTCACTGGCCCAGGGGCAACAGCTAAGGTAGTACTGGAGTCATAGGGTTTGCTGCTGGGAGAGGAGAAATGAGGATAAACTTCCTCCTCCTCCCCTCCCCCGCCCCCCCCCCAACTCCCGCCATACCATCTCATTATGTACCAGCCTTTGCCTCTGTAGCCACCTGGATATTTTTCGTTTGGAAGAGCTGGACATCGTAGATGTCTGCATCCCCTGCCACTGTGACTGCTAGCTATGCTACCAAGCTGGTATAATAACAAGGTAGAAGAAAGGACTATTTAAAATGCTTACCAAACTGTCAACCAAATATTTAGATACCTAGCACACTAACGTGTCTCTCCTAATGTAGGCAATATGAGAGCCTCATCTGCCAGCATATGACGTGTCTTCAAGGAGATTTTAAATAGTTTCCTTTGTCTTTTTCCTCACAAGAAATAAGACCTGTTGTTTTCTTCAATGGGAAAAGCACAGTATCCTTATTGGAGCTTACCCAAGTGTCAAGGGGCATTTGAGATTTGCCCAGAGGGCAAATTCACACCTTGCCCTGCAAGTGAGGTGCTTTCTTAATTATCAACAGGGAACACCAGAAATGTGAGCAAAACGCAAGTAGATATTGCACACACTGTAGCAGAAGCTAAGGGGTCGGCTGAACCTGCCACCATTGCCTCTCTGAGGGACAAGCATGTCTTGAGCAATGGACACAAACTCTTTTTATTACTCTTCCATCGTGTTACATACCTGCATGGTGGCCAAAGGAAATCTGACGCGATCGCCAGAGGTGATAAAAAAATTACACGTATAAATATATTTTTATTGTTTGTTTGGTCTCAGATTTTTCCCTTGCTCACAGATGCAGATGGAGCAATCCCTGCTAATATGGGTACTCACATATGCAGAATCAGCAGATGTAAAAGCTTGACCAATTCAGGCCCCATGACTTTTTTTTTCTTTCTGTTTCTGGATAGCAGCATGGGAGAAGTTAATGGTGCTACACTTGGTTGCAATGTTTCTGTCATTGCTATCAAACCCTGCAATTCCTTATTGTTGTTTTCTGGTGAACTTGCTTCACAGCGATACTTGCTTGGTAGAATCCCTTTGGTTGTTTTATTTTCAGGTTTGATCTTGCTCCCTCTCACTACTATAATAGCATATCCTCTTGTGGGTCAAAAGCACCTTCTTCTCTGTCATTTCATAAATGATGTCATTTCATAAAGTGAAATAGTCAGGAGGGGGAGACAGATATATTGGTAAGATAAAAGTAAACATTTAATGCCACTATAGTTTGATTTTTTTTCCAGACATCATATTTTTGACAATGTTTCACACCTCAAATACCACAAAAGGGATATTTTTTAGCCAGCAAACAATAAACTTTACAATTTTAATGGCAAAAGGCTCAATGCATTTGTTGACCAACTTGGAAATGGCTGTGATTTTCCACATTTTGAACTTATCCTCATGCTGTTCTTATTCTTTTTTTTTTTTCATAAAATTTAGTTGATAAAATATATATATCTACTACTGATACATCCTCTTCTGGTGGGACCAGCATTAAGTTTTGTATCATCAGTTTGTCTCCTCCTTAGCCCTATTTGATACCACTGTTATGATGAGAAAGAACATAGCCACGAACAGAGTGAAATGGATTTAGCAAACATACACTTCAATGCATAGCACTTAGATAAGCATTTCCAACCATGATGTGTAAATAAATTATAAAATACAAGCAACTCTATAAAACAAGAACATCCTGAGTTTACAAATAAATTATATCCTTCATACATAGAATATGATGTGGATGTTAGTAACCAGCAGTTTCAGCTATGGGAGGCAAAAAGAAAAACTTAGAAAAGTTAGTATCTATGCATACATAAAACATATATGTATGTGTGCTATACGTAAATACTCACACACATACATATACAATACAGAGGGTGAATACATCCATATCTATAGCATATAGAGAATACGTAATATAGCTGAAACTGCCTCAAGCACCATTTTATTACCATTATTATAAAGTTTGCTCAATATTTAAGTAGGACCACTCAAAGTTAGATGGTTTGGGCTGTATTTTATTTCCTGTCCAGGAGGATTTTGAAGGTGGTTTGAAATATTACAGATGAATGTTACTATTTCACTTTCAGCACCTCACTTTCAGCACCTCCATTCTTTGCAGAATCATCATGTCCTTTGTGAGCTTCAAAATGCTGCATAAGTGAGCATGAGTCTGCTGGCAGTGAAGCTGGTGGCAAAATCCATATTGACTTCAATGGAGTTAGGATAAGGGTGCTACATTTTCAAGGGAAACTGATTTTTCTTTTTTTTTTTTTTGTTTTTGAAAGTTTGCTTGAGAAGGAGAAAGAAGAAAAGATAAAGACAATAATAAAATGGTTTATTATTTCCAAGAGCAGGTATTGAAGCTCAGATAACCCTGGGATGAGCGCACAATAAATGCAAGAGATAGAGATTATTAACTTTGCACTGACAAATCATTCACAGTTTTGTTTGCCATAGCTATTTGGAAATCTGTTTAAAATCTTGCGATAGCTAGCAACGGCCAGCCTTGTGTCTCCAAAAACTGCTGGGTGTTACCAATGCAAAAGACTATGGAGTAACAGAACAAAGGCCATGAGGACATCAGGATTAAGCAAGATATGTCACTCATCAGTGGATTTGAGAAATAGTGTATGGTCATCATCCACTCCTATCAGTATTTAGTGATTTAAATGCTTCAGTCTCTGCAGTGGGCTGTGGCATCCCTGATGCTATGCAACCGTCCCTCCCATATGAACTCGCATCAGAGGGTTGCTCAGCCTCTGGTTTATGAAAATTGTGTTTGCTTCTGCAATGCAGATCTTTATCTCACAGACAGCTAAGGGTCCAGGTTTTCAATTGAAGTAACTATACTGTATGCCTCGTGTATACAGAAACTGTTGCATTTAACAGTTGTGAGGTGCCTTGCCTTAAAATCATGACACGCTGAAATACAGAGTAGTTCATTTGTATTACTTTTACACGGTTTAACGTTTCAATGGCAGCCTCTACATGGGAACTGTGGCAACTTGGCTTTGTAGGCTGAAGAACATGGGGAAGAAAGGACCTTTAAAAGAAGCCTTCCAAAGCATTTCAAGCATGTTTTCCCTATAGTGTGGTGTGTCAGCTTCATCTTGGTGACTGCTAAGAGAAAGGTTTTATATGTACTCCTTGGAGGAGGAAGGGGGAGTGATGCTGTCTCTCTCAGGCTTTGTACATACATCTTTGTCTGTATGTATATAAACCACTTTATTTTAACAATTATTTTTAGCTCAGAAAAAAAAGGTGCAACACAATCACAAACATTTGTAAAGCCAGTGTTTGTAAAAGTTCACATCCTTCAGCTGTCACAAAATTTGAATTTCACGTTGGAGGTAATAGTCGCTATTTTAAGACAAAACATATTATCAAGATAAACGAAAAAACCCAAACACTTCAAGACGAACTGAGTCTATCCTGTAAGAAAGCTTTGGATTTGATGTGCATTACTCCCAGCATCACTCCCAGCTTTCTGCCTCTATAATTGCCATGTTCAAAGATGAAAGAAAAAAAATACCAGTGTGTACCTTTCATCCTTTTCTGAATGTTATCTGCAGCTCTCACTTAGCTTGCTTCCTGTCAGAGGATCATGCCATTGCTCTTTACCAGTTACTATTTTATGTAGCTGCATATTTCAGAAGTTATGTTGTATGGCAATGGGAGTCTTCCAAGACTGGATCGAAGACCGATGATGTTCAGTGACAGCCCTGTGCATGGTCCTGAGGCAAAATGAGGGGGTATCAAATAGGTAAGAGGAACACATTCTTCAACTATATCACTAGCAGCATAGTGAATACCCAGAAATGGAAGTGGATGAATTTTTCTTTTCCATGCAACTAGGTTTACTCTGCTAAAACTCGCCTGACTCGTAATGCAATTGTGCCTCAGTTATACCAGCACAGGCGAGATGAGAACATGCCCAGTAAAGAGCTAAGAAAGGGGAGCCTCAGTACCAGTTTGCTTCCTTGCCGTTCTGTGAAATAATACTTCTGACTGCTTAGAGCTGAATGAATCAACAAGAAATTGTTTTGAGGCAAATACAAGGCATGGCAGGAGAAAAAACGCATGTCATTACCACAAACGCACCAGGAATTTGGGCTCTCCCACACTCTCTGGGATACAAAGTGACCCAGCACCCAGAGTCAGTGGATGTGGGACCTGTGGATTTCTGCCCACTGTGAGAGCTCGCACAGACCAGTGGAATGCCTGAATCCAGACTGCAGCCAAACTCTCCAGCCAAAGGTTTCACTTGAATTTGTGGCTATAAAGAAAGTTCTGTCCCTTGTTCACGTATGCCAAGACAAGCAGTTCTCAGAATGACGCCCAGACTGTCCCAGCTGCCCGTGTCTGTGCACAGTGGTGGGGATGCGGAGCAGTGGTGGAATTCTGCAGCCACTACACAACCCGACAGTGAAGAACTGTGATCTCCTGTGACACATGCGAACAAAGAATTAACCTTCAAACCTAATTACATGATCATTGCTGTTTCCTACAAAAGCTGTCCCAGGGAAATAAGATTGATTTCTGAATATGCAAATGACTAAGCAGTTAATTCATGTTGCTCTTGAGTGTTTTAGGCAATTTGATGCCTTTTAAAAAATCAGGATAAAAACAGCATCACGCTTAAAGAATGGGACTTTCTGGATGACTTGCAGAAGTGTATGGGTCTTCTCTAAAGTGTTGCCTATTGTAGACTAAGATCAACCTCATAACAAGGTCCTGATACTTTTAGTTATTTGTTTTCCAGATATTTGAAGTATAAAAATATAAATTCTGAAATAAAAAGCTATTTTCAATGAGAAAACATTTTGCAGATGTTAAATCTCCACAAATTTTAATTCCCTTTTATGCATTAAGTCACCACATTTCCCCAAATACAGTGGCACATTCTGAAATGCACCGACAGAAACTCAAAAAAAGAGAAGATGAGTATGGATTTTAGGGTATGAATACATGCATATGATGGAAGTGTTAATGGCCACTCTAATTAAGTCCTCAAAAATAAAATATTTGTAAGGACTGTGATTCTGCTTAGTTAGTATTTTTCAGTATGCCAAATTAATCCTTGGTGTAATCCATTTGGTTTTAAGAATCAATTTCAGTCCATCATGATGGACAGCATAAACATATGCTCTTACTTTTTAAAATAATGGCTGGATAGACCTGCTTGTTGCTCTGCTTCCTAATCTACAGAAGTACCAAATCTAGAGACAATGAATAATTGAGTTAATGACGCTGAGGAATATTACATGTAATAGATATTTTACAATAGCTCTGAAATGTGTCCACTTGATTTATGGAAACATTGCCACTTCTGTCTAAGTCCCAGACTACGTGAGAGGGCATCTCTTCTCATAATGCATCCTGTGCATGCACCATTTGCTAGGATTTCACTTTCTTTCTATCAAGTGTATGTTTACTTTTACTGTACCGCTTGCCATTTACCATCTCACCGCAGGTCCCCAAGGAGCCCAACATGCCCATTTTGGGCTGCTTGTTTTCAGCAGAAAAGGACAATGTGTCCCAATTACCCAATGACCACCTTCCAGCAAACACATTTTCAGAAACGCTTAAGCTTGAAGAAGGTAACATTTCATTTCATGTGCACAACTTGGGTGGAGGGGCGTTCTTCCTTGAACATGGGGGCACGGCCTGGGAGACAGGCTTAGCGCAGTTCCGCAGGCAAGAGCGGTACAGGCCTACCTGGAGACGCAGGTGAGTGAGAGATGGGCATCGGCTGTGAAAGTCTCTCTCCTGTGTGGATGCGAGCTAGCAGCATGTATCTGGTGCTCTGCAGGATTAAGCCCATAAAGAGAGATGCACGCCATATCCCAAAGGTGCTAGGTCTTCATCCAGCACAAAACTCCAGAGGTGACTCCCATGGCTCTATAGAGCTGTACTGAATTCATGGGGCTCTGCAGAGAAGAGATGACCTCAACAGAACCAATGCGTAACAAGTGCTACTAAAATCATTACAAAGAGAATCAAAGCTAGAGAAATCACATTTTGGAAGGGGCAGGGGAGGGCAGATTTTTTTTTTTTTGCCTTGAGACAGAGGGGGAGAGAGATCAGACCCATGTCTTTAATACTTACTTGCAATATGAGTTTCATGATAGGAAAATGCTGCGGAACAGACTAGAAAGCAACTTTCATATAGGATCTTTTTTTTCCCTCCAAATAATCCTATAGAATGTAAGAAGGATCTTCCACAAAATCCAGTGACAAGGCTAATAGAATTAATAAGATTTGTTATTACAAGTTGTAGAGTATTAAAAGAAAATAAAACTAGATGTTATTTCTATCTTTTTTTTTTTTTTTTTTAAAAAAGAAGTTTTTTTTTTTAGCTAAGCACTAGGAAATCTATCACCATTTTTGCAGGGTTATTTTTTCATTGGGACTTCCTGTTTTAGATATTGTAAGATGGCATTAATATGATGGTGTAGGTAAAAGAAGAGTTGCATTTAAGTATAGCAGTAAATAGATGCATATTGAGTATATGTTAAATGATGCTCCTTTTTCTCACAAGCAACAAGAGGGTAGCACAAGTGTATGTGAGAGAGGAATTTCTGTGAATGGGATTATTTCAATATAGAAGAAGAAACTTAATTCAATAAAATAATTCTTCATGCTCATACGTAATTAAAATGCAGACTTCATACATTTCTTCAAGAAAGACAAAGGACGTTCCTTCCCACGTAGTGTTTTGTAGATAAAAAGACAAACAAGTAGAACATTTCGATGTGCATTGAGGTGCAGACCCTCATTCTTTTGATGTCAATGTGAATTTTGCCATGGCTTCTGTACTGGACAGTTGATAAGGAAAATGTAGTAGCCAACATGCCATGTCCACTCACTCACAACTCCCATTTATTTCCAGACGCACTCTGCTGAACAGAGCCCGCACTTCTCAGGTACGTCTGTGACTATGGACAGATTGGGCCAGGGACCAAAAGGTCCCAAAACATGTTTTGCAGTGGTATATGTCAAAAAGAGGTGAAGCTAAATTTTATCAGTATCAGAAAAGAAAGACAGAATACATCACTCATTTTTGGACTGATAAGCATGGAAGCCCTCAGCATAAAGAATAATTTTCCAGAGAGTTATTAGCATCAGAAAAAGGCTTTAGGATAAAAGTGCGCCCTCATCCATAACTCTAACCAGCACAAAGCTAAAAATGCATGAAAAAAAAAACAAATTATGAGGGTTGGATCAAATGGAAAAGATATTTACTTCACAGTAGTCTCACCTCTCCTCTCTCATACATTGCAGAACCTACAGGCTGGCAAGATTACTGCGTCCTCCAGTATATAAGATAGTACAGAAGAACATATAAGCAAACCTCACTCACTGATAAAAATATTTTTTTTTGTGTCATCTGGGATAGCTGAATTTCTCTTTGAGTGGCCTTACTCTGGCAACAAGAAAAGACAGTTAACATTTATTCATATGTTGTACTGATTAGGAAATATCTCTACAAACACAAGTTACTTAGAAACAGCAAGTCTGAAATAGGAGAAAACACCAAGAGAAAAACAAGCTGTAAATACGATTCAAAAGTGTGTTTGTTTTTTTCCTTTTTCTTTTCTTGACTAGCACCATCTGTACACAATAAAGTATGAACATAAATGTTTGGATAATAAAGATTTGCAAGGCACTTAAACAGTTTTTCTGAATAGGTTTTCTTTTAATGAACCTCTCAATGGAAGTCCGACAACCACCTTTCCTCCTCCATCAGCTAATGCAGGGAAAGAAGTGTCTTCTGCCAGCAGTTCTTATTTACAGACATGTCCTTAAAGGTTCCTCAAAGTGCTCTTTTAGGCTAAGAGAATCAACAACCTTATATCTCCATTTTTCATGCTCGTCCTGTTTTTTTTTATACTACTACTCTTCTGTATAGTAAAGCAAATCTCTTATACAAACAATTGAGACTTGACTCCAACCTTCATCCTCATTCTGTTGTCTTTGGGATGCTATTCAGAAGGGAAAAGGAGGATGGCAGAAATACGCATTGAAATTCTCTGGAGGTTCATTCCTTATCGGCGTCTAGAGGTGATGTCAAAACAGGTGATCATCATGAGATGGGCCTTGCAGAAGTTGACACGATTTTCTAAACGCTCAGTCACACATTCCAGGGCCTCCAGGTACTCCAGAGAATCCAGCTCAAATACCTGCTCCAGATCAACTGTGGGTAAGAAAACACACAGATAGGTAAAGCAGACAAAACCCAGTGTTGGCTGGTGGGAGAGACAGAGTTAATTCAAGTCTTCAAACCCATCAGTACTGTACAGAACATTATCTCTGGCTTGCCATTGTCACTAGAAGTTGCCTTTTCTGTTTAATGGCTATTAAAATGGCACAGCAGCTTCCTGATAGTGAACAGCACTGTTGAGATTGCACTGGATGCTTTCTTGAGTTATATGCTCTGCCGTCCTCTCCAGAACTGCAGATACTTTCTGCCACACTCCAAAGTCTTTCCCCAAGAAAAGCCACCAGAACTATTCTTCCAGGAACCACGTGGCTCACTGCAAAGAAACAGGCTGGCACAAATCACCGGTAGGCTTCAGATTAACCTTCACATCCATAAGGAACACACAGGTTGAACATGATGGTGAGATTCAGCAATAAGGTGTAGAATAGGCCAAGTTAAATCTGTTTACAATTATTTTGATTGTTTGCATTCAGGGTCTGCTTCAGCACCATGCTTAATCAAATTTTTAATGCTAAGCACATACTTAAAGTCATCCCTATTCGAGGCATGTGTATGAGATATACAGACTCTCTCACACATTCTGCTGACCAGAAAGAGATTTAAATACTTGTTCTGCCCTGAGAGGACAAGTCCTTTGCTGAATTCAGAAACCAGAGTTAGAAACCAACCTCCAACCTCCTTTCTCCTCACACCTCTCCCTATTCCGTGGAATTCGGACTAGGCTACTCGAGTGGCAAGGGAAGGCGTACACATCAATCACTGCAACACAAGTGTGCGTACGCTGCCAGAGACCAGCTGGCAGCAGCTTCCATGGAAGCCAAGTGTGAGATACATTGGCTGAGCCAGCACTTCCCATCTTATCTGGTCCCTGAGGTTTGTGCAGTCCTTGAGGCTTTCTGCATTTATTACACTGGAATCAGAAGCATCACACAGTAAGTGGACAGCAATGTGTGTAAAAGTTTCTGCTCCTTTTAAATCTGTCCTTTTAACCTCTCTTCCTTGATAGTGTTCCTGAAACATATACCATGGTTGTTTTGCAGGATGTACCAACCTAGTGTTAACTTATGGCAGCTGCCAAAGGAAGAGTTAGGATGCTTTAAAAAAACACACCAGTCTATATCCTTTTACCACTTGAAATTATCCTAAGTAAATTGAAAATCTTTTTTTATTTCTACAACTCTCTGATATGGACTTGTCTGTTTGCTAATACTAAAAAATGTTGTACAACTACTGCAATACTCTTCATCTTTTTTCCTTTGAGATGTTGAGGTCCTTCTCCATTTGAATGTGAATGCCCATTAAGCTCTCTGAACTTTACACATCTATAGTTATAAAAAATGGGCCAAATTCATTTTTCAGGTAAGCCCATTGATACCAAGGGACAAGTTTGCTCCACAGTGTTATTTTGTGGTACAAGAGTAGATTTATAATATTTCTCATATGTCTGAGTGATCTGAGGAAAAAAAAAAAAAAATCTCATTTTCAGGAGCTGTGGACTGAAACGTATGAACGTTAATCTACCTATGGCAATATTCACCACTACAACGCTGTACCATTTCAACATTCAGCTCTCAGGCAAAAAGGATTGTTCAGTTCTACTGTCAACATTTACTAAGAATTATAGGGACTAGTTCTAGAAATACAGTCAATTTAAAACTTGCCTTTAGGTCTTATGTCAGTTCATTTTAGTTTACAAACACAATAGCTCACGTCTCATTCTTAGCAAATTCATTCTGCTCCCCTCTATGCCCCGCTATGAAATACACCAAAAGACACCTATAAGTCCAAGCAATAAAATGATGTCCTTACATTCACTGAGCCATTTATTAGGATCCAGCATCAGGTACTGTTTGGTCACCTCCAGTTCTCTCATTAACCACTCGTACTTGGCCTTGACCTCAGCAATTCTCTGCTGGCGATGCTCCAGGATTTTCAGCTTGGCATTGAAACATATCACCTCCTGCCAACCAGGAAAAAGGAGCAGGGAAGTAATAGGTGAAAAGGCGAAGAAATACCCAGATCCATTCAGTCAAATGATCTTCCAATCAATAATACTGACAATGAGCCATTTACTCTGGAAGTGTATGAATCACTGCATGAAATCATCTATCATCTGCTTTATTTTTATTGCTTTTGTTTGGTTTTGATGTTTTCCATCAGTGAGCTTTCAAGACTTTGCAATGATAGTTAATAATAAACCATAATAATTAATAACAGGCAGCAGTTTGAAATCAGATTAACTGCAGCAAAACATTTCTGGGTTTTGTCACTAGAATTTTGGCTATAAAAATCTAAGCTCTTGGGAGAAGGAAATCCATTGTTTGCTGTATTAAAAACCTAAATACATCTCTATGCTTGGCACATAAGAAATGCAGTAGTTATAAAATAAGAGAACTGGTAGCAATATCAAATTTAAAACATCCTTAAAGAAAGGGAACATGTTACGAAAAGGCCCTAGCAATTCGCAATCATTAATAAAGAAGATATATTTTCTGTAAAGATATGGGGCACAGTAACAGCACATGGTGCGGTGCTCCGTGGAGACACTCAGTCTGGCCTCGCATGACTTCTGAGGGGTAGCAGCCATCAAGATGTGCAGTGAATGAGCCCATGGTGAGGGCTGTGCTACCCTCACTAGCGTGGGAGCGTTCCCAGTACCAGAACTATCCTCCCTCAAGCCCATCTGAAGGTCTCAACACGATTCTCGTTCTGATCTGTAGATAAATCTGCTGTGTGGGTGAGGTGCAGTGGAAACTCAACCCCAACAAGTGATGTTTTTGTCTGTACAAAATCATATCACCGAACAACATCACAAACAGTCTAACCAATTGACAGGCGTTACGAAGAAAAAAAGTACCTTAAAATAACAATAAAGTCTATCTGCACAGTTACTCTAAAATTGGTGCTGTTCCACCAACTTCAAATATTCTTCCCAATAACACCTCTCAAGAGCTGAGCTTTATAATTCCCTGATCTTTTTGTAATTTTGGAGCTATCCTGCAAACAATGCCATCAAAGCACTTGAAGCACTGTTGCTGCCTTGAAAGACAGATGTGATGAAATACTGGAGCACAGGAACCACCAAGATTAAAAGCAAGGGGCAAAAATGCAAGATATCAATGTCAGTTAGCTGCTAGAGAAGAAAGCATAATTTGAGTTAAAACTGCTCTTAAATGAGAGAATAGGTTTTGCTGCCTGTTGAATTAACCATATACGATACTACACATTTCTGACTGCATAATTGGAATTCCCCTTCTTATACCTTCCAGAAGGAGGAAGATAGATTACATGGATTGCACTCACCTTGTTGTCCCCACCTCGTCGCCGCTGGAGCCTCTCCACATCATCTATCTCATAGACTTTGATCTCAAAGGGCTCCCCCAGCCCCCTCTGCCCACTTCGCAGGGGCCCATCCACCCAGCGGACCCCAGGGCTGTTGGCAGGCTTCCTTGCTGGGGAAGTGGTATCAAGTGATAAAGCTGGAATAAGCCTCCGTCTCTGTGAACCTGCAAATGCAGAAATTACCATTTCACGTTAGCACGGTTATTGCCTCTCCTTTCTGCTCCATCTGCAGAGATGCCTACAAACTATATATATTCACCCTTCTTACACACAGAAGAAAATGGAGTGAAGACCCAGGGAGGCTATGGAAGTTGGGGTGAGCTGCAGCTGCGACATGCTGTACCCACTTACCATGAATCAGATCCTCACATGTTCTTTGGTGCCTGACTTCAGGATTTGATCCTTAGAGGGCACATGTACACTAAAGTTTTCAGAGCTTGTACCCACTTCCCTTTGCTAAGGTCTCAGTGTGTACAAGAATGGCAATGAAGGACCAGAGCAGCAGGCTGGAACTGGTCTAGCTTTGTTTTCCTATCTCTGTACTGGCACTGGCTCTTACAGCCTCAGGAGAAGCTCTACACAGACCATCTCCAGGAGAGGTGTGGTTTTGTGCTTGTATTTTTTTTTAACAAAAATCACTTTGATTTTTGCTCACCCAAGTTCTTTTACTATGCTGGAGTTGAGTGCCAGTATACCACCACCAAGTCCTTTGCATAACAGCACTGTAGGTTGGCTAGAGCAGTAAAAAAAAACCAGAGAGACAAAACGCCTAAAACACCTGCAGTAAGTTACAGCCAAGCTTGGTGGTTGCCACCAGAGTTGCACTAGCCTTGTCTCTTCTCAGTAGAATATTCTTCTAAAACATTTCCCACCTACACACTTACTGCAGCACTGGTGACGGGCAAGAAAGCAGCATGAATGATGGGCTGGCAGAACCTTTAGTCACTGTGTCTGCTTCAGTACCAGTGCTCACGCACACCCACCCTGCTTTATAATACCAGCATGGAAGATGGGAGTGCTGCAATAGCTGAAAATGTACTGTGATTGATAAAGCCTAGGCCATATGGAAAGCATCTGCCATGTGAGTTGCCAAGTCAGGGCCTAAGGTAAAGCAAGGGGGAAAAAAAGGACATCACTGGTCTGATGGCAGCAGTAAGGAAGTTGAGCATATGGAAAGAACAGGCACACACACACACAAAAAAAACAAAAACAACTGGTTAGATTTCTTTGCTTGCTTTAGTACAATCAAAGCAATGGCTGGGTTTAAAAAAAAAAAAAAAAAAAGTTTTGTAGCGGACAACCCCTGCAGGGTCTCCCGTAGGAGACAGCAAGAATAGAAGGGATGGAAGAAACCAAAAACAAAAGCTGGAGCCAGCAAGTTTGAATGAAACTATTTACTGACTCTCTTGGCAAGAACAAAACTGATGCCAGCAGGGAAGGGATGCAGAATGATCATGCAGATTTTATTTTAAAAACAAGATAAGATCATTTAGAGGAATCTCCAGCACTACATTTACTGAAACTTGAATGCAAATAGCTTCAACATGTCTGCCAACTTGGTGTTGAGAGAGCCAGAAAAACCCCCAACAAACCAAAAATACCTATTGATTGCCTAGTTTTTGGATTTGCAAGTAACAATGCAGTGTCTAGTTTCATTCATGGGAGTCTGTTTCTCTGCTGACTTTGCAAACTACCACATTTTATCCGATTGATTTCTGAGTGCAGCAGCCTCTGCTAGAAACCAGCAGTTAGTAACCAGCAATTAACCTGGAAATGGTAGTCTAAAATGGATGAGAACGGTCTATCTTGCTGTCTATGTGGAAAGCCTAGTCTACAGAGCTTTTATGTGAATGCATCTGGATAACTCTATGCAGGAAAGGGAGGGCACAGCCAAGGCGGATAGATGGGAGCTCTACAAGGCCCTTTATACCAAACAGCCTGAGATCTGGACTTCCCACCCTGTGACACCTACCATAGTTGTATTTACTACTTAAATTGCAGCACAGCAAAAAAAAAAAAAGCCCATGCTAGAACAAATGAAGTCTTACAAGTATCAGCAAGTAGAAGTTATTTTAGACCTGTGGTACCAGCCACTGGAAGTCAATGTCAGCATACACTTAGTTTGAATACAATTCAGTTAATCTCTAGATTAAACTGCCTGACAAGAGAAGAATCAGATCTTGATAAAGGAAAAAACAAGATCTGACCCATTACCATAGCTAAGAAGTGACAGCCACGAGAAAGACACAGTCTGGGAAGACTCCAACAAACTGGAATGCTAAGGGTGACTCTTGTCAGCGATGCTAGAGAAAAGCAACCAAATGGTGAGAGCAGCTGCATATTTGAAGGGAGGTGAGACAGGGTGGTGGACTCTTAAATTCTGTTACATGCAGGAAGAGATCCTGCAACGGGCTCAGCCGTTGGGAAATGAGCCCTCCACTTGCTTAGATGTGAAGGGCACTGAGTAAATCCCTAGTGTCACCCAAGACCAAAACAATTTAGGCATTAAATACTTTTAAAAATACATTTTAGGCCTTTGGCCATGGTGTTTCACAGCAGCAGTCTTTCAAATTTTGTCTGAGTGTAAAAGCAATCTCTTTCCTATCTTTGCTACTCATCAACTTTTAGAGCAAGCAACACTTACAAGCATCAGATCTGACCTCCTGTGTAATGCAGCCGAGTGCTGCTAATTCATTTCACTTTGTGCCCTGCATCAACAGTCACATCTCCTTTCATGCCATGCCTATGGAATAGCTCTAGCGTTTCAAGGAAACAGCTGAGAAGACTGAAAATTCCTTCTGTCCAGCTCTCCCATGCATGGCTAAACTATGACTAAGGTAGTGCCTTTTTCTGTGATGTTTGATTTTCTTCCTTCTTTCTTCCCTCTTCCTTTTTTTTCCCCACTGTGGCTGTTAACACCACCTCCTTGTGTAATGGGGCATTTTTAAACCATCCCCTCTGGAAAAACTGCATCTCCGACTAGAGCCAAAGCCTAGGTCTGAGACACTCTGGGAATGCAGGTGGATGGCTCCGATTTACCTCATCACGACAGCAGCATCAGGCTCTCATTTGGAGCAGAGCAAAACAGATGTCACTGGGGTGTGAATTACAGGGATGGTGGTAAATGTTTTTGCATTTAGTTCCCATTCATATCCATTTGGCTCAATGAGAAACAGAAACCTGTGGTCTAGAAGGAGGTCTCCAACCTGAGGCTCCAGCTAATAGCGCTTACCCCTCAGTGGAGAGGCAGTGGAGACTACAGTAGCAGCAGGAGAAATGCTAACATGAGCTCATTAGGATTTTCTAGCCAGAGCTTGCGCTTGGATAGCCCATGGGTTATCACAACAAAGCTCTTGGTGCACCGGGGCCATGTGGCAGGGCAGAGCCACCCGAGGCAAGCAGACTCGCCGCTGTCTGCCCAGAGGCTCCTTTGGGATGCAGGGGTCACCCACGCCGGTCTCCCTGCCCCACTGCAGTGGGTACGTCTGCGTGTGAGGCAGAGAAGAAAGAAAGAGAGGGATGTCTTTTTATCTGAGCCTTGAATGCTGACTCAGGATGATTTATCTGAGGTTTAGAGTGCTTTGGGGAAAAATGAAATGAAAGATCTCCTCCATCTTTGCAGTGAGGGAAAACCGAATCTAGTTTATTTTAAACATGCACTGATTAACAGGCTGCTTATTAGTCCAGATAAATAAAATAGCAGTGTCTTTTGATGGGAGACTCCTGCCCGACCTCTCCATTTAGCCTCTGTTTTTTCTGGTTTCACCTCAATTAGGATCTGCAGCCAAAGCAGAGCTTCAGGGTGACTGTCACAAAAGCAGCTGACAGCTTGCTCATCTGTATCAACAGGCAGACACAACAATTAAATTGTTAAAATGAATATAGTTTTCCGTTCACATAGAAAATACCCATTTGAAGTCCCAAATTGATGTGGAACACTTGATGGGGTTAGGATCTCATAAATTTTGACTGTATAATAAATAAAAAGCTTTGTAGGAATTACAACGCACCACTCCTCTAGTTTCCCACATACAACTTAGGAAAGCAGCCGCCAGCCCAGAAGCTCAGCAGGAGCAGCTCTAGGCAGGTCCCTCCCGCCTCTGCCACACTGCCTGGGACTGGGGGCGTATGCACCCTGCCCAGCACCCTGCCCAACTGGCTGACCATCCCATCGTGTAAATGGGATTGACTCCATCATTAAAAAAATAAACTTATACCAAAAATTGTCCCGAAAAAAAAATCTTGTAAGAGGAACCCAGGACAGAATGACATGTTCATGTATGACCACACGGCATGTAAAGCAACACACCACTTGCTAAATGTCTTGGAGGATATGTTTTTCACTTAGCTTGAATTTATCCCACTCAGAATAACCCCTCAAGCCTAGCTTGAGTATGAATTATCAGACTATGACATAGCCCTGAAAATGCACAGAACACACATGCTTTCACAACACGTCTGTTGCTCTACCTTGAGCCATAGGTTAAGGTTTAGCTGAGTTAAAATTAAGATAAAGGGAATAACACAGCCGTGAAGGTGCGCAGTGTGAAAGCAGATCTGATTGAAGAGTGGCACTGAAGCTACGCCATACTTCAGCAAAGACAAGCCCAGAGAAGCCTTAAGGTATCAAAAACACAGACCAAGCCAGCTAGGTATGTAAGGGTAACTTTAAGGACAAGAAGACTCATTGACCTCAGCAAAATTGCCCAACTGCATAAGGATGTGTGCTCATAAAAGAATGTGTTGACCAGGTCAGAGACTCTGAGAGGTCTGGTTTTGCTTAAGTACTGTATATTTTGGAGTGTTCTCCTTAGATTGTTTTCCAAGCACACATTCCAGATGGAGCATCTTTTCTGTGAAAAAGGTAAAGGTAACAAGTATAAATACAAAATCTTCATGAAAAGAAGCCTGATGTATATCTCTTCAAAGCAGGATACATCTGAATGGGATGAAAAACAATTGCTAGACATTTCAAAGTGTTTCAAACAGAAAATGAAACTGTAACTTGATATATCTTAATTTCAGAAGTTTATAGTGTGTGCTCAAAGGCAGGATGTGGAGCCAAAGTTATTCCCCACTCCACTTAATATTATAGGAGGTAAAATTGCCTTTCTGTATAGAACCTGTTGTTCAGAATTTTGTTTTTTTTTCTCACTAGACAGTCCATCCAAACTCAAGGCAATTACAAAAACCAATCCTGGCTAAGTAGAGCAGTACCCCTAAGCTCTCACCATTCCTTCTGTGGCTTCATTTCCAAGAAATATTATGCTTCCAGTAGCAATAGTATCAATCCCAAATGTAGCCTCAAAATGTTTACTTACTGGCAAAGACTATCTGTCCTGCTGCTCCTCACTGTCTGTCAATGGGGCTCCTGCTTTGTTTGAGTTGAAAATGCAATGCTGGCTTCTCCGCTCATTCTCATTTCCTAATGAGATCTGCCTTCATGGGCAATTGTCCATGACTGAACCAACTCTTTCTCATTCCTTTGACCTCCCTTTCTCCTTGTTTATTTTATAGTGCACTTTCCCTAGTGCAGAACATGTGCATTCACTCCTCAGATTTTTTGTACAGTTCCCCTCCTGATTACTGAAGACAATGTCAACGCTTTCAAGTGGAAGGCCCCTCTCATGGTGTGGAGACTTCACCAGAAGTATTTAGGGTGCCCATCTTGAGGTCAATACTCCAAACAGCAAAGAATTCAGGCATTTATTGCCAGAATACCTAAACATCATTTGCTCCTCCTGGCAACTCAGATTACATATCAAGGACCGTGTTGCACCTGAACACCTGGAATAGGAAACATTGACAGGATCATCATAATTCCAAAGAAAATCTTCTATGTCCACCTCACTGTAAAATAATTCTGGTTGTATTCTGTGTTGACTTATATGCAATCCTGCTGCTGTGAATCAATAAGTACAAGGACACTTGAGGCTAGAAATCACTGCTATGTTGTACATAGGAATAAAACAATCCTTGTTTATAATCTTCTGTCCATACCTATATTAGATCTGCTGTTTCTGTACCAGAATAAGGAACATGCTGAGGTACAGCCTACTCCTGATTTTTTTTCCACCCACCCAGTTAATTTCTTAACCTTGCCGCCTGAATTACTGTCTCACTTTAAAAGAAGCTTTTCAGGGCAGTTTAGAGCTGGTGAATGAGCACTGCTGAAACCAGATCAGGAAGCAGCCCTCCTGCAGCCTGCAGGTTGACAAGTTATCCGGGAGATGCTCCAGGGAAGATGCACATCACAGGGGGTGAGTTTTCAGCACCCACAATCCCTAGCAAAAAAAACCACCAGTCTCTTCTAAATATTTATCTCACTTCGGGCTAGATTTTGGTTTAACAGGTATTTGTCAGCATTGTAGCATTATTTAAGGAGTTGCTTGTTGTCAGTACAGTGCTGCACTAAATAGCTGCGCCAGTCTCTTGGGCAGCAAAGGCAGAGGCTGGAGGGGGAAGGGGCTCTGCAGCCAGAGCATCAGCTCCCAACAGGACAGTGGTGGAGGCATTCCCGTGAGCTAATGCCGTGGCAGTGTCAGGAGCAGGTTTTATTTACACCCAGCCTAATGGTGTGCGACTCAGTCATGCGTGTTACATGGAGCCTTCACAGTGCACAATAGCCTGCTGCCATTTCCTCTATTAAATCATTCCTATGTTCATGTGGCTGAAAGCTCAGTGCTGGCATGCAGTAGTCAAGCGTGTAAAAAATGATTACTCTGATCCCTTTCAACACAGATTTGCTGCATGAAATGGCCTGGCTTTGACCTGGGAAAATCAATGCTGTTGTTTTAATGAACAAAAAAAAAAAAAATTGGAGCTGAAGCCCACACTTACCCTCCCTTTGCTCCCCCCAGGGCTGGCCAGCCAGCAATCACATGCATAAAGTGGTCACCTGCATGCTAACAGCTTCTTCCTCTATAATTCTAAACATCCTTTGTCATGGTAAAGGTATAGTGCAGGAGATCAATTAGCTACCATCACTTGTAAGCAAGTTAAAGTAGAAACGCTGGAGATGCCCTAAGGCTTTGTGATACAAAGGGCAATTTTCAGCTCCCCATACTGTGCCTGAGGCAGTCTAAACATGAACCAAATTCCTTTTCACTTGGATTCAACAAGAAAAGCTCAGACTCTATTTGTTCGTGTTTTGTTTCATCATTATCATTTTGGTTAAGTTTCAAACTGTGATGCTTTGCGATACTGGTTGGAGATGGACTTTCATAATTTACAGCCCGCAGATTCAGCCTCTGGCTTTTTCTTCTGCTTTCGTAGGCAGCGCTAAGTGCTTCCAGAGGGTGAATGTGTTCAAATATAGAGTTTTCAGGGCTTTCCAGGAACCTCTAAATCTCCATCTTTAAAACAATCCCCCCAGTGAAACCCAGAGCACAGAAGTAAGAGACAAAAAGGGACTCTAATTGTAGATAATTATTTTCATGTATGTCTTTTTATTAAAGTGTTTAAAATCACGTAGCAATTTGCTCTGCTTTGGTGGTGAAACTTGGTAATGAAAAAGAGCTGCAAGGAGTCATGAAACTTTACTGCAAAAGCCATAAAATGCTGCAGTAGGAATCTTTAATTATCTACAGTCAGACAGGATTAAAGCCTGTGCAAACATACGCACACTCGGACGCCAAACCTATCCTGGACTGGCAAGGGTAGGGTCTTGCAAAGGCTGAGGTACAAAGATGCAACTCAGACCACAAGCTTAAACTTCAGCAAGGCAGCATTTGGAAACCTTGATTTTTCCCGCCTCTTGTTCAGACTCGGCCTTACTATCAATAGCATCCCCTAGATTTTTATTTTCTGATGCTCACTGATACTCAAAGTTCAGGAAGGCTGAACTGGTCCAGACTGAACCAACCTGAAAGCATGTAAGGACTTTCTCCCCTAAGCCTCACCTTTTCCACAGTCTCCTTCCTTCCCACAGGGCTCACATCTTCCTCCTGTGCCCGAGCCCTTGCTATTTGTCCCTGTGAGTGGGCGGCAGGCAGTGATCCCCCAAGTTGGTACGTTACAACTGCTGCATGCTAGCTGTTCCCCTAGACCTGCTTGGGCCACAGAGCAGTGCCCTGAGTGTTTCACCCTGCTGGCACTAGCCTCAGCACCACTAAAGCTCCAGGATCAGACTCAGCTGCAAAAATCTCAACTAGAAAAACAAAGGAGACACACTTCTCGGCAGAGGTCCGTCCCATCTCAGCACAGTGCTGCAAGCAGTGACAGAGAGCAGCGCTTAGGTCTAACCCAATGCCACATGGGACAGGGACTCTTTTAGGCACCCAACCCTATTCCCACAGGGAACAGGAAAGAAAACAGCCTCAGGAAGATCTCTGTGGTCTCCATGGAAAGCCTCATTGGAGACAAATTGTCTCAGAGTCCCTCCTGTTCTCCTGTCGCCAGGGAAGGTCTCCTTACAGGCAGTTTTGAAAGGACCAAGAGGCAGGAACCTGTAAATAACATCTGCAGGAGAGGGGGAGTAAAAGGCAGAAACAAGGCATTCATGCACAATACATAGGACTGTAAACAGGGCCTGGCTTTATTGGGTAAACCTCATTAGAGCCCGGGCTCTCGCTTTGCTGTTAGCTGACAGCAGGCAGGACTGGACCTAGCGCCAAAGCTGTGTCTCTGGAATCATCCAAGTCACGTTTTGCCTTAATTATTGTTTTAGAGTAATGCCTGTATACATCCAACTAAACTGGGGAAAAAGATGCTAACAACCAAAGCAGAAAAGCAGAGAGCAGGAAGGTAACACTTCTGATCTAAGGACCATAGCACCATTATCTAGTTTTATGAGCTGGTATCCAGGGAACATAGAAATTACACAAGTTGCCCAAGGTGATACAGCGAACCAGCAGCACAACAGACGATACAGCATAGATCTTGCAAGTCCTAATCTGCCACCTCGTCTGCCTCCCTCTCACACCTGCTGTGTTCCCAGGATACAAATATGGTTTTGGTAAAATGGAGTTTGGCCTGAATGCATTTCCTGATCACACGCAGGAGTACGTATGACAAAAGCACCCTTGCCTTTCCATGAAACAGCACCGGGCCCCTGCACTTCAAATTTCTGAGGAATTGAAAAAATAATATATATTTGGTGCTAGTGATGACCTTACAAACTATGATGTAACACTTCAGTGCCCTGCTCAAGACAGCACTGCCCAGAGGAGACTGGAGCCAGAGCCAGAAATACGGTTGAGATGCCAACTGTTTCTTACAGAGGAAAGGCTAATGGAGTGAGAGAAGAAATCAGAGAAAACATAGTTGCACAGATGCTTGTGGGCAGAGAGGGAGGGAAGGCCTGCCACTAAGAGCAAATAAGAAATGAAGCCCTCCTCTCCACCGCTCAGCAAGGACAGGGGAGGATGAGCAGCCCAGTCAGTTGAGGTTGAGGTTAGGAGCCAAGGGTGCCAGTAATTTTACCCTGGATCTGGCTCTCACTTAGTTGTAGGCATCAGACAAGTCAGGAAAGCTCTCTGCCTTCTTTTCTCCACCTGTAAAATGGGGTCTGGAATAATACTTAAACCACAGGGTGGATTAAAGAGCAGCTGTAGAAAGCTTTGCAATGTACAGCCATAGATCAGGGCTAAATAGCTCCACTTCTGCCATAAGCAGTCACTTTGGAGCAATATATGCTGACATGATGTTATAGGACCAATGTTAAATGCTAGGAAGATGGGAATGTTTATTAAATGCACAGGTTAGCTTCAGGGGAAAGGCTTACATCCTTCATGATGTAAACATATGATTTTTCAATATGTACTGGAACGCAAGAAGCATTTTTTTTTATTATTTAATTTTAATTTTGTACACACAATACTGGTCTGACTGTGAACTGAACAGGTACTGAGGCAGAGCCCAAAATTTAACCTAAGGCTAACACTGAAGGATATGAACTAGCTTTATCCTTCAAAAGCTGTCAATGCAGGTCTGATGCTTCATGTACGACATCCAGGGCAGAAGCACCTACACATACAAATAATGCACTTAAAAGCATTGAAAGACAAGATCTTAATCTCAAGAAAAAAAAATGCTGTCTCTCCAATGTGTCAGGACTTCAAAAGTAATTGTGAGATCTGACAGGGCTGTTGGTGATTCTCTTAAAGACTCTTTATAGCTCCTCTTAGAGGGGCCTTGGGCTGATTCATGTTGATCGTGTCTGACAACCAGCATTTCTGTTAATAATAATCATAAATAAAGTGGACAAGGTTGCCTGACCCGAAATGAGCATATCTATAGTGCCATATCCATTACAGCACAGTGGATCTGTGACCGCAAATCAGGAAAGGTCCAATGCTCTTGACACTATGTATTAAAATAATATCTGTCTTTTAAGAGCTCAGAACCTTTGTCTGCTATCTTTTTCATGTAAAAATGTGCCTTAAGAGAGAACATTCACACTAGAACAGCAAGGAGATATTACAAAGGATGAGACTACAAACCTTTGCTTTTTTTTTTGTTTATTATGCAATAAAAATGTATTTGTGAACAGCTCTATTCTCCCTTATATCTCAGCTCCTCCTTCATGTTCTCTTGCATTGAAGTCATAATCCTGGTTTTATGTCATCATAAATCTGCTGACACGTGAAAAATTATACTATTATCAAACACATCAAAACAGAATTATTATTTCACTGGTGCAGGATCGAATGCAAACAGGAGTTGGGTTACAAGAAAGTGAAGCCTTATTAATTTCTGGGCAGTGGTTTGCTGCTAGAGATATGGAAGGTTGTAAAGATATTTTTTTTAAAATTTGCATAAAAACCCTGCTTGTACTCATACACAAAATACAAGTACAAGTCATTCAAAACAATACAGGAATTACTTGCTGGCACAGGGAATCACTCTCAAAAGTAAAGTATCAGAGATACAGCTAAGAAAGGGTTCCTGCTCACCCCATCAGTCACTGCCTCTGCGTATCTACATAGCACGACAAACCAGCATCACTGGTCTGCCAAGTATGTGGGCAAGGCTGGCTAGACCATGGAAAAGCCTCTTCTTTCCAGATGCCTTCCACACTGCTACAACAGCAGCCTGAAACCTGAACCTCAAACAGTCCTCTCTTCATAACTCCCTTTTCACAGCCACTGGCACAATGTTCAGTCCTACACATGAGTTATTGCGAGCCAAAATATAACCCTGATACAAAGCCCAATACACAGATCTGAAGCTCTTTTTTAATTACAATGCAAAGGCAATGTTTTCCTCGGTCATATCTCTAGCCTTGTCCAGCCTCCAGTGTTCTATTAAAGCAGAGAGAAGTTAAATGAAACAACTAGTTTTAGGAGCATCAGAGTAAACAAATCCTGCTCTCCTACTAATTTAGGTTTGGATGAACTCTGGAGTCTAAAGAATCTGCTGGCTATTTCTGAAGCTTTTCTCAAAGTATTTTTTAGAAGTATCTGCACTAGGGAAGGGGGGATGTTCTCTAATATCTAATAAGGAAAATCTACATTGCAGTTTTCTGTTTGTTCCCTCATCTGCACAGCTGCCTGTTTTCACAGAACTTGATCAATTTTTGCATCTAAATGTTCTGTGGAACAAGTCCCTACTATATGGGCAGCTTCTCCACAAGACACAACCCAGTTGTCAGTATACACTCACAAATAGCATCTCTGTGAACAGCTTTGTTTTCCTTTTCCACAACATACAAATCAGCCTTCTTTTTCTTGCAAGTTACCATTAAAAAGTTTATATTTGAAAGCAGCTATTAGAGGAACAGCTCCTCAGAAAGAGGAAAATCAATTTATTACTATCTAAACTGAAGGGATAGGAAAGAGGTTTTTTCATAGGGCACAAAGGTAACTTCAGAAAGATTATTCATTCACTTGGCCTGTGCTTACACCATGTAGAGTGATCACTTTCAGATGCATACTTTGAACAGGTACAACCAGCCACGCACTTATGGATATGGCTTTAATAGCAGTAGCTATTGTATTCACATCTGTGCTGCACATGTTCCTCCTGCTACCACAGTCAAGAGAATAAAGAAAGGAAGAGTTACGTATTACTCCGTTTGTTCACTGCAAGTGAATCCCAGAGGTGAGTATCCCAGCAAGTGGAATGGCTGGTGAATTAGAAACTCTAAGAGAATAACACATTTTTGACAGCCAGCACTAGGGTCCGGAGGAGGGCCGTGAAGATGATCAGAGGGCTGGAGCACTTCTCCTATGAGGACAGGCTGAGAGAGTTGGGGCTGTTCAGCCTGAAGAAGAGGAGGCTCCAGGGAGACCTGATAGTGGTCTTTCAGTACCTCAAGGGGGCCTACAGGAAAGATGGGGACAGGCTGTTCAGTAGGGCCTGTCGTGATAGGACAAGGGGTAATGGGTTTAAATTAGAGGGAGGTAGATTTAGATTGGATATTAGGAAAAAAAATTTCACAATGCGAGTTGTAGAACACTGGAACAGGTTGCCCAGAGAGGTGGTGGATGCCCCATCCCTGGGGGATCATTCAAGGCCAGGCTGGATGGGGCTCTGAGCAACCTGATCTAGTCAGGGATGTCCCTGCTCCTTGCAGGGGGGTTGGACTAGATGACCTTTGAAGGTCCCTTCCAACTCTAACCATTCTATGATTCTATGATTATTTGCTATCAATAAATTATTGGGGGGGAAAAAAGGACTCATAATTCAGTTAAAAACCAAGAGTCTCAGACACAAGATAACATCTTTTGGGGGGCATGGGCACAACTTTGTTCCATCTTCTAGGTGGGAAGAAGGAACTCAGTGGTGGTTTCAGCTGCAGGGCATCTTGCACCTTTGGGCATCCAGAGCACACAAGGAGCAAAAGTGGGCTCATAACAGATACTGCTATTCAGTAAGACTGGTCTTGTGCTGGTGAAACACATGTACCAAGAGGGGAGTCTGGGCCCAAAGTGCTAATGTTACATTTTACTGCCTCATAAAGGCATCTTTCTGGAATGAAATCAGAAGAATATTTGTATAAATAAATACACAGATGTGGCTGCCATTGGCATTACTAACCAGTTTTAAGGATGAATGTTCTTCTGTTCAAGTGAAGTAAACCTAAGGGCAATGGGTCAGGGGGAGACTCCACTGCAAAGGCAATGTAACCATACAGGATTTGTGCACATTGCAAAATGAAGGAACTCGGAGCCTGGGACACTTACCCTGGCCTCAGTTCTCTGCTAAGAGATATACCTGGTACTGAATTAGCTCACCTTTAGGGCTAGCGTCCCCATGATGAACTAGTTAGCTTCTTTGGTCTACGTCCCTCTCACACCACCGCAAGCTTACCCGCATTTGATCGTTTCTTTGGATTTTTGAGACTTCGGCACCTGCCGCTGGCAGAGCTGCTGTTCTCGCTCATGGAGTCTTGCGCTGAAGAGGCGCTCCCCGTCGCCTCGCTGTCTCTCATCATGCTCTCATAGCCGCTGCTCCCTCCACTGTGGTAGAAGAGGGCTGTTTTCCCCATGGCAGGGGGCAGCTCCCCACTCAGGACGCTGCTGTTGTCACTCCCATGACCACTGCTGCAACGGTGAGGTTTCCGAGGAGGGGTGATCTTGCTGTAAGGTGAGGGCAGCATGTGAACAGCAGGCTTCTCATCTCCAGGAAGACCCCCGCGCTCATCTGCCTCTGAGCTACCCCGCGGCTGTAAGCCTCTGGCACTGGCACTGCCTTGGAGCAGCTCCGAAATCCTCCCATTGACAGCCCGAAGGGGTAATTTGGAAGCAAGGCTGGAGCCCCGGTTTCTGCTGAGGGACTGTGTTGACCAGGACATGTTCTTCCCACTTGGAGGCAAACTGGAGCTCTGCCCTACAGACTGAGGCAGAGACTTGGTTGAGAAGCTGAGCGTTTTGGTGGCAGAGGCAGACAGGCTGCGGGCCTTGGGACTTGCCAGCAGGAGCTTGCTGACTGCAGAGATCTTTGACTGGCTGGATTTTGGGGAGGCACCTGCAGACTGGGAGAGGCCCGAGTTGGTGGGTGAGGACATGGCACTGCGGCTGAGGCTCCTTCCAGTCCTAGGCATGGTGGTGTCTTTGCCAGGGCTCATTTTGGAGCTCACAGAGGACAGGCTCTCCGCTCTTTCCAGCGACAAACACTCATAGTGGCTCCCTGTGGACCTCCCAAGGGAGTTGGTCCTGCTGGCGAGCTGCTCCAGTTTGGCACTGAAGAGCTTGCTGCTGCTGTTGTTGTTGCTGCTGTCGAGGGCAGAGCCCTTCTGTTTGGCATTCAGCTCCTCGGGGAAGCTGGCCAGAAAGGACCCGGGCTGGCTGGAGGGACTGCTCATGCTGCTGCTGGCTGCGCTGTGCTGGGGGCTAGCTCTGTTCTTCTGATCCAAGCTTGACTTCCTCACCGGCGGCAGAGGAGGGGTCCCTTTGGGACGAGTGAGGACACAGTGTTTGGGAGAGGCCATTTTCTTGTCAAGGCTAGCCTTAGAAAACTGGGGGAGGGCAGGAGAGCCGACTCCAGTGCTGTCAGTGGCAGTGGGATGGAGGTGACTGTCGGGCTCCTCTGGCTTGCTTGCCTTTGGGAGCCCTCGAGGGAGGCTGCCATTCTTCAAGCCGTCACTGGAATGAACGGGGCTTTGAGTTGCAGAGCTGGATGCTGCCACTTCACACCCATCCACAATTCTCTTTAGACTGTCAGATCCTGGGGAGATAGAGGCATCGCCGCTGCTGCTGCTAAACCTGTCCACCGAGGACTGCTTTGTGCTGTGCTCAGGCTTGGCTGAAACTGTGGTTGCGTCAGGCTTTGGCCCATCGCTGCTCCCAGAGCTGTCCTTTTTCACATCTTCTTCTCTCTTCAGCCAAGGGTCTTCAAATTTGATATCTTTCTTAGCACTGGATTCTTTCCCGTCATGGGGATGAGCAGCCTTTGGGTCTGCCGTTACTGCCAGTACAACGTCATCAGTCTCTTGTGCTTTGAAGGGATTAACAGCAATACATGGATACACGGTAATATTTGTCTTCATTGGGATGTAGCCTTCACAGCTGCTGAGGCTTGCAGTGTTTTTGATTGTGACAGTAGTTTTCCCTAGAGCTGATATTTTACAGCCTTTGATGGGTGGCACTTTGCCGAAAGCTTCCTCCCCCATTTCTGATAGTATAAGCATGTTGTCAGTCACTGGCTTCTGTTTGTCACTTACACAAATCATGCTGGCACTTTGTATGGTGCTCGCAAACTCGGAGACAGGAGGTTCTGCCATTGCTTCCCCATGTCCATAGCATGCCTGGGCTATGAAACTGTGGCATGACTGTTCACCATCACTCCCTGTGCTCATTTCACTCAACCACGAGCTGATGGATGAGCGCCTGCTGCCATCATCCTGGGATTTGTCATCCAGGCCCAGCTTTGGAAGTGGAAGGAACTGTGTGATGCTGACTTCAGACACAGGAGTTGTGCTGGAGTAACATTCCAGGTCCTCAGATATGCTGCTGATAATACTGACTGGCCTAGACCCGGAGGCCAAAGCCTGCACAGAGCAGTCACTGTTAAAACTGATGATGCTGGTTGGGCGCCCATTGTCAAGGACCCCACTAATGGTTAGCTCTTCTACAAGGGTGAACACCAGCTCGTCCTCTCCATTCAGTTCTAATGGCTGCTGCACAGTCACCATTGTGGTGCTCAGAACCTCCTTCTTAGATTCTGGAGAAATGCTTTGTTGCTGATCTTCATCAAGAACAGTCTCTTCAAAATCCCCGTTGCTGGAAGACACAGACTTCTTCATGATCTGAGGGCTCATGCCTACAGGTGGGGTCCGGATTTCAGGCTGCAATAAAGATTCATTAGATGTCATCGCAGTATCCTTACTCAAGGGACCTGGTGGGGGAGTGGAGCTGGGCAGGACTCCTTTCTGTGTATAGACCTTGCACCTCTGAGAAGGAGAAATTGGTGGCTTGTATTCAGATGTCTTTGAGAGGCTCGCAATGCCAAGCCGGGGTGAACCCATTGGCCGAGGTTTGCCTTCCACAAATCCACACGTGTTGAGACTTTCTCTGCTGCTCTGCAAGCTGGTGCTGTGTGCTAACTGACAGGAGCTAAGGTCTTTACTAGAGCTGCCTGTTACACTCCTGGGAGAAGAAGGAGTTGAAACATTAGTAAGAGCTCCAGAAGGAACAGGAGAGTGATTTCTCTTAGTTTTGCTGGGTGTTGCATTTATATTTTCCTTGGCTTCTCTATCAGGATGCTGACATTCTGGCGTTGTATCTTCTTTATCTGACTCTGGTAAGTGGCTAAGCTCTGCCAGCTGGCTTGAGACAGAGCACTTAGACATCTGGTCTGAGCTAAATTGAGCAGGCATCTCTTCAAAGGGAAATTTGTCAGTCTCTTCACTGCCATCTATGCAATCCAGCCTCTCCTGGAGCTCTGCAAAGGTGTTGCACTTCAGGCAGTCTCTTTCAGATGTGCTGGGTGCCGATTCACTAACTTCCTCCAACCTGCCCTCATTTTTGGTCTTTTGCAGAGCAGGAACTATGGGAACAAAGTCAGGGGGACCCTCATTATCTGTCAGTTCCTTATCAGAAAGGGCAGTGCCATTGGGGCCAACGTAAATCACCGTGTCACAGGACTGCTCGCTGCTGGATGAATAATCAGGATCACTTGACAAATGCAAAATAGGGAAGTCTGGGTCACCAGTGTTCCTAGAATGGAAAGGTCTTAGCTGGGTTGGTCTCCGCATCCTGCCCTCCTCACAAGAGCTCTCTCCTCCAGAAGAACTTGATGTGTACTGCAATACAAGCGAGAGACAGAGACAACAACATTTCAGCATTGAAAACAGCTCCTTGCACAAAGCATATACACAGAAAGGTCACGGTCACATCAAAACTGAGAAATCTCTAAACTAAGGCACAGAGCTCTGAAGATTCTTATCCATAATCTTACAGCAAATACATGACAGTGTTCAATGGAGAACCCAATGCCCCTACTCTGTGTCCTTCTCCAAGAGTCATGAGACTTAAAAAAAAAAAGTACTGAACAAATGGATTAGGATCCCTCCCTTAATTGAGCCTGGCCAAAGAAATCAGATATTTGGCAAAGGCTTTGCTCTCTATATGCATGCGTGTGCAAGAAAACTCATTACACAAACAAGGCACAATCCCCATTTGGTCATCCTACCAGCACATGGGAATTGTGTAACGTGCACTCAGAGGTCTCTGGGGACACCCTGCTGTGACAGTGTGTGGACTGAATCCCTTCACTTGTCTCTCTTCAATCCATTGATAAAAAAGATTTTGTCAACTCACAGACCATCAATTTAAATGAAATCCATAAAATTCACTCATTGTGCCCAATTCACACCACAAACTGTACAGAAGGAATCAGGACTCTAAAACATGGAAGTGGATACAACCCATCCTCACTCTACTTCTCGGAAAATCTATCACCCATATTTAGAAGCAGTGGGAATAAAAGGAGCATCAATGCTGGCAATAGACAGCTGCTTTGCATTTATTTTGCTCCCGCTCTCTCTGAGAAGCATAGAGAGTCTAATTCTTCATTAATCCCAATTTTCCTTAACTCTACAGCAGTTTCATTCCTTATTATTTCATTAGCACTAAGAGCATAACTGAAAATAAGTGCTCTGACAGCTGTATCATTAAATGAGGCCAGCTTACAAACCTGCTATAGCAGATACGTCTGAACTCACTCCTCTGTATCTGAAGCTGAATCATTTACCCTCCCAGTCTCTGCTATGTGCTCTAAGCCCCTTGCTTAGGACAAGACACATACAACACACGCACTTTGGAACTGATTACTGATTTTGTTATATGCTGCTCTACTGCATCCAGGATCCTTTAGGGACCTTCCTCCCTCCTCCACTATTACAAGAAGGGAGCTATACATTGTCTTACCTTAGTTTTCTTTTTCTTCATCCTGAGGACCCTTGATGCAATCTGGATGGTGGACAGTGTCTCAGCATAGTTCCCCGCAGCAGCTGAAATGTGAGCTATCATTGTGGTGCGGCAGTTCATATTCCCCAAGGACTCCCGAAGCAACATGGTGAGCTTGCTGTCTCTGCAAAATAAAATGAATTAAGGCTACATTAGCGAGCGAGGTTTCACTTTGACCATCGTGATGTGACTTGGGTCTCAGCAAGATTTTTTTCTCCTCTTTTTAATGGAATTCTAATTAGTTTCCTTCCTCAGGTTTGCACTATGTTGTGTCTGCAGCTGAGCAGACTGAAAGACTGTGGACTACAATTTAAACTTCTTTCCTCTTCCCAGTTCTCCCTTTCTGTCTTCTTCTGGACTCAATCCTTCTGCACTGACACAACTGCCAACATAGAGATGCAGATCAGCATTGGAGACTGACTGTTAGGGAGCCCCTGCAGCAAACACCCAACTGCTGCACTTTTCCAGTGTGCATGCAAACTCTGGCCCAGCTCTGGAGGACAATAGAGTAGTGGATTAGATTAGAGGACTCAAATTTTTTTTTTGACTGCTAGGGCCCTGGGTAACTCAATAATAATACTAGTTAAATCACTGAAATCAGTTTTGGGTGATGCTAGTGAAATACAAAACAATCAAGCCTTCAGACTTCACACAATTGTTCTTTCATATTAGATCTTTTCTTCCACTGAGGAGGGATTCAAATTTTTGTTCTTGCCATTTACTCTATTGTTCAGCACAGGACAGCTTTTGAAATGCTGATGTCTTATTGCAGGGCTGTCTGTGACTGGACTAAAAATAGGGATTATCAAGCATGACAATTTCAGCAGCATAATGATGCATATATAATGTTTCTATGGTGGTCATCAAATCCTGTAGTTAGGAGTGTACAATATACTTTTTAAAGAGAGCTTTAGCTACAAGGTGTACGGGAGGACTGGCTGGTTAGTTGGGAAGTGAGGAGAGCCTCTCCTACACTAAAGGTTGAAGATAATAGTTACATGCAGCTGAAAGCAGGGACAGCAACAGCCTGATATTCACCTATTGCTAAAGGAATTGCTTTTACTGTTGTAATGACAGCAATACCTTCAGTAGCTGGGCATTAGATTTTTGGAGCTCATTGTTCAATATCTGCGATTGACCAATGATGCATGTATGCCTTTGGTTGTCCACTTAACATTTTTGGCTCATGGGAATTCTGCGTAAAGCTGCAACTGCTGGGAACCAAACCTATGCCTATTGGATGGGACTGACAGACAAACACCAAAATTCTTGAACCTTTCTTTTTGATTGAGTACACAACAGTATTTAGGATGTATATTTTGATGCATTTAGCAATAAGGCTGAGGAGCTCATAAACTGCTTCTCCTGAGATTTACAGTACTTGTGATTTCAGCTAGGCTAGCAATACTGGAAGTAAAACATTTTTTGTTTCATGATTTCTGCTTCCATCTGCTCCAGACACATTGAAGACAGCCTGGTGTCTTTGAGAAGCAAACAAACATCCATAAAGACTATAGAGAGACAGCCTCACTCATTTCACTTGTGACCTACGTCTGCTTTGAATCCACAGATCCAGCGGTAATAGGCTGCTCTATCACAGGTTAGTGGCCCTCCTTTCCATCAAGAAATAATTAAGATGTCAAATTTTGTACATCAGTTACTGCCACTCCAATGTAGAGTTACATGGAAATTATTAACATCTGCACAGAAATCAATAACAAGCCTTTCACTTGCTAGTGCTTCTATCATAGCAAAACATGAGACAACAGGGGAAAGGGCAAAAGAATACATTCTGAACATTTCGGTCTCCTGAGAATACATAACCCATGCAGCCAGCATCAGCACACTGTGGCGTGGCTCTCCTCGAGGTATATGCATTATGAATATAAAATAATCTGTGCCATCTGCCTTGTACTGAAATACACACTTGCAAGAAGAATGACGATACAGAGGAGATTCCTATTCTGTAATTCAAATGACCCTCTGACATATATCAAATAGGAATTAAAGGACAGATTTATTTAGGATTAAAGCCTGAAACCCAGCAGCAATAAAGCCCAGCCAACACTGATTTCTAGTTTCAGAGTTTGCTCATTGAGCACTGTCTACATCTTGACTATCAACTTCAGTTTGCACCCAGAGAAAATAATCAGCTTCACATCACTATTGTACATTGAAAATTAAAAGAGGAAGAAATTTGCTAAACATAGATTTTTGTCAATTCTGGACATTTTCATAAGACAAGTTCACCGGTTCATGGTTCACTGCTCTCTCACAATAGCACCTATAAACTTCTAAAGAAAAAAAAAAAAGAAAACCAAAGAGAACATAATAACACAAAAATATTAAACTTAATTTTTAACTCTATTCTCATCAAATAAAATATTGACAAAATATTTTGGATGTCTCACTGAAATTTGCTTGACAGACAGTGTGAGACAATGCAGATGCTTTGTTCTTCTGAATGAATGCTGACATGGCATTTCTGCCTGAAAAAAACCAAATGCTTTGAATTGTTTCATTAGGTGATTCATGAGCTGATATTTGCAAAAGCAAAATTTCCTGTGAAAGCAGAAGTTTTACAAAGAGAGGGTCTGCACTTCTGCACTGGAAGAGTTTTGAGAAGAAAGACCTTTGTTGATCTTCTGGCTGTGCAAACTAAACTAAGACACAGGAAATTTGGAAGAAGCTCACAGAAGGGCTGCTGCTCGTGAGTGCAGGTTGCTCCCTGTATTAAGCAGAGGCTGGTTTGCAGAAGGGCTCAGATTTATCAGAGCAGCATAATAAATTGCACCAATTTCTTTGTAGAAAAGGGGAGCTCTTCAGGAATGCTAATGGTCAGTTTCTATTCTGCTCCATGAGCAATAAAATGGCATGCCAGAGCATCACAATGACCCATTTTATATACCTGTCTTCATTTTAAATGCACTTCTATCCCATCTACGAAAGTTTGTATAGTTTAGAAAAGCTACCATAACCCATCATGAATATGGGGATATAATACACAAAGAACAATGAAGGTGGGGTCAGAAGGGTAGCAGGCTTCAAACTCCAAAGCCTTTATATCCGTAAGTCCGATCTGCAGCCCTTTCAGTACTTAAAAGCTGCCTCCTTTTTCTAACTGCATCACTTGATCTAAAAAAATACATTACTGTTACTAGTAAACCTTTTCTTGCCTAACTTCTTAGATCATCAAGGCTACAGCAAAATACTACTAAATACTATTCATACATCCCACACAGGTAAAACTGCAAAATAAAGTATGCAAAGCTCTATCTCCGGAAAAGTCCTGACACAGGAGCCCTGCATCCAGGAAACTAAACTCAGATGTCTCCAGGAAGTATGTCAGCAGGTACTGTATGGAGGATCCAGAAAGGAAGAACTATGGAGATTGCCAGGAAGAAATCTCCCGTTCATTCCATGGAGCTGCAGCCCTTCACATGGAGAGCAGCTCGCTCTTCTCCATGCTGCTTCCTTACTTCCTTCATATTTCCATAACACTCTCACGTTACAGCAGCTACTGGAGGACTCATAGTGCTATTCTCCAAGTCTCTCAATAGCTACCAATACGGAACCCTAGCAGGTGTTAAAACTACCCAAAGGAAAGATGTGGCAGTGCTACAGGGAGCACAGGCTCTCTATTCCTTTCCTTCTGAGACTTCACCATGCAAAGTGGGATGAGAGTAAATTAGTCCTTTGACTTGCTCAGTAAGAAGGAAAAATGTACATCTTTATGCTCCCTGTACATGTCTCTATTTATCTTCTTCATGAATTATTAATTATACTCAGATTCAAACAATACAGAATCTTTCATTAGAAAAATGAAAATCATGATAGCTTCTTTGGACACTGCCCAAATTCCACTTGCCTATGTGAATTAAGTCAAAGTCTTTAATTTCACAACTGCATATTATTTTTCCACCAGACCCCTGCCTCAATCACTACACAGGATAAACAGTGCTCACTGAACAAGAAGTTATTCAGTTTTTCACTTAATCCTTGCCTTTTAATGTGTGGACTTGTGCTTTATCTACTTCTAGGACTATACAAACTCAGCTCTGAATCCAGAATGACTGATTTCTTCAAAGGCCTTTTTTTTTTCTTCCCGTGGAGCTCATCAATGCAGTATCTGATGAATGCCTCTGAGGTGAGGTATATAATCCCCTGATAATAGCTACAGCACTGAAGACTTCACTAAGCATAGGTGTTTGGTGTGAAGCACTGATGTTTCAGAGTACTGAGCATTATATAGCCTTTTATATGCAAAGTACAGCTAACTTTGACTTCCGTTGCAGAGAAAATGGGGTAGCTGGTTGTCAATCTGGGTACTCAGAAAACTAGGAACATACAACTAATAGTACTTACAAAAATCTTAGGAACACATTGGCAGAGCCAGTTCTGAAGGTGGTACCAGCTCCCTTCAGAATACTTCCCTTCTCTTCCACAGCCCTTGGTCCCATTTTCCATATGCCTTCTGACTTCTGCTACAAATTAGGGATTTATTGACAATGACCACATCGCTGTACAGTCCTGAATCATCTTCAAAGCAGATCCCTTCTCTGTCTTGAAAAATATTATAATTTTATGGGCAGGGGGGAAATCCTGCAAAGATATACAATATACAGCCCATGAGGCCAGAGTAAGTTGGCCAGGACAACCTTAATTCTGGCATTTCCTGCCCCTGGAGTGATTGATTTCATAATGTGAATGCTCTTATTATATATTTTTATGTAATTTCATGTGGATTTGTGTTTACACTTCAGCGAGACATCAGCAAGCCTGGAACCTTCCTGTGTATTAAAAACCCTCAGTTCCTGAACTAGCTGACCAGCTGGCAGCAGCAACCGGCTGCCACCTTTTGTATGGACAAGCAGTAGAGAGGAGGAGGTGACTCACAATTCACCATGAGGCTTTGCTAGTATTAGATGCCTGTAGAGAAACAGTGAGACTCAGGAGCATCGCTGTGCTCTCATGTGTTCGCATCCTTTTTGCCATGCTCTTCTCTCACCAGACAATCTCTGTTCTCTTCTATTAGTGTTTATCCTGAGCTTTCCTCATCTGACCTTCCTACTCATTCTCACTCCTGTATCATGATCCTCACCTCCAGCTCCTCACCTAAATAGCCCAGCACAGTTCCATTTCATGCTGCTGTGGTCTAATCAGCTATGTTTGACTTTGCCAGTCTCCAGCATCACTGCTAGACTCTCCCAGTACTAATCTCCTCTTTCCTCACCTCTTGCTCTCATTAACACCCTCCACTGCCGCTGCCTGACCTCCACAGCCCTTCTCCCCACTCAGTTCCCCATAACTGCTCAGTGATACCCAGCAGAGGAAGCTCACAATCCCACCAGAATTTGGCATAGCTGACTGCACCATGCTGCAGAGCTGAGGCGCAGGCCACAGTGAGGGGGCATGGCCTGAGAAGTGCCTTCCTGGATCTTCCTCTGTCAGGTCCTTCAGCTTTATGAGAATCTGCGTGAGCAATGTGTTTGAAGTGAGCTACACAGGAAAGAGGGCTGCAAAACAGAATTCATGAATAACAAATGAAGCAATAAGAATAAATACTATGCTCAGGAAACTTGCAGGAGTTTTCATTGCCCAGCCTCTCATTCGCTGTATGGAAGAGGCAAGCACAAGACTATTCCACGAAAAGAGGGAATACTGGAGGTGAAGATAGAGCTGAAGTCTTGGAATAATGATTATTTAACCAGTCCTATTATACGTTTTGTTTTGGGGTATGTGTGTGTGTCGTCCCATTGTTGTGTCCCCCCCTCTCCCCACCCTGACTTTAATAACAAATATTTCCTTTGTCTTCCTCTTACCACACTGCTATGAGGATTTTGGCTATTCAGTGACAACAGCAGCGCCATCAGGAACAGAAATAACAACATTCAACAAGGGATACAATGCAATATTATAACTAAGCTTTAGGACGTGCAAGGGTGCGTGTTTGTGCTCTCTATTAATCATACACTTTAGTGTCTTCCTAGGCACTTGGCCAAAACGAAAAGTTGTCAACTCCCTCAAGGTGTTATTGTTACACGATCAGATGACGTATGCCCTCAGGTATCTTGTAATCTAATTATTTATAGAGGTATGTCAAAAGAAAAATCTCAGTAACTACGGCAATTATTTTTGCTCATGAAGTCTTAACTCCGCTCCCTTGTGCTGATGCACGGCTTTATTCATGGTAATAAATGCTTGCCTAACAAGGGAACCACATAAATACTCCATTTGGCTTTAGCTCTTATTGCATGGAAATAATCTCTACAGAGGACAGTTTATAGCTTAAAAGGCACAAAACCAACAGCGGATGTTACAGGTGTGTAACAGCTGAGCTCATGATGAACCTGTATAGTTTGCTCAGCTCTGTCTTTCTTTTCTGTTAATAATTTTGATAAAGGGAGAGAGGAAATGGGACCAATGTGTGTAGGCATAGGCAAAATGAGGCCAGGTGCAGTGATAAAGCCCTCAGTGGTTCAGCCACGTAAGCCTGGCTTTGTTAGCAGAACGAAGCCGTTGAAGAAAGATCGGTAATGTGTTGGACCTTTAACCTGGGGAATCTTTCACCTAGTGAAATGAGGCATTGGGGAAATAATGAACGTGTTCCAAGTGGAAGCTGACTAGCCTTAAAGGGAAAATTAAGCAAAGTGGAAATCTCCGCTGCCACTACAGTTAGTTATCCTGCATGGGGTACGCCAGCACAACCCAGAAAGCTGTGCTCACTGCACAGGGGAAGGGGAGCCAACTGAAAGGGCTACGCTGAGGGGATGCTGTGCTGAGGTTCTTGTACTGGGAAAATCACAACCACATCTGGATGGGATGTGACATTGCAGCAGTCAAGAGCAGGAGAAAGGTGTTATTGCAGTCAAGTATGGGATAACAGGAACTAATACTTAAATTATAGTATTACAAGATGCATATAAAATATAAGGGTGTTCCCCTTCAATTCTCATCTTCTAAGAGCCTAACTGTGCAAATTTCATATTGCAGAACAATCCTTGTGCCTGTGACAACACATGAGCATGCGGCAGATGCACAAAATAGCGTATTTTGTTTCTTTTCACCAAAGAAAGAAAAGAAAATTAACAACAAAAGGACAGAGTCCCAATAACTGTAGTTACTGTGACTCCTTGAAACAGACTGTCCCTGTCACCATAAAAGTTTTTTGCATAAAAGTTGCTCTCAAAGCTGATTAAACTCAAACAGCCTACAAAACAGCCAAGGAGTATCCTGATATCCAAAAATGACATAAAAGCGCCCCGCTCTTTAGAGGTCTTGCTGACTGATCTCAGCAATTCAAGCTTATCCATAGTAGAATTATCTCACAATAAAGCAGTTGCCGTCGCACAACAGCTTCACTTTTACCTACATATTAAGGAGTGCATGGTTTTGGACATTGCAAGCCCAGGTTTGAGCTGCACATGCCTACGCTAGCCCAGAACCAGTGCACTTCTGCCTTGTGCCACCAGTGGAGCTCAAGCAGCACAGGCTTTATTTAAATAATTCAACCAACAAGAGAAAAATGTTCCTCATCACCTTTGTCCCAGCTACATGAATTTATGTGGTTTCATTCAGCTGCACTTTGCACTTTGGCCATTCAAATTGAAGACATAAACCGTTATTTACAGGTCAAGATGTTAATCAAATGAGAGCTCAGAAATCCAGATGTACTTTAAAGTTACAAGTGCTGAGGTAGGAGGGAAGAGGTGGTTGCGAGGGCAGCTCTGCTGGAGATGAGTGATGGTTTCAGAGAGAGGACTGCACTGGAAACGGACAAAAGGATCCCTCTCCTCTCTGTACTCCAAACTCCCAGCACAGAGCCAAACATCATTCACAAGCAACCATTAAAAATACACAATCAAAGCTAAAAGATCATCAAAAAGGAAAAGGATCCTAGTGGTCTGTCTCATTACAGTGCCAACTCGTAATAAATTCTAGCTGAAAAACAGAAGCTCAATTAATCCAGGGAACTAATTAGGCTCAGCAACTATATGTTGGCGTTAAAGCCAGATTCTGCAAAATCAGCAATGCCACTGGTTAAGAAAATCTGTGCGGTAAATACACTGTGATTTACAAGAGAAAAAAATCGCACAGTAAAAACCAATAATCATCCAGATTTAAAATAATTTAAGGACTCTGCATTTGACCAGCCTCTGTGCTAACTTCTACCAAGGTACACTTGCAAAGGTAAGGAAAAAGCCTTCCCTACTCCCATGCCTCTCCTTGTTTGGCACCCTTACTTGAAAGTACTACGGCAACCACAAATTTGGCTCGCCTTATCTCTAATTAAGCCATTTGGTTGCTTTATATGAGAAGGCACCAGCGGTATCTGCTGCTGAACAGCAGCTGGAGTAGCTTAGGAGCCTGCCTGCCTCTCCTCGGGGCTGCCCAAGCCCTGGCAGGGCCGGAGCAGTTCTGGGAAGGGAAGGGGTGGAGAGCAGCTGGCCCATGCCTGTGCCCACAGGGCAGCAATAGGGGAAAACACATAGCAAGGAGAAGCGCAAGGAAACCCCCTGACAACCTGCTGAGGACATGTTTTGGAAACCACCTTCACACTAGCACCTGCAGCAGCCAATATTGGCACGAGCACAGCATGAAGACACCAAGCGAGGACATTTCCAACACCCCTCCACCGGGAGGAACAGCAGGATCTGCTTCTGTTGCTCAGCGCCTTTGCTTGTAGTGCAGCTGCCCCCGGCTCCCGATGCCTTCAAGCGGCAGTTTGCAGGATCGGGAGACCTTTGGGACAGGCTGCCATTTTAGAACACGGCTGATTAAAGTGAGGCTCTCTGCTCTCTATTCACGAAGCTAAGCAAGGGGGATGTTTTTCAGAAGGCCTCAGCTCCCCGCAGCTCAGCTGCTGCCAATGTTATCGGCTGGGGTCAGACATGCTGAAGAGCCACCATGGGTGACAGCTCCTGCAGAGAGGGCAGGGCAGCGGCCACCTCAACTCCCCTTTCAGCGCAAACAAGCACCTGCCTACCAGACCAACACGACTCTTGTGTCACCCACGCCCCAGGCAGCTAGGTGACCATTTCGGCCGCCTCCCTGGTTAATACAGCACGGTGATTTGGAGGGGGCACAGAAAGGCTGCCCACTGCCGCACTGAGCACTGCGATGCTGCCCGGCCGGAGACAGCCCGCTGCTGCACACACAGCAGCACCCAGGAGCCCGAGCAGCAAGCAACAGCGCTTTGCCCTTTGCTTGCAAGGACTGTTATGATTCACATGTACCAAGAGTGGAATATCAGGGTTATTTCCTCAAATGAAAATTATCTTCAAATGTTTGTAATTGATCCATGAATATTCATGATCTTTTGGGAAGATTTCATAATTACTTCATTCTGGTGAGGCTCATTTGATCTGCAGTAGCGACAGCAGCAGTTTACATTCCTTCATCAAGATGCCAACAATTTGGCAGCATGACCTTCCCAGTTTCCTGTGCTGGAGAGCAGCTCTAGTTATCCTAATTGCAATCCCAAATGGAGTGGTACCTGAAAACAAATTGACTGCTGTTCAGTTTTAGAAACCTCTCCACTTGGCACTGCTGCTAGCATAAATAGATGACATCTCCAGGAAACCAGGAAGGTCATTCAGCAAAATACTTTGCATTTTGATAAGTAAGATTTTATACTCTGACCTCCTAGAGCCTTCAGCCCACAGCATTATAGCAGAAGGCAGTAAAAGTGCACATGCTCCTGTGCAGAAAGGAAAAAAAAAGAAAAAGGAAGGCAGACTTTATCTGCCATTAATACTATGAAAATTATACAATTTATCTGCGTCACTGACTAGGTGTATTCCCAAAGAAAGTTAGGGTTAAGAGTTCATATTGCCTGTGCACTGGTGCACAAGTGTTCCTCATCACCTCCAGCAATAAACTTCTAGCCTGTTGGCCAATTTGGAGAAACTTTGAGAAAGTAACGTAAAAACCTCAAAGACAGTAAGTCTCTGTAAATGCTGTGAGAATTTGATGTCTGGGTGGATGGAGAGAAATCTTATTTGTTCTCCCACAGAAACGAGACTGAAACTCCTTGAAACGCCACTCTTAAACACACCAGAGAAAGTACACAAAGGAGAGAAATTCCAAACCACAGGGGAAATTTCAGACAGTATTTATACCCTTTTGGATGTAAAAATTATGAGATAAATTGTTAGAAAAATTATTTTCTCAATGGTGATTCTTTCATAATTGCTCATTTAGATCAACAGACCAAAAAATATGCACTCATATGAAAGTGCATCCTGACTATAAGCTGTCAAAATACAAAGTAAAGTTGTGAAAACATTAAACTAACAGCATTAAAGCAAAACAAACAGTCAGAAGCTCAAGTTGTGCTTCCATCTTTGGTAATCAATTTATTACCTTTTAAAGCTCCTCTTCATATACAGCTCCAAACTGCTTCTCAGAGAAGCATGAAACCACTAAAAGCTACTAGAAGAAGCAACCCCTGTACATTAGCAAGGAAGATGGACTTTGCAGCAGCCAAGCGATATGGTTACCTAGGATGGGAATCAAGCAGTTCCAAAACAGGGAATTTTTTTGTGTGTCATCTCCCATTTATCAGCTGGGGACACATTGGCCCCATTTGCTCAGCTCCAAACCAACTAGGAATTAAAAACTTATTACTTATTTAGGAATACTGTATTGCCATGTACACTTTGTACAGATCCTTGAAAATGTGCAAGTCCACCTCCTTCCAAAACTCTGAGTAAGTAATAAGATGGCTAAGTATGGACTTAGCTGTCTAACTTTACACATATTTTCTCTTTTGAGAAGATTAAGAAAGCTGAGCTTCTCCTTTACACCTATCTTCTCCTCCTTAAAAAGCCGATGGACTAGAAAGCTGGTTTCACTTCACCGACTCCATTTGCTTTACTATTCAATATATAGTTTCATGGTCAAAATAATTTTCTTAAACACCTGCAACAATGTTTGCAGATTCTGGTGAACATGGCGGTCTCTGGCCTGTAAGTCTTTGGCCTTAATGTTTGTACCACCAACAATCAATAGGAGCAGGGTGAACTTGTTAGGAACTGGAGAGAGGCCAAAATCTCCTTTCACAGAAAAATGAATGGCCATCAGACAGCAACAACTTTCATCCACAGATGGGCTGATCTAGTAGCACAGTGGGCTGATTTAGAGATGTGATGAGACAGGCTGAGCGACAACAGTGATGATGTTATCCCACATAGCAATTAAAAACCATAGATATAAAAACCAGAGATGAAAAAATCTCTACCCGTGCCTGAGTTTGGTGGTGTCCAAAAGCAAGCCCCAGAATTGAGATTTTATGTACTGAAACTCATAGCACACACTTGATCCGAACACACTTGTCACTGAAATGCTCCCATAAGCTTCACCAGGGTCTGAATTGGGCTTTTACAGATTTGGTGACTGGGTGCATGAGATAATGAATAAAGCAATCCCTTCTGAAGTCAAATACATGGCAATGAAGTTAAAATGTGGAAGAACAGGTAGTTTTATTTTTGGCAGCATAGGGCCAAATCTAGCAGCTGCTGCAGGGCAGTGGGAATTTTTTCATCTACAAACACAGTCACAAAAAGCCTAAATGTTTGGTTCTTTTACCACTCTCACCCTCCATCATACTTTATTCACAGAGGACTCAAAAAAAAAAAAAAAACCAAACCCAAACCTGAGAGACTGCAGTCTCCATGCAAGTACCATGTATTGTAAGTAAAAGTGGCCAAGTCAATAGATAATGATTTTTAATGTATATATATTTGCTACTTAAACCACGGAGATAGGCTGTATCAAATAAATTTATCTTCATCTACGTAGTAATTTAAAATATTAATGATGCACATGCATTTTTAATGTTATCTGAAGTTTTGCCCCCCCTTTAAATGGGTTCTTCTATTTATTTTGCCCACTATAATACCATTAATTAGACAAGCTCCTCAATAGGCTCTTATATCTCTGACACTTCAGAGATCTCTTAATAGCCTATGACAGCAAAGGAAAGGAACTCTTTTGAATTGCTTTTAGTAATTGTTACATAGCTTGCAGTTTTACCTGAGGTAACCAGAGCATGCTTTAGAGTTCTATAGGTATCTATTATCCCCCAAAAATCAACTGTAAATTCAAGTATTTCCATATTAATAGCTGCCTCTCCACAAGGCTGGTAGTCAGAACAGAGCTGTGAGTGCCAGAAGGCAATATACGACCAGTGTTTGTATGTATTTAGTTTTAAATTATAAAAAGATATCTATTAAAGAGTTAGCTGTTCAAAATCTCAGAAGTACTAAAATAAGATTTCAAAGACAAGCTGAGCCAGTCTTTCATAAAAAGCTCCTTTCAACCTTCAACCGTCTTCTAAAAGCCTCAAACTGGACTCATTTACAATGTGCCTGGAAGGTCTCCCTTCATTTTACAGAGCCTCTGCTGAAGCTCGGGAATTCCTGTGGCTGAAAACAGTTGAGGCTGCAAGAATATTTTGGCTAAGTACTCTTTCTAGTCTTATACTCTCTCATTGGCATCTGCTGTTGAATTTAAACAGAAATAGGATACTAGAAGGACATTTGTCCTGAATCAGTATGGCTCTTCTTACATTCTCAGTGTTAGGTTACAGCAGTTTACAGTAAGGGTCTGCAGCCTCTTTCCTGCATCCCCTCTGCCTACCTGCTGTGATCTCCTAAGGATGCATCCAACCAACCCAGCCCTGGTTGATGTGTCTGGAGACACAAATGAGGACAGACAGTCATTCTGTTCAAGAGATTGTATGGACAACAACCACAGAAGGAGAAGGAGGAAAGAGAAATGTCAGAGTCTGATCCCTGTGGGATGTCATCAAAGCAAAGGTGATGCTTGGGGTGAGAAGAAACTGTGAATTATCAGCTCCTCCCCTGACCCAGTACAGAGATTCATATAATCCTTCTGAAGCATTTAGAAGACCCATCCTTAAAAATATTAGGGCTTTCTAGCACTGCCTACACACACTTCCATTTCAGAGAGGCACACTGGAAGCCACCTACTCCCCTATTTGCCCATGGTCCTTTTGCTTCTATTGCTTTCACTCCCCGGAGATGGGAATGCTCCTATCGCTTGTACAGACACCACTTACACTCCTCCTCACGCTCTCCCTATTCCCTAACTCTATTTGGGTACGTAAGCCAAAATCATTCAATCTTCTCTCACATGAAAGGCTATCCTGCTCCCCTTGCCAGCCTTTCTTGTACTGGTTTAAGTCTGAATTCATCATTCATCTATATGGATGAGCTGCGCCCAGGAGAGGAATCACTAATCCCTTACATAAGGGCATTACTATTTTTCTACTGTCATTCCTAATGCCCCCTCAGACTTCATTACCTTCTCACTGTTACATCACCTGCAGACACCAGAGATCATTAACCAATATGCCTAAATCAGCACACACACCTTACCCTCTTTCTAGCTGATGAACTCCTACATTTCAGTAGAAATTGTTAGCAGTCTGTCAGGGCAAGCCCTTGCTTTAGTGCCATTTCTGTTACTCTAGCTCTCGAGGTCCCACAGCTGCTCCCATCCGATGTTCTGATCCTCCTTTGTACAGATGATGGCTCTCAGCTTTGTGTAACCAGCCACGATGATTTGCATGCCCCTGCTTTATGTGTCAAGGCTGCTGATAATAACAATAAATAAAATCTCTCCCAAAACGTATCCTTGAAGAACTACCCTGGTGGCCTTCCCTCTATTCTGGTACTCCCACTTCAACACCAGCTGCTGTTGTCTCATATGTCTTCACTATCTGATGCATCTTACAGCTCCTTGTCTTCTTCAGCTTAACAGTTTCTCAGGGGATGCCAATTCAGTTATTTACTCAGGTCTAGACAGATTTCATTTACCACTGTTCTTTCACATACAGTATCAGACATTAGGTATCATGTCTGCATAAAGCAGAGGATGAAGGTTGTATCCAGAGGTTTGTATCCAAATGTATCCCCATTTTGGGAGGAGTGTTGAATTCAAATGCAGCTGTTAAAGATTCCTTTGTCTTGGGAACAGTCAAGATATTCCAAGGCTTGCCCTTCCAAGAAGGCAATACCTGTTGTCCAGATTTAATCTAAAATTAGTTTTAACTAATTCCAAATTTGTTCTTCTAACATCTGAATGCTAACACTGAATTTTTGTTGCAGTGGGACTTCCGTAACATTTCAGTGTTAACTTTTGCAGCTATGGCAGGAAGAAAAATTGATCAGTTACTGCAGAGAATCTGGCAGTGAACTCATTGAAGCTCCTCTCTTCTCTCCATCCCTCCTCCTTCTCCATACACACTGATGAGAGCAAATCATTTAGAGAGGGGTTTGTCTGCTGACTGTATGAATTTCACTCAGCAGGAAAATACATTCATTTAATTGCATTTCAAATGGTGAGGATCTGAATAAATGAACAAGTTGTTCTATCAATAGAGGAATTAATGAAGACTGGTTTCCTCTAGGTTTGTGTCCTATCTTCCTCCATTTCATACACTAGTCCCTATGACCTCACCTTGCCACATCCCACCTAACTCATCTCCTCCAGCTGCAGCTCCCTCCTCTCTCCCTGTTGGCTTGCGCCTGGCTAACTGGCATTAGGGTCAGCTGGTTGGTGAGCCTGCATGCAATGGAGCAGATAACTGCTGGCTTCGCACCTTCACAGCCCAGCCTGCTTCTGCCCCATTCCTCTCCCAGTTCCAGGAGTGTTGCACAGACCTCAGATATCTGAAGGCCTGTCCCTGTGTTAAATCTGATTGGAAATGGTCAATTAAATGGCCAATTAAAATCTGTATTTGGATGACTAGCAGTGAGATGGTGTGATCATGTATGCTTCAACCTTTCAGGAGGTGGCCAAATGTCCCTTGGAGCACACATGCCAGAGCCAGTCCTGCCTGTGGAGCTTGTCAGACTTCACAGCTTTGAAGAACAACATCATGCATAGCAGTCATTCTCACCACCAGCTACTGAGGACAGACAGGACATTTCCCATATTAGCATTATGAGAGTGATTAGAGCAACTTAATTATAGCTGTGCAATGACAAAAATCTCAGCTCACAGATGTCAAGTTAGCCAGGCTTTTAAGTCTCTCATGTCCTGTGGCTTAGATTACTCCTGCTTTATAATTTTTGAGATCTCTGTTATGATTTTATGTCCAATTAATTCTGCGGGAGGACAGCAGTTTCCAAATGAACACGGAGTAAACACAATCAGTAACAAACGGGCTTTTATAAGAGTTCAAGTCATTGTTGCATCGTTAATATTTTCCAGTAGTTCAAGTTTAGTTATTTTTTTTCTGTGATGTATGACATTAAATACACAGCAAATGGTTTAAAGCTCCTGTTCTGTTTTCAAAGCAGCCACTGTACCAGTTTCAAAAAAAGTAATAATGACCCAAAAGGGACCAAAGAAGTTTTGACAGCCCATGAGTCTTCCCTCGGCGCAGCACATTTGCATATAGTGTAGCTAAGAGGTGTATTTGACCCAAGCATTTATAATTAACTCTTAACTTGTCATATATAAAGAAAAGCTTTATTTTCATTCAGTGTTTTTGTTGCAGTGGAATTCCAAGAAACACCAATTACCTTTCAAATGCTGACAACTTGCACTTATCGCTGATTAGGGCTAGATAAGAACTCTAAAGCCTAGCACATTACCACAGTGCAACAGCTCATTACCAGTCTAGCTTTCCTAGCTAATCTTTTCTACTAATTTTTATTTAGGGACCTTCTGGCTAGCTCATCTGAAAATCATATGCTAATGATCTAAGCAGAATTGAGAGTTTTATATGGTAAGCTGGAAGACATAATTCTGTTTGATCTCTTTATGTTACGATAGGTGCCATTTAATCAATTAGCACAGCAGAATATACCATTCCATTTCAAATCTCATAAATATAAAAGAAAACAGAAAAAGGTGAGAGTTTCGCACATCTCTAGACCTTCTCCACCATGTAAAAGAGCATCATATATAGTACCAGGGAATGTTTAGGAGCACAGTCACTCAGACAGCAGTCAAGATGCTATTTCCTGTAGGTCTCCTACAAGTCTACCATAGGAGATTGTCAAGGATGTGACTGCTCCTAGCAGAGGGGACATTTCCTTCAATCTAACTGTGCTAGAATTTATTTTGTGAAGACTCCGGGATTCATGCGCAATACCAATATTGTGCCCTGTCTTTACTGGTTCCTACTCCAAATTAGTCAAAAATAGAGATGGTCAAAATGCACATGAATGCCTCAAAAAACAAATTATGTCTCTAAATCTACCACTCAAGCACATCCATTGCTGGTCTATACTTGTGCAATTCAAAACTGGGATAATGGCAGAGTACAGTATGCTGAGAGTTCTCAACATTCATCTAGCCCTGATCTTAAGACAATAAGCACATAGCCTTTGATCTGCAACAAGCTGGACCTTTTTCCTAAATATGGTGGTAGAGAATTTTTCTTCCTACTATGGGCGAAAGGAGCAAGAATCCCTTAGGACTGCCCTTCTTGGAATCTGCGCAGCAAGAGCAGGGAAGACTTGCCACCCTCTGTCCATCTTTCAAGATCTCCCAAAAGAATGTTCTCTACTTAAATATACAAAGGGCTGCAGATTTAACTGCCAGAAATGTTTCAATATGAACATAATCAGACCATGAGGCTGGGAGATGTTCATTTATTATAAGAAAGGAGATGGAAGAAGAAAGCACATAGGTATTCCTACTGTGTATTATGAGATTAACCAAGGAGAACTTACCCTCACATTCAGGTATTGCAAAATGCAGTGAAAGGTCATATGGGCAGCATATAATTTACAAAGTCAGCATACTTAACTTTGTCCCTTTGTATTTAAGACAATAATCATTGGTAAATTTTATGAGTCGGCTTCTGGCACAATAGAATTGTACTTCCAAATTGTTCAGTCTTAAAAAGGAACTTACATGAAGCTCCAGTTACTGGCACAGTTAATGGATAGTACACAGAGAAGAATACAGAATTCATTAGGTTTAATGTGGAATTCAGATTAGATATTAGTAGGAAACATTTGGACTTTTATATTTCTTGGAGATAAATTACAGTGAAGCAACACACTGGTAATACTTATCACAAAGCATACAGTTACTGGTTTTATATCTATATGGATATGAACATAAAATTATTAGGAAAGTTATTTGTGTTCTGCACGTAAGGTTAGTTTAAATAGAGAAATAACATAGCTGTTCATTGCATAAAATAGATGTGCAATTGCTAGTCAAAATGACTCTCATATACCCACACTATTACTCCTGGAGTTGAACATTACCTTACTATAATTTCATACACAGCCTGCAACATTCTTTATTCATAGCTCACAACTAAATGTTCTCTGTTGAAAATACGTGGTGTTTTGTTGTTACTCTCTTCAGTTATCTATCTCTGGTCTTCAGCAAGAGGCACACCTTTAACAACAGCAGAGTTTGCTCTCCAATTAGGCATCTGCACAGTTATTAGTGTGAAGCTGAGTTTCCTTAAACGAATCAGATATCACTTCACAGAGAAGCACCATTGATAGATGGAACCTGGCCAATGGAATTAAAAATGTATTTTTAGGGGTTATACTATCTTCTGCATGGGTGTGATACAATAGCGTTATCAGAGAAAATTAAAAATCTTACTTATTAAACAATGCAAATTCTTCTCTAATCAAATTAGTCAATTTGTTAAAGAAAATCTTATTATGGGATCTGTTTCCAGTTGCCAGTTTATTGTTAAATACACCTACTGACTTGCTTGTAATTCTTTGCTTTCATTGTCTTATTTCTCTGTGAAAAAAAAAAAAAAAAAAAAGATGTTTAGTAGAAAAGTCCACCTAACAGCTGTGTTTGTGACACCAGTAGAGACCAGAGGAGTTCTGCTACAGTACAGCAGAAGCACCACGTCCCTGCCTGGACAAGCCGTGACTCTGCTGGGAAGACATGTGACAGCCCCTGGGAGCAGGTACAGTAAGAGACCGAAAGCATCACATTCAGATTCACAGCAGCCAGAGCCTTCCCCAAACACCACCCTCATCACCATGGGGCTCGTAGCACTGAGGTGAGCGTGAGGGAAGCTGACACAGCACCTGCAAGCAGACACAAAGGACTTTGCCAGTTGTGTAACCTACTTGAAGGTTATGTCTGACACACACATAAATTACTCCAGGTGAAGGAGCTCACAGAGGACTGCAATCAAGAGTAGCTCAAAACCAACAAAAGCCACTGATTATAATACTATTACACAGTATACAGCCATCCAAAATGCTAGTAGTGACCTAACAAGCAAAAAGAAAATCTGTCACCAGCTTAATGGGCTTATTTTATATTCTATACGATGCAAAGATCCTAAAGGTTACCAAAGCACACCCTAACTTTTTCTGTAAAACACACTCCACAGTAAGCAGCCTCAACCCTTGGATGAAAAAAACATGGGAGCGTTTCACAAATGTCACTGGAGCACAATGTGGTAGGGTGCCAACTGGTTCTCTTGCCAGACCTGTATTTTCAGAATCAAATCTTATTCAGCTTTGAGCCTCCATCAGCCCCTCTTTCACACCAGTGTAAACTATTGCAACTACAGCGGTTACCCTTTGTTCTCTTTGAGATGGGAACTATCCATCCCCCCACTCCAGCAATGTCTGCAGATGGTAGAGATGAGCAGGATTCACGAGGTGCGTGATGGTCTGACTGAGGACACAGAGCTCCTAGAATACTCTCTCTCCCTCTCTGAAAAAGTGCAGTTATTTCTCTAACACCCTACCTTTGGAAATGTGGGGGTTTTTGTTATGCAGTACATGCCAACTGGGAAGCAGATCTGGATTCTGCATCTAACTCCTGTCCTCTTGCACAGGCATGTAACTTCAAAGCACATCACAGGAAGCCTGTGAAAACCCTTGTTTGCAAGAGAGAGGAAACGCAGTCTAGGAGCACAAAAGATTCTGCTGCTGTTTATAGCTGGAGGCAGACATGAAAATTGTGTTCAATCCTTAAAAGACTGCTCCAAGGCGATTCAGGGCCCACTTGCACAGAGATGATGAGGTGCTTTTAACAGCTCACCTTGTAAGCAGCTCCCCTTGTTTGCTGCCTGGCTGTCTCCCAGTTGAGCAGCACAGGTGCCCAGCACAGTCCGAGATGCCCAAAGGGACTGGCGCACGCAACGTGGGAGCTATGTGAGACCCTTGCCCTCTGGAGTGGCCGCTGAAGGCAGGCAGGACACCTGGGAAAGCTGCAGGCTGTGCAAGCTTCCCATGGCCATGGCAACAGGAGATGCAAAGAGTGTAATACGTTGTGCATCCTTTTCCGAGATGCAAAATCCCTTCATGCTCCCAACCTTCTCCTGTAGTTCTATTTATAGTCTGAGGACTATCTCTACAGCTCCCAGGTTTGTAACAGCACCCAAAACAGCTGCTGGCATCATTCTGCTACCCAGCTCTCTGCTCTGCAGAACCAGCTGCACCAAACAGTTTTGTCATTGATTTTCAAAATGAGGGAAGCTTTATTTCTGCCCAAGAGCACAAACTAAGGGAGTGAATAAAACTAGTAACTCACCCTCCCCTCAAAAATAACCCGTTTGAAAATAATTTTATATATGGCAGGTAAAAGAGTTTTGCTGACGGGGTAGATGAGACAAAATACAGCTAAACCAGTTAAATCTGCTATCTGAAATTAATTTTACTGAGTCTTGTCACATATCACTAGAAAGCATATCACCTAGTGGCATTCATAAACAAACACAATTTTAAAAATTAAAATATCTAACAAGTTCGTTCTGCAGCAGGAGACAGAGTTAACTTTAATATTTCAGAAGATAGTTCTAACCAGCCTCCTTAACTCTAAAAAGTCAATGCATATTTTAAAAAATTCACTTCACATCTGTTCATTGTGTGCAGGCCTGGAGGCAACCACCAGCCAGAAAACTTTGATCATGCAGCAGAAGCTAGCTGGTATCTGAAGAGCACAAGAGGATTGTCTTCATTGCTTTCCTTTCAGATATGTTATGAAAATAAGAACTTCAATATAAGTTTGTATGGAAAAAAAAATATCCTGCAGTTGCAATGCCATTCAAATACCGATGAAGCAATAAGACAAATTGGCTGAAATATTCTCCATTTACAATCATGCAATTCTTTTCAAAGCTTCTAGGGCCCATCACTCCATTGAGGGTGTGGTATTAAATGGAGTCCAAGAAAAGAAAGAGTATGAAGAAAAATTGTTCAATTATTTGCCCAGAAAATATAAACCAAGTTTTTGTTTATTTTTCAGTTAAGGTCACAAATACTATTTATATACATTGAAGAGGAAAATCAAATAGTCCTGCTTGTGCCACTTCAGTAGTCATAAATCCCTGTTTATGTGACATGTTCCTGTATAACTTTCTTGAGCTCCAAATTCATGGTCACAGACCCATTTGCAACCAGTCAATAGATGAATGTATGTTTCTACTTTTCACATTCACCAAGTCCATCAACCCTTGCAATCCCAAACACACACATCACTAGGTAACTCTTAACCACATAGTGCCTCTTTGAAGAGATAAGCTGTTAATCATCGAATCCAGAACATGAACTATGGTATACAATATCCTTTAGCAAGGATTTGAGGATTATCTCATCTAATTAGATATAAGCATGTTTTCTAATCTGTGGGCTTAAGCCAAAGCCCAGTAAAAAAAGATTTCCATTGACTTAGACTGTGTTTTGGATCAAGCACTGGGAGAATTTGATTTTGCAATTAAAAGAGAAAGAGACCTTAAAAAAAATTGCAGCTAAATGATGAAGGAAGAAAAGTAGTTAACTGAGTTAAATCATCTGGCACAGAAACAGACTGGACATTCCATATCCCTGCTAGGGTAGAGTCTTGAGAAAGACACTGCTGAGATTTGCTGGATTTCTTTGATGCCATGCAAGTGTAACAATCCAGCCGACTGCTAGTTTTCACTCCTAAAAGTAGAGGGCATTCTAGTAGACACACTAGAACATCTTTTATTTTTTATTTGTACAGCTGCTTGCCATGTGCAAACACTTTCCAAACAACAATGAAGAGAAATTATCAAAATGGAAGTACAGCTAGTGAAAATTGTTAAAAATTTGGCCCCAGAACTCTGCACTGAAATGGCATAAGCCTAGCCTCTAACCAATCTGGAACTGTTTATTATATAACTGTTAATTAATATTTGTTAGTTACATATTTATTTTCTGTTTAAACCATTATAGCAATGAAGAGTTCACTTCCGCTCTTGGGAAATTATTCCATTGTCTAACGGGAATCACTTGCTTTCAAGTTTCTATTCCTCTGCCTTATTACTCAAGGATAAGAAATCATCCTGCCACTTTATCTCAGCAGAAACAATTCTCCCCTCCTGTGTGTATTCACATCCTTGAAATACTTCAGAGTACTTGTCATCTCCCCTCTCAGAGGTCTCCTTTTCCCTGCAAGCTATGAAGCTTTATTTCTGTTATGATGTTCTTCCAGGTGAGTAACTCTTTCATCTCAGACCATTCATAAATCTTCTTGTTTCTCTTTTAAATTCTCTGCAGCCTATAACCTCTTCTTAGTGATGAGATGCCCAACTCTGAACAAGAGGCTACATACTGGCACTACACAAAGAAAAGCTATTTTCTTTGGTCACCTGCAGTGGGATGTCTCCGCTCTCTTGCCCGAGTCACACTGGTTTTGTGCAGAGAAAGAAGGGCTAGTATGGAAACGAAAGTTAATTTCACAGATCATATCCATATGCAACTATGCAAGAAACTGGAGATAACTAAAAATGTGAAGTAAGGCTAATAAATATTACTACATGCTTTTGGATAATTTGCTGCATTGTACAAGAGCTAGTTATTCCAAGAATACGACTATTTAAAAATTGTTCAATTATACATGAAATGAATTGTCAGCACATTTCTACAGGAGGAAATCTATTAATGTTCAATTGAGCCTGAACTATTGGTGGAACAGGTGAGAATTAACTGCTGGATACTCTAACAGAAGGTTCAAAATGGCATTTTAATGAATTAAGTACGGATTCATTTGTATATATAAAATCACCACAACGGCCTATTTGGGTCCTACTCAAGTTATATTTCAGCAATATCTGCACGCTACTGGATTGCTTGCTCATTACCAGTCATGTCTGTGCTGGCCCAAGACCAAAGTAGTGTCCTTCCACGATGCAGTGATCTGCTGCTGATAGGAATGGCTATTTAAATGCAATTAGTAATTGCTATTAAATCTGACTATAAACCACAAGCACTTCCCTTCTCATTTCATTTTGCAGTCCATCATTATTTGCCTGTTACAGTATCCGTAAAGCAGTAATTCGCCCAGTGGTTCAGAGCATTAAAAGACCTTGCTCATGAGGCCTCTTGATTCCTCCCACTTGAACACTTGTGCAGAATGGAGCCATGTCAACTAAGGGCTGTTGTAAAACTGGTATAACAGGGGATCAGGCACAGTGAATGCAACACACTCAGTCACATCCACTACAAATGCACACAGACACCTCTGCTCCAATAATTATGCCGCCAGTCCGGCAGGACTGAGCTGAAGACCCAAAGCTGGGGAAAGGCAGCTCCACGGAAGCTTTCCTTGAGCATTTTGTCTACTATCTCTCATTAACTTGATGATGGAACACAGTACTGTAAGATGCATGCAGAGAAAGCTCAAATCTGCACTATCAGCTGTACAAACTGTCCTACAATAAAGTGCATTGTTGATGAATACTACAACAGTGATTGCTGGAGAATGCAAAATCTGTTATCCTCATGCTCTTGAGCTGCAGATTAAATCACTCTAATAAAATGTAAGTAGTTTTCCTACATTTACAGACTGTGCATCCCTGATGCCATCTATTTGATGTAGTTTGCTGGAACAAAGAAGAAAATTGTCAGAAATTCAACCTAGTAAAACTGTTAGCTACAGAAAAAACCCAAAGGTGAATGTAATTGCCAGATGTTCCAAGTTCTCATTATATCTGCGCTAACAGTGTTTCAGTGCTCACCTCTTCCTGGCAACGGCATTGCCCTTCCGTGTTGCCAAAGCACTCAGGCTAGTGTCAAAGAGCATGCACCTAAGGCCAGGTCCTCAGCTGGTATCACATGGCATTGCTCCAGCCGCTCCACTGTTAGCCAGTGCTCTGGTCCATATGACCTGGCTGCCAACATCATGGAAAAATTATTTTGTTGTGAGTAGCTCATCTTTTTGATAGCTAATTAGGAACTAGTTCACATTCAATAAAATCTCTATTGACCGCTCTCCTACAATTGGATCATTCGGGGTTATTACTTAGGTTTATTCCTCTTTGTGAATGAGCTCATTTCTTTTTCTCTTTTGCTTCTCAGCTCTTCTCTGTGGATTTTTGTCTCCTCTACACATCATCTCAGTGTCTCTCGGAGCTCTCCCATTCATTCTGTGCCATTTCCCAGTCCCGTGATTCTGTTTCAGCTGTCACTCATGCCCTCATTTTCATTCTTTATTTCCCCTTCTTCTGCTTTCATATTTACACAAGTAAGACAGCAAAACAGTTCTTCATGCACTTCGAATATGTTAAATACTAAAATAACACAAAGATTGGAGATTCCAAAGGCAGCGCTAGATTTTTTTCTGAGGCTTTCTGTGGTCTTTGTACCATGTTCTCATTGAGGAGAATCAAAAGCAAGGAAGAGAAGACTCATAGATGCAGCAGTGGAAAGCAAAAGTGATTGAAAAACGTCAATTTGAAAAAAAAAAATTAGGTTTAGGTGCTGATGAAGTAATGAATAAACAGATTGCTCATTGGACATATAGTTCAATTTTGGCATTAAATTCTCAGGCCTAGTAAACATAGCTGTGTCAATCTCACAAATTTAAGGCTTAGTGTGAGCTCATAAATAAGGATAAAATCTCCAGGACAGTTATTGTCTTGTGAACTGGTTTTTAGCTTTCCTTATCTCTTCCTGAAAAGTTTTCACTGACATTCTTTCTGAGAAAAATAATCTAACTCATGCTATAAATGCAAAGTCAAGATGTGTAAACAAAAGATACCTGGGATCCCAGTTTTCTTCACACACCTTTTTTTTGCGCAGATGAAACAACTGCAGATAGATACACCCATTTAACAAAGAAAATACTCCGAATTGCTGGATCCATCCAAACCTCATTTTCATTTTTACTCAAATAAATAAATAACAATTTAAAGAAAATATCTGATATACAGCATATCTTTAGGCTCATCTTTTCTACCACAATACTATAATGCAACACTTCCCCTTTTCGACTCTTAACTTAAAAGCAATAACAGTCTACCCTTGACAAAAATACCCAGATTTTGCATCCCATTAGGATCATCTATGTGAGTCCTTAACTCTAAAAAAAAGTAAAACGAGGTAACAGACTCCTAGCAACAGTTAAAACGTAAAATAGTGCTTTTTGCCAAGTCTGAATGTCCTTTACAAAGTCCTACTTGATTTTTTTCTATCTCACTTTTATAAATGGGAGTAAATAAATAAATACAGAAATAAATTATTTTCCAAAGGTCATGCAGAAAGAAAGAATGGATTAGCCCATGGTTTAAGTACCAGATTAGATCTTAAAATATGGTGGTTCTGCCACTAAGCCTCCTGTGCAACCTTGCATCAGCCACTTAATATAATTTTATTTTCTACCAATAGCATAAAAAAAAAACAATACCAGAATGTAAGAACTGTGAGGAACTGCAAACATCTGACAGAGAAGCAGAAGTGTCAAGAATAAAATTCAGGCTTTTGACTTGTGCCCATCTATTTTACGGACAAGATTCCCTCCTTGGATAAGCATAAGCATGTAAGTCAAAATATAGCATGCCTCCAGAAACATGAGCACATTGGGATAGCACATTAAGAAACAAGTCTATTAAATAAAACAAGCAACAATTTCTGAGAGAGAAATTCATACAGCCTTGCACTTTTCTAAACAGTTTTCTTACATTCTTATAGTCATTAAAATGTATAAAAATGATTATTTCCAAAACAGTATTACCATGAATTATCACCACCCCTGTTGCCTAGCAACTGGAGTAATTTTTGAATAGTGAGCTATATAAACCAGTATCTGGAGTTTGTGCAAATGGGTATGCATTTGAGAGTTTAAAGCACATTCATCTTGGAAATCAGAGACAGATAATGCAGCACTAATGTAAAGCTGAAATGCTCTTAAAAAAATAAAATGGCATGAACAATTACTGCAGTTTAGCAAAACCCTCCTCCTGTAGCAGATATGAGCCCTGTCAAACTTGGCCATGGCAGAAGCTGACTCCCTTGTGCTTCCTTGGGCTTGCAAGTGCTCCTTTCTAATTTTTATGAAGATATTTGACATTCCTGTAGTAAAAACAATTACTTCCCAGTCTTTTTTTTTTTTTTTTGCTCATAATTCAAGAGCAAAAGAAACTGGTGATATTAAATGCCAATATATTTAAGTAAAATTAAAAATTCTATTTTTGTATAACATACTGAGCTGGAAGAACTCACTGGTTCATACAATGACAGAATGAGGTGCTTAGTAAGGTTCAAAACAGGTCTGGACATTAATAGTGACAAAGAGATAGCCCACTGAGATATTAGAGAGAGATTATAAGCACATATATGAAAGGCAAACTCCCAGAAATCACAGCCCGGTCACTCATTAGCTGCATGTGGTTGCCCATTATGGGGATTCTTGCCTGTTCTTCAGAAGCATCTGAAATTTAACTTTACATGCAGGACAAGAACCCAAACCATATCAACCTGTATTATTTGACATCTGAGAATTTCTACATTACTTTCTTTTAACTTTAGGAGACAAGTTCCTGCTCAAGGCAGTGTCAATCTGTGTTACTATTCCCAAAATGGGGGGGTGGGGATGTTCCCAAGGGCAAAAGATTCCAATTTAATGGCTTCCAAGGTTTAGCCTTATGGGTAATGAAAAAAAAAAAAAAAAGCAGAACGTGCTGAACACCAGCATGTGTTTTTCATAAAGACTGCAGGCAGAGAGGCAAATTCATCCCTGGCATAAACACACAGCCCACTGAAGGCAATGCAGTAGCATCTGCTTATACCAGCTATGAATCTGAGCAAGCTTTTCCCTACAACTACTACCTGTGGAGATAAAGCTGGATACAGCACCGATGGCAGTTTAAGAGCCTACAGCCTCTCAGAGTTTAGATAACTAAATTTCTGCAGTAAGAGAAAACCTGATCTCTATGAAATTGTGAGTTTCCGGGCTCCCAGGAAGCCATGCAGTGCTATAAAAGACTTAATGGCTTTTTAACAGCTCAGATAAAGAAAAGATGCTCCATTTTGTCTGCTGCTCTATGGAAATTTGCTGAGACCACACACACCATGTGCAGTGCTGTCACATAAGAACACACTTGTGTTGTTTTCCTTTGGTCAAAAAGGCAGTGGCGGTTAACAAAATTCTAACTTATCCTTAACAATGAAAGGGAACACCCCTAAAGAAAGGGAAATTATCTCAGCCAGATGGGCTAACTGCTGCTCTAAACATGAGGTGCTACTGAACAGGTATCACATTGGTCTATGGGATGCTCAGCGTCTTCTACAATGCAGCACACTCCTCCCTCAATTTCTCCACTGAGGAGCAGCACACACCCGTACTGCTGGATCACCGCGAAAATAGCATTTGTGCTCACCCAGCTACCCAGCCACTTATTTACATTGCTCACGGATAGATCACATTTGGGAAAAAAAAAATGCTTTCTGCAGCCTTCTCAGCAAGAAGTGGACAAAATTTGCTCTAAAATATGACAATATGTTTTCCAAATTACATTTTAAAAGTCCTCCTTAGAAACAGAGACATTGTTTCTGATTTACAGATGACAAATCATTTCTCTGTATTTATATACTATATGATCTGGCCTGAAGAGAGCTTTTGTGTCCTTTCAGCAGTACAGAAACACTGTTGAGCAAGTGTGCTGGCACCTCTGGCTGTGCAAGCTCAGAAGGGCAACAGCTGGGAATCACAGCAGAAAGAGATTGGTAGTGCAGCAAGTAGAAGACATCTTTGGTAATGCTTCTCTCCCAGCCAGGCATGGCCAGGAAAGAGAGCTATTGTATTTGGTAACTATTTCTTGTATGTTTAGTTCCAACCTAGGGAGCATCATTAACGTAAATTTTCTATTCCTACATTTTGCCTTCCCTTCAGTCCTTAAAAACTGACAGGAAGGAAGACAGGGTTTTGAAAAGCATAGTGTGAGCTACACACAAGCTATTTTCACACTACAGCTAGGTGCATGCTCCACAAAACATTTAATGAACGTGTACAAATTTGTTTGGCCCTTAACTGAATTCCAGTCTGACCAAATTCCAGGAACAGGAATATTTCCACAGAGCATGTTTTAAGCTCAGGCTGCCAAATAATTTTGGAAAATAAATGTTAGAAGAAAAACAAAATTATAATCAAACTCAATTCATCTTTTTTTTTTTTCCAAGATGAAGACAAAACCAAAGAAGTAAAACTTCTAAATCTTGCATGAACATGAGAAAATAATCCTGTTTGCAGCTTTTAACATGATAAAAAGAGTAAAATGCACAGACTGACACAATCTCTGTGAATGACTTGGTTCATTTTTCATGTCATCCTGTTGTTCTTAACTCCAGATCTCATATATATATCCTTCATGAATGGTGACATTAATTAGCAGTTTGATTACAAGAATGTACAGTAAGCCATTTCTGTGACGCTAGTTGTTTCTCCCTAGGCTTTAGGCTAGAGAAAAGCAATACCATCCACAAAATCAGAAATTTCTCAGTAAGAAGGCTGTATGACTGTCTGGGTTGGGTAATGAATCCAAACTTGCTTTCAGACCTGCACGCACAGCAAAAGGGGTGAGACAATGAAGAAGAGAAATGAGTACAAAACATACCCACTACGTGAGTGATTCCTCTAGTTTCCGAGAAGCTACCTGCAGCAGCAAAGGCCACTTGTCTGGTGTGACAAATAGGGCAAAATTTCTTTTTCACAAGTGAAAGGCTGACACTGAGATTCAAGCCATACAAAAATAAAATGCAAAGTAACCTTGGATCACAGAAAGAATCTCGTAACAAACACGCATGCTCATTGTGACATATTTTCACGAAACTAAATTTCACACAATGGACAGGATAATAATCTTCTCTATAGTGCTGTATTATGGCAGCGATGTTTGTCTCTGTGCAGCAAATACGAAATGGGCTCTCAGATGCTTTGAAACATTAAAAAAATCTTTGATCAGTCAAAGAAAACAAAATCCTAATGTGCTGAACTTCAAACCTTAAGATCTTTAAGACACCTGGATCCTACTCATAGGTTCCTCCTTTGAAAGCTGAATGTCACATACAGTGTAGCTACCATACGTAAGGTTAGATCAGGTGTCACTGGACAGGCAGGTTTTGCCGTACACCTCAGAATGGCCGCGCTGACCCTAGTAGACTGTCTCCCTCCTTACTCCAAGTCTGCCTCAGGCCCAGACGAGCAAAGTGCTGTCAAGCATCCTCTCATTAGATGCAATATGGAATACCACTTACTTGTATGGGATGTGTTTGCTGCCATTGACAAGGGCGAGGATGACATTGCCCAGCGCTGACAATGAGAGACAGAGGCCAGAGCTTCCCTCCCGGTTTTTGCCGAGCACTTTCACGCAGCTACCAAGGTCAATAAGGTGCAAGCGGCTCCGACCTCCAGACACTGCCATAAACAAAAGAGAGCAAACAGTTAGCATGTGCCTGCAAAAGCAGCTTCCCAGGAAAGCAAAAGAGTTGCCACAACTTGGAAAGAGGAAACAATCCAGAGACCTTTCCTAATTTATCTTTGCAGCAACAATCTGTCAGCCTTTATTGCTGTACGTTGCTTTCCACTCTGGACTTGCTTAAAAACTACTGAGGTTTTCAGTACTCACCCGCTCCTGCAGATTTAATTCTGCGGGAGTCACCACTGTGGGTTTGTTGTGTTGTGCTGTGCTGTGTTGTGTTGTGTTGTGTTGTGTTGTTTCGAATACAGCCCTATTAGCCTGTACCTGAGTTGGCTCTGTTGCTGTCTGTGTGATTACTGCTCCACTGCCGGGAAAACTGCAGGCTGGGCATTGCTGTGTGGTGAGCAGTGATCCTGTGGTAGCTTCAACCTTTCTTTTATCCTTCTCATCTTGAATACTGGATCTTCAAAGGAACGTGTTGCATCTGTGGGGCATTCAACTTTGCTTTAAGTCTATATACTTGTATGTTATCATTGGGGCTAACAAAAACTTCACCATGCCATGGTAGTGGGTTGTTAAAAAGCTGCTCTGTTCTGAAAATAATTTCTCTAAAACTGGTAGTGGATACCTATATTTTTTCTTGTTTACTCTGTATCAACATCACTACATTTAAAGTGAAAGGATGCTAACTTTCAATCATCAAGATTAACAGACTCTCATTAAAAACCTATGGTTCCTTGTGGACCCAGGCATGGGGACTATGCAGACTTTACAGAAGTGCTTCTAATTCTCTATTATTTCAAGAAAATTTCCTAGCTGGTTTTTTTTTTTCTTTCATCTGATCTTTGACCACTTCTCCCTATTCTCAACAGTTAGTTTAGAAGCAGTCTGTAGGAAAAGACAGTTTTATTTCAGGATTATAACTCAAAAGTTAAGAGCAGTGTTTGAGGACACAAACACAACTTAAACAGGAGTGGAAATATTTTCACATCTGAGTTTACCTCTATGCAAATAAATTCACAGCCATTTTGACACAGCAGCTTAACTCAAGCATCTCATAAAAAAAACCCAAAACATTAGTGGTGGGAGGAGACCAGTTCACAAGCAAAGAAAAGAACTTTCCAGATATATTTAATTGCTTTGGCAATGTCTTATCAGCCATAAGCATGTTTTTTTCAATGACCTTGCATTCAATAGCTGCGGTGCCATGCCATGGTACACAGGCATGTAGGTGCCACAGAAGGTAGAAGAAAATACATTCACATAGAGATGAGAAGACAACACTTAAAAAAATTCTACATATTGTCAAAAAGGTGATACGCAATCATATTATTTTTCAGATTTGCTCATAGAAAGTCTACTATGAAAATTTATATAAATATAGAAAATATACAGCCACTAAAGGTATACATAACTATTAGCATGTTAACCTACAGTGAAAAATAAGGAGAGACAGATTTAATTTTGCAAGCACTGCAAAACACAGGGCTCACTGCTTATTGAGACTACCTGGCGTCTTGCATGACACAAAATTTTCTGTAAGAATATAATGCCTTCTGTAGAATGTATTATATATAATTGTATAGTTCTGTTTCAGTTGTAGGTGACGGCTAACTAAACTGAACAACAGTAAAACTACAAGTAGATTTTTATGACAAAAGAAAAAAAGAAATACTAATGAAGAGAAGAAAATGAAAAAAAAAAACAAAGCAGAGAGAAAAAAGAAAGAAAGCAGAAAGAAGAGAGAAGATGACAGAAGAGAGAAGACTTTTTTCTGTAAAAGTGGTTTATGCTATGGGATTTGAGAACAATATTCCAAAAATGTAGTCTGCATCTCTGTCAACAATTGTTAAAATACAGTAACTTCTTATAAGCCCTGTTAGTTCTTCAGCTACATCAAGAATTAGACAAGACAGGCCTTCCATGTATTAAATTATACTGTGATATCGGTTAAGTCATGCTGAGTATCACAAAACAGAAGTGAAAAATAAATGTCTGATTAAAACAAATGTTGGTAGTTACACATTGAAAATGCTGTAACAGTCCACAGATTGTATGACAACCCATTTAAATGTGTCCATGGAAGTTTCATCACTGTGCTCTCAGTGGTGGGAAGAGGTGGGATACTTCTCATGGGGAATTATCCACATGTACTACAGGCTCCTGCACTTGCTGCAGAAAGTCAGGCTTCCCTGGGGAACCATCCAGGCAGCTGCAGCTTCACCTCCTCTGAACTGCTCATGGAGGACTTTTGCCTCCTCTCTAAGAGTTTTTAAAACTCTTAGACTTTAGAGCCCCTGAGTCCTCTAAGACTGCTACACTCAGAAGGCTGAAATTATCTTTTCTGAGTATTCCCCAAAGATTTCCTTAGAAAAACAAAGCATTTAGTTGCTACTGAAAATGACTGCAGGTGACTTTACAGAATTACATACAATATTTTTTTTCTGTTGCTGAGATTACTGGACCTTGGGGAAACAAAAGAAAATGAAAGAAATCACTACCCTTCAAAACCTCAGTCATATTGTTTCCACACATACTCCTATTACACAGGCTGAGGAAATCCAGAATAAGAGAAATTACTGGATCTTTCCTTATTATTTTATTTATGAGTCAGACGTTTTTAGAACGGCAGATCCCCTTGCTTGATCTGAAAATGAAGTTATCTGTTAGCCAAGTTCTCCACTGATGTGCCTGGCAACTACAGGGAAAAGAGGAGAAGTGGAACATCCTAACGCTTGTTTTTGTCTATGGCCACTGAGACTTTGCAGAGCTGACAGCTGAAAAATGACTGTGCCAGTTCTGCCACAATGCCATTTATTTCAACGGTGCTAAGCCTGCTTCATGACATCCCTGGTAATGAATCTAACAAGGAGGTAAGTACAGTACGAATGCATTATTCTAACAGTCATTTTTTTACCAAAATCATACATTACCCAGTCCTTTAATCCTTTAGAAGCTGGCTGTCGTCTTCTTTTTTTTTTTTTTTTCCTATCCTTTCTTAATCCTGTTACTGGAATCTATATATCTCTACTATCTTCATGTTTGTTTTCTTTTTTTCTGAAAAGTCCTTCATTACAGCAGGAGACAGTGATAATCACTAGGCGCCTTTTCTGAGCAGCTGGAATTCCCCCCTCATTCAATTATCAGGGAGATCTGACCCTGCCTGGCTTGTGAGGCCACTCAGATATGGAAACTTGAAGACAGGAGGAGGTACAGTCACGAGACAAAGATATTACTAAAGGCAGTGGGCAAAGCATGTTATAATCCAACAAGATCATGTCTTCTTTTTTTTTTTTGAAATGAGTCATTATAGTCACAGGAAAACATTTTTTCTATTTTACTAATTGCATTTGAAAATAGTAGAAAAGGACTGTGCGTACATGTACTTGCATGCAGTAAAAAGCACGGAGCGTTAAATAATTGTAATAATAATTCCCTCAAAATCAGCCATATTTAATCCTATGAACAGTCTTTTTGAGCATTCACAGTCTTCCCTTCCACCGCAGGGTGGTTAATTAATAAACCCTTAGTTAATTGAGATTTCTGCCTGCCAATTCCACATTGGAACACATGCAAACTGTATTTCCATTTACAGCAACTTTCTGGTTTTCTCTCTTATAACTACAGTCAATGTAAATTTTCTGTATTCAAACATTAGACATTAATACTGCAGTGGTGTCCACCCTCTACACATCATAGCCTGCAATCTATTCCTTATTACAAATAACCCGTGGAGAGCCAGGAACTGAAATATATGTTATTTCTGCAGAACTGCTTAAGCTCATAAATTTATAGAAGCAGAGATCTCTGGTGTCTTTCAAACAAACGTTTTTCCCTGAAAAAAAAATTATTATTTTTTAAAAAAATAATTTTAACATGAAAGTTTGCTTTCTTGGTGGGGATGATTCTTATATTATACAAATCTTCTATCACTGGAACTTAGTAAAAAAAAAAAAACCTCTGTATATCTCCAGTTATAAACAACTTGTGAGACTGGAAACAGAAGATAAATATAATAAAAAATATATATAGTGTGAGTCATATGAAACCTTTGAAAATTACAGGAACAATTAAGTAGACATGGAAGCATCTTTTCCTCATTTATAGGTGGGAGATGGAAGTAAAGACACAAGCCAGTGAAAGCATCTATGGCAAAGACAGGGAGCAAGCCAATCTGAAAAGCCCAGAGCCTTTACAAAGAACCACGAGACTCCTTTGTTCACACGTAATTGGACCAGCAACTAAAATATCATGTATCTTCAAGAAAAGGTACAGTTTATGCATTGCCAACATCAGCTATTTAGGTGCTAACGTAAGGGTGGCAAGGAATTCCTGTCGCCACAGTATGCTAATCCATGACCTCAACACTATCAGTAAAGATAATACTAAAAGCCAATTTGAAAAGCACTTTTGTTTTCAGATACAGAGGCCAACACAGTGCTGAAAACTGACTGTTAGTATCTCCACAATGCCAACTAAATCGACAAGTGACGGTAATGGTTTCCAGTGGCCTTTAATGGCCTTTGGTGGGTTTTTACCAGGCAGGTAAAGACCAAGTCTGCTGGTATGAATGGCCCCACCCCATGCTGAATGGAGAACTCTGCTGATTTCCACCACTAAAGAATATTGTTTAAAGGCCTGTTTAAAGCCAGTTTCCAGGCAGGCTTGGAGGATACAGAAGGGAGCGAGGGATAGCTTACTTCCGCCTTTGCCACTCTTCTCCATGCGGTACTGGTAGATGTGCAGAGTGAAGAGCATGTGGGAGTTGCGGTGATCCTCCTCATCGCAGTCCCGCTGGCTGCTGCGACGTGAGGCGATGGCGGCATCAAGGAAGAAGGCAGCCTTCTCTGCCGTAGGGGCGCGGAGCTCACTCTGATTCTGAAGCTGTGGGTTAACACGAGGGAGAAATGACCTAGAAAGTCCCACACAAGTCAACGCTACCAGACAACTTCCCATAGTCAATGCACACTGTAGGTATGCTGGCTTCTGATGGGACCAAAAAAAAGGCTGTGCCCAAAGGAATGAGAGCCTCCTGACACTGGCAGTGACCATACCATGCCCTCCAGGAGACCTACAATTGAATCCAGGCTTTTGAAGGTTCTCAACTGGGGTACCTCCAGTTGCAGTTGTTATATATAAACCCCGGCAACTGGAAACCATCCTACAGGCTGGACAGATGCACTTTCCCAGAATTTTAAGCTATTTATGCTTATTAGTTATTCATTATTGTCATTATTTTTACTGCCTTTTTTTTCCACCCTGCATTGCTGGCTCTGGCAATCACTGTGTCCTTCCGACGGTTAGAAGTGAAAAAAAAAATTGTGGAAGATATGTTAATCCCAAACTCAACAGTTGGTGGAAACCAGCAGGGACAGGACTATGTATTATCTTTCAGAAAGTGCTCAAAGGGAGCAGGCCACAGATAAATCTGGGAAATAACAGGACTGAAGCTCATGTTCTGCCCCATAGCATGTGGGGAGCAGAACAGAAGAGAAGCTATTTTCTTGTCCCTTTAAGCCACAAGCTTACGTACCTGCTCATGAGCCAGAGAAATCCATTAAATGGAAGAAGGCAGGTAATGTACATACATTCAAATTTGTTGGACCACAATCCCAGTCACCAGCCTGCTCTTATATCTCTTAAGTGACAGACAGCATAGGTGGGTAGATATTATTAACCCCCCAGAACATTAGGAACATGTGTGTTTTGTGTCACCTAAGATTAGTTTCTCTGTGGAAGGGACGTGTGACAGTGCAATCTGATGGCATTAGTTCGGGCAGTATGCAGAGCTGGCTCACAGCCCATAGGGTAGACTTGTTTTGCCTGGCGTAAAAGCAGTCAGGAACTCCCATTCTCCAGGTTTGTTCCCCTGCAACATAACACAGCTAAAAGTTACATCCTCCTGAAGAAGATAGTGCTCCTATCTTCTCTTTGTGACCATCAATCAGCCAGAGAAGGGATAAAGCCATGGCTGCGCAGGGGATGGGGTGACACAGCTGATGGCTCAGCTCTCTCTAGAAAGAGGGAGGGAGGCAGGAAGGAGTTAACATGGCAAGCAGAAGGCAGGCAAGTCTGTGGGCTGATCTCACTAATGTAAGCAACAAGAAAATGTGCATACTTGGAAAGGCCCAATGACAGACAGTATGACATATGGTGATTATTCATTTGCCATGCACACTGCTGATTTTGCACATCTCTATGGCTATAATGTAATATTCTCCCTTCACTTGAGGATTTTGAGAATTCAGGTGCAGGACACATGACTCCAGAATGTCGCTGTGTCTTGTAAACACACCTAAAAAGGCTTTTTTATTGCAATTTAATTCAGTATTTTACACTGCAGAGATACATAGATGTCTCATGGAGCTACTTTTCCACCACTGATCTAAAATAATTCATTTTGTATACAGCTCTTCTGTCTCTGTCTATACGAAAGTCAGTAATAATAATGAGATACTTATTATTATTGCTATTCTGCTTGAATATCATAGTAAAGAAACTTAACTGGCCCATCTAGCACTCCAACAGGAATTGTGAAGACTCAAGTCTCCCATCTTATATTCACTACACTGCACCCATTACTGGGTACCAGAGGGTGAGACCTCTTGTGATACTGTAAGTATTTCATAAAGCACTAAGGCCAGGAATCAAGAGAGAATGAGAATTCTAATTGTTGTTTAAAATCAAGATGCAACTTTGGAGGTAGTCCTTGAATAGAATGGAAAAGAATGGAAAATATGATCTAAGTATGTCCAAAAGGCTTAAACCACAAAGAGATAAAACACAAAATTTATTACTTGCTGTTTAAAATATCATGATTCCTGACTTTTGTGGCTGTGAATCATGATTTCTAGATGCTTGGAGCTGGAAATAGGGTACATGATCCTGTAGGTCTGTTCCCTCCTCCCTCCATTCCTCACCCTTGGATAAGCAGTGCTCTGCAGGTTCTGATGGAAGCAGCTTTTGCCTTTAAGGTTGAAAGAATGTATCCAAGCTCCATCATGCTGGTTTTCTCCTTCTTCATCTACTCACACAAAAATCAGATTCATTCTCTCACAGACAGCAAAATGAAAGAATAGGCCTTTTTTCCCCTCAAACCAAGAGGTAGGAAAAAACCAGGGCTGCTGAGACTTTCTAGTGGTTACCCAGGAAATACATTAGCCAATTACTCATTCCTGCTAAACCTCCAAACCTGAGAAGAGTTCAAGTTATTCTTGGCTTGCCCAGCTCAGGAATTTATTTCTTGGCAGCAATTAATATGTAGCGATTAATGCTTCCTACAACATTGCTAATGCAAGTGCTATAAATAATGTAGTTTATAAAGAGATAAACAGCCATATTAATGGCCTCCAGCTATTTGTGCAGTACTGTAAATATTTTAGCTTGTTGTTTTACAAAAGAGAGATCACACTTTCTTTTAATTTTTTTTTAAGATTGAGGTGAATTTTTGTTTGCACTGAATGTTTTCACATTTTATTGCAAACACAAGTCCCTGCTTAACATCAGTTATACCAGAGGTACAAATATTTAGGCCAGGAGAGCAGATGGCTCTGCAGCTGCAAGTCATAAAGTTCTTGCATGTTTCAAAGTAAACACTTTCAAGTCTATAAACTTTATGCTCTGGGTAGTTCTTGAATTTGAACCATCTCAATAGCGGAAAAAAAAAAAAAAGCCATATTGCTTATTTCAATGTAAAATGAATTTTGGATTCACCTGCATGCCACAAATGGGGTCTTCACAGAGGTAGACACCTGGGGACTGGCCATCTTGCAGGCTGCCTGTAGCCACTTCTGACAACAGGTCTCTCAGATTTTCTTCTTTCCCCGACACTTCCACTGCAGAAATTCGGACTGAGAAGCGGGCTCCTGTCTTCTCTTTGCGTTCATTAATCAACTTGAAGAGCCAGGAGATGGCACAAGGGATTATGCCGAGGTTTTGCATGGAATCATCCTTCCCAATCATGGTGTATGACTTCCCTGTCAGGAACAGGAGGATGGAGAAAAGATAACATCACTCCCTGGACCTTCACAGCTTTCTGCCAAGAGAGATTACCCTGCACAGCTTCATGAAAACAACTTCTTTGCTACAATAAGGAAACTCAGCAAGGGAGAAAGACAGGCAAGCAGACAAATAGTACATGGAAAATGGAGAGCATTTTAAACCAACAGAGGAAATCTTGAGCTGCTTTCAAAAATCATCACTTCATACATTCTCCTGATATCCCCTATTCCCCAGGCAGGGTGCTGCAAGTCCCTAGCACACAGCACTGCATCCTCTTATGTGGGTGAACAGTGGAGGGGAACTGAGCAGAGCAGGAGTGCTATGGTCTCCCAAGATGCCTGCTTTAGATACTGTGAGTGGTTATTCTTTGAACACCATTTTACTTCAAAGCACTGTATTATGCTTCATACGCTGGTGTTAGGATTGACATAAACCTGGTTCCAGCCTCATACAGATGTAACTTCATGCAGGAAAAAAAAAACAAAACCAAACAAACGGGTGCATTTGGTGCACAAGTGGGTCCACAACAAGAAACATTTTGTCTAGGTCAAAACCTTCCCCTGGTTTGCTATTATTTGACTCTGCAATTATAGCTCTGGCTTGTCTCTGCTGTAAAAGTTTGCTGATTAAGAACAGACACAGAGGACTATCTGATACTGCTTTAGGTATCACTGCATATAATGCTTTTAGACAAGTTTTCTAAAGCTCTTAAATTTATCTGCCAAATGATAAAGGTGATCCTTTCAGGCAAGTACTTGTGGCTTCTTTACCTAGTTTCATTTCTTATGCTGAATCTATGAGGAAAAAGATCAGTGAAGAAAATATTTCTATGCACATGTTTGTGGCAAGGTCTAGATGTGTCCACGGTTGGAGAAATGGTGGTGGTGCAGTTAATGAAGCAACTACAGAGACTCAGCTCATGCTCCAGCAACCCCCTAGCTAGGCCACCTCTCTAAAGCGCTTGTGAGACACAGTTATCCGGTGTCTTTCTTTTCCATCTCATCTGACATCTCATGTTTGGCAGGTCACAGGGGGTTAAATATCCAAGTGCTCATCCTTAGTGTTAATCCTGCCTGGCCCAGAGGGGCCATCACAAACATCAAGTACTTGAATGGATACTCCCAACCTTTACACACCTTGATAAAAGTGGTATTTTGGCAAACAGTCTCCAACACCCAGCACATCTGTAAAACTGTGGATCATTGGTGGATCATTCATTAACAATTGAAGACAGTGCTGAAAATTGCTATAGTTCTCAGGGGACGGAATGAAGCAACAACTCAAAGATAATGTCTATTTCAAAGAGCATGCTGTCCAACATTCAGACAATGCAAAGTGAATAAATGTGTAAGTGAGAGGTGAAGGTGTAGTACAAGGTCACGCAACACCCCACTTTCAAATACAATTACTATGCACAAGTAAATGAAAATTTGTTTTCCTTAATCTAACATACTAGCAATCTTGGGTTTAAAATATTCACTTTGCTGCTTGAGTAGGGATATTTAACAATACCAACCTAGTTTGGCATGGCCAAAGCAGAACACGCAGCCATCTGCCCCATTGACCACAGACTGGATCACCTCAGCCACAGTCCCAGCACATACTTCAGCCTGTCACAGGTATTTAAAAAAATAAAAAAAAAGGAGACAAAAAAGAAAGAAAAGAAAACCATTAACAATAATAAGGAAAATTAATAGAGTATTTTCACTGGAAAATGGTCATAATGTCATCAGTGCTCCAGATAGCATGTTGAAGTATCAAAAAGTCTAATTCTGCTTGTCTCATTCATGTGACCTACGCTGTTGGTGGGAATGACATCACTTGTGTAAGCGTATGAAGCAGGACTTTTGCTCTGTGTCAAGTACGTTTCATTTGCTGAAGGATCAACGTCCTTTGTGGTGTTAAACAAAATACACATACGGTAAGGGGGTGTAGTTGGTTTGTTGGAATTGCCTATTTAGGGGAATTTAAAAATATATTTTTGATTAAAAAACAATCAAATGCTGAGGAATTTTTACCGGCTGTATTATTTGACCAATTATGGACTGAGTTCCATTCCACTAGCAGGTGGGTAAGGAGCATAAGAGGAACAAACAGCCTCTTTGGTATTAGCTAGGTGACACTTTCTAAATTTTTCTCTACATTATTACGAGTCTTTTTAGCTTTTAGCAGCAATAGGCTCCATCCTGAAGACTGTAGCAGTATTTTAAGAAGTACAACACGTGAATTTACTTATGGCATTCTTAGATGTAAGGTTCAAGCAGGCTGAATGGTCTACAGTGCTTCTACAGCAACTGCCTATCAATAGTGGGTGAAACTAAATCATTCGCAGTTTAGGCTTTTATGTGAAACACTTTGCATTTGACAATAAATCCTGTAAATTCACCTAGTTCATGGGTATTTCTACACAATCTCTATAACAGTAAATAAAATGGGCCAATAAAGCAACTGTTCACAGGCCAACCCTTGAACTGCATCCAGGGATTATTCTGGGAGGTGCTAGCTGCCTGGACCAGAACTAAGTCAGGGATTGACCTAATGATGCGATCACATGACAGTGCTTTAGCTGGCCCTGTGTCCTAGCTCTGTTTAGTTTATGAGTACAGAAACAGCCTTAGAGTACCGTTTTCTAATTATACTTTGCAAAGTTACTTTTCTATTGTCCTCCTCATGAAATCTGGGTAACGTATTTCATCAAACCAGAGAAGTCTAATAAAAATAAGAAATCTTAATATATACATGTGAATAAAGATTTGGGGACTAAAATCCCCATCCTCCTATTGTAAGTTGTTCAACACAACACTGTAAAAATAATCCTTGACTTCTTAAAGAATAGAGGACTGCATTAGAGAGCTGCAGTTCTGATCAGACTGCTGTATACAGCAAATAATAAGGTTTTATCATATGCAATATCCTGCTGATATTGAGGATTTTCCTACTAAGCAACATTTAGCACATTTTTTGCATGTATAATTTTAGAAGCAATTATTTACAGTAAAGAATAAAGAAAGCACACAATTATTGAGATACAATTTAATAAACTGATTTCATTACTGATGACATTAGCAGATAAAATTCAGCCCTGGTCTAACTCCACTAAAAGTACTACTGTTGCAGCAGAAATAAATTTGGCTTTGGTGCATGCTATTGTTTAGATGACTATTCTGATCATATGTTGCCTACCTGTGATGCATCTTGGGGGAAAACTGCATCAAAAGCAAACATCTTGGGTGGAACCTGGTTGCCCCTTTTCTGGAATGCATTCTGACCTCCGCAGGCCAATGGGTCATACAGCATGATTTGCTTCTTACGGGGGTCAACTTTTAAGAAAGAGCTGGACTCAGACGTGTCTCTGGCAAGTGTGGAAGAAATGCGCACCATGACTTTGACCTGTCAGCAAACACACAAAAAGATGACTGCATTTGATTAGTCTGTTGGATGCTCTAGATGGGTATGTTGAATGAACTTTCCAAATACACTCGATCAAATCATAGCTGCTTGCTGTAGCTAGTGTCTCAGTAGAAGTCAATGAAGATACAGGAATTATTATAGGCAGAATTTGGCCTAAAATACACAGTGAATAAAGCCAGAACTCACCTCCATCTACTTCAAGAAGCAACTTGTGCATTTAGAATTACAAGGTACCTCATGGTCTTTTAGTATCGATGTTAGTCAAGTACAATGAAGTGGTATTACATCACCTTGTCTTACTCTCAATATAAATTGAAAATTAACTGTACCCCAGTGGCCCAATTAAGAAAGCTGAAAGGTAATCTAGACTGCTAAGCTATCAGACCTGCTGTGGTTTCTACGAAGCAGTCTGATAAATAAAAGCACATAAAAGTCAGATCTGCAATTTAGACCTTTCTGATTCTACCTGAAATGCAAAAAGATGAAGAGCTCAGTTTGAAGGGTCATCATAAAAGAGTTGTGAAGAGTCCTGTTTTAACAGTCAGATTTGAAATTATCGTCAAGGGAGTGGAATGTAATAAGCAATTAAAGATTTGTTAAAACACGTTAGCTCACAACTCATTAAATGGCTACATAATAAGACATTATTTTTAAGACAAAAATACATCTTCATGGATTTAATGCAGTTATATTGCATCCTTAGTCCAGTTAGTAAGCAATTTAGAGGTAAGTAAAATTGATGACAATCTATCTGGCTTTGGTTGTCCTCATAAAATCACCATCTGCAGACATAAGACTTCCCGAACTTTGCAGGGCAAACATCACCTCTGTGCCGGCTCTTGCCTCTAGCACACACTTTGTCCTGGAGCAGACTGACTTTCACACCAACCAGGCAACATTTTTATTTTAATGCTCCTTAACTGTATGTCACTTGTATCAAACCCACCCATGGCTGGCATGCATCTTAGCACAGGGTGGGAGCACATCTGCTCTTGGAATAGCAGATGCACCCTGGGAGGAGGTTGTTGCCTTAAAAGTCAGACAAGCCTGCAGTTCCTGTTGGTGTCACTGAGAGTGATGCTCCTTGTACATAGATCTCACTTTGTGCTAGCTTAAACTCATCCCACATGGAAATAAATCAGATGCTTTGAAAGGTAAAATCTGGGCAAATTCATTTTGGACACAACTCATTTGAAGACAACAGAATGAGACCAGAGATTAATTGAGATTATTCAGTATGTTTGTGATATCTTCTCTATATGTCTGTGAGTTAAAGTGGCAATTTGACTCCACGTATTTTTACCTGGGGAAAAAAGTTAACAGTAGATGGTGAAATGGTCACAAATCTGTGCACATGATTTCAGTTTTACTCCGTTAGTTGAGGAAAATAGGAAAAAATACAGCTTGGGTGTGAACGGGTTCTCTGCTGCTCAGCTGAGCTGTTTATGAAACCTAACCTCTAACTGGAAAAAGCCACTCCTAATATTTTGCCAAATACATTCTTCTAAACCCAACCCTAAGCAGAGTTGATTTCTACAGAGGACAAAGGCAGCCAACACCCTTGGTTAATTCACATGAACTAGGCAAGGTTTGAATTTTTATTCCAGCCCTAGAACTCCTGGCAGCTCAGAAGGGAGGCAATAGTTAAGTTAGCAGGGAAGGAAGGGAGTACAACACCGAATCCTAGAGAAGCAAGAAAACAAAGAGCTGTATCAGTCTTGATAAGTTCTCTGATTTTCAACTTTGGACGCCTTTGGCTTTTTCTACTGTGTCCCACATTTTTAAACAGAAGCCAATATCAAGAGCATTAGACATCTGCTGCAAGCCTAAATAAATGCTTAAATTAAGTACTTGCTCTGCTTTAGAAAACTATTTCCCTATAAGTTTATGTGTATTTTTGGCTGCTATGAATCCATGTCCTCTAGTTCCTTGATCCTTATGTGCAAAGGAAAGTTAACCAAACACCCTGGGGCTAAGCTTCTTTGGGGTTTGGGAGAACAGATAGTGCATGAAATTTAACAATCCTTCATATACAGGCAGTCTAAGAGTCCTTTCTGGCCTCAAACTGTATGGGCATGCGGTTTTAACTTCAGTTACGCCAGTTTTGTTGCAGTATAATACCACTGGCTTGGGTCCTGATTTAAACTTGTTCACACAAAATCAGATTAATACCTGTCACTTCTTACTGAAGTAATACTGCAAATCCTCCTAACTTCCAACAGCTATAGTAAGAGAAGCTGAGGCATCAGGTTTCTCTTTCCCTGGAATAAAAGACCAATTTAACAGAAATCCTAAGAATTTACCAGCATCAGATAAACTGAATGAACCACTAATAAAAAAAATAAAAAGAGCTCATCTTAGAAGTCCCAGAAGTTGTCTAACAGTATACATTTCTGACCATTTGGCTCCTCAACTCTGGCAAATATAGACATTTCTCAAGAAAATTAGTGTTATTGCCATGAACCTTTGTATTTCCTGTGCATTGGGAATTTTTATTTTGAGACTTAATGGTTCAGAAAATCATAGAATCACTTAGGTTGGAAAAGACCCACAAGATTATCAAGTCCAACTGCTAACCCAACACTACCAAATCCACCACTAAACCATGTCCCTAAGCACCACGTCTACATAGAATCATGTAGGTTGGAAAAGACCATGTTCATGTGTGTTAGGGCAAAGGAATATTATATTGATTACATGTGGGTATCCTGACAGCTGCACCACTTCTTACTCTGAAGCTAGGTTGTTTGCAGCTGGCATGAACATATCTGTGCACCTTGGCTCAGCTTACCACGGCCGATTCCTCTCACCTCAATTTAGACCAACCAGACAGTTGTCCAAGCCCTTTGTAGACAGCAGAGAGAAACAGGCACTTCCAGCACTTAATTTATGTGTCTGTTTTATAGACCTGTCTTCCAGGTAAGATCAGTTGCACTCCATAACTGCTTCATGCTTTTTCTATATCACCACAAACATCTTAAATTAGTTGATGTAGGCGCCTACATTATAGGCTGTCTGAAGTTATTCTTTTTGCTGTAACCATAACAAAAAATGCTTTTCCTGGGCAGCACAGACCCTCGTCCAAATTCATTAGCACACACGAATGTGTGTGACAGTCTTCAGCAAAAATCACTTGCTAACAAAAATAGAGATGGGTGCATGAGTGTGACAGACACTCAACGCAAGTAGTAGCAATAGATTATTTTAATTCATCTGGTAATTTGTACACCCTAGAGTAGTCTCTCAGGCCAGTTTCACACAAGTGTCACTCTTTCAAATTACTCCCGATTTACATTACATTAATTGAGAAGACAATTAGATCCTGGCTGTGCAAAATACACATCCACTACATGCCATGGGAGCTGCAACTATAGCAAAAACTTAACAAGCAAGTAAGATACAGGCAAGCTTCAGTCCTGAGAAACACATATTTGGATTCAGAACTGCATACGTAACTGTGGCACAGTAAGCTAGACAGACCAAAACAGATTCTAAAACATCTGAGCCAGATGCATGTTCTGGAGAGACAGGCAGGCTTGTAGCCTGGGAATCAGGCTGAGACTGGGGAGCTAGGACCCCTCCTAACGGCTGTGCCTCAGACGCAGTGGGATTGTGAACTAGTGATGTCATCCCTGTTTCACACTCCCCACCTGCAAAATGGGTTGAGTCACAGCTTACTTCACTGCAAGTGTATGGATACTTTCAGTCACTACCAGGCTGAAAGGGCTGGCAGTTGCCATTAGGTAGGCACTCCATTATTAAACATTATTATACACATAACCTAAACCAAGGATTTGTGCAAAGCATTCCCAATAATAGTTCTGACAAGAGTAAATCAACTAAGCTACGGCAGTAGGAACGATGGGAGACCACGACCTCCTGCTCTGCCGTTTCACAGTCCTTCATGCGATTTATGGCTGGGGAGGTGGTCGGGGGGAGGCTCAGGGTCCGTGCTGGCCCCTGCAATTCACACCACGGGGGAGGCAGCGTGAGGACAGGCGAACGTAAGTCAGCCAGCTATGGGGATAGCACAGAAACTTAATGGGCTTAAAAGACTTAGGTTGAATTCAAGGAACAGACAGGCTGAAGATCAGAGTGCTGCTCTGGGGAAGGCAGAAATACAGTATGGTTAATTTGAAACTAACTGAACAGTGAAGTTTAAGAACTCTAATACTTTATGCTTGCAATTTGTACTTAAATAAACTGTAAATTGAACTTCTTAAAAAGGAGAAAGCAGGTTTTCTGCTTCATTTCCTATGTGTCATTACTCCTTTAGTCCAATGCTACAGTTTCCCACTAATCTCTTGTAATTGAGGGGTTTAAGAGATACCACTTGCAATTAGTGAGACCACTCAGTCTGCCAGAAATTCTTATTTGAATCCTGGTGATCCGGTCTTGGCAGCACCCAGCCTCAGACACACCTCTGACTGTTTTTACCGGAAAACATTAAGCAGTCTCTTGAAACATACGCTGTTGTTAAAATGAACAACCTGGGCCTAATTCTGATCTAATTTTACACTCACGCAAATCTGGCTGACCTCAGCAAGAATTACCCTAGTTTAAAAACCCTAGCTTAAAACCGGAGAGAGAGAATAAAAGAAAAGGTCGCTTGCTCTGCATCATTATTGTGCATCTTCTAGGATATAACTTCACCCCTTAATTCCACTCGTAATAGAAGCATTTTTTACTGTGTTTTCCCCTATCAGGTCACAGGATTGCATGTGACAACTATTCAATCCAACAGGACCCCCATTTACTTCTCTGGATGTCAGTTCCTGCCTACAAAGATTTCTTCTGTTCTTGAATGAGTTTTACAATCATTGAATTTCACAATGTTACTCCTGACATGCAATGCCACAAATGAAAGCACAATCAGAGCTGCAATTTTCAGGTTTCCTCAACAAGCTTGCTTCATATTTTTTGTGTATGTATTTATTTTATACATGTATATGTGTGTGTGTTTCAACTGCATACACTATTTTTAAAAATAGCATATACATTTTCTGAATATATATAAAAATTAATATATATACATTTGCCATACATTTCTCTCTGAACTGTAATTATTGGCACTGAAGAGTTCCTTCACAGGTACCATTCAGTAGCATCAAGGGAAGATATAGGGGAATTGCTGTAATATCACTATGCTTCTGTACTATAAAAACAAACACAAACCTTTTAATCAGCTCTACTACAATTTCAGCTGCCCCAACTACCTTCCTGTGCATTGTCCTTTTTTTGTCTAGCGCATCCCTATATACACATCGTCTACTTCTTGAAAAGGGAATTTGCTAATTGCAGGATCTTTCCCCAGCTAAACTCAATTTGTGAGCTACCATGGACCTTCTGTTATATTCTTTCTCTGTGGAAAAGGCAAAGTTTCAGCACACTCTGCAAACCAGAACTGGTACCACAGGAAAAAGAGAAAACAAGAGTCTAGCCCCAACCACCAACACTCCCGTGTCTCCTGTGCCCGCAGGGGTCTGTCTGGAGGATTGGCAGTGCAAAGAGCACAGAAGGTGAGAGAGGTAAACTGTGTCAAATCTGTATGAAACAGGAATAACTATAAGCAGAGGCTGGAATGAGGCAACATGAGCAACTGGAGATTGACACTGGGGATATTACCACTTCCTTCTACTCTCGCCTGTAAGATTTCATTTGGGGTTCTTTCATCTAATTACTGCAGGGACAGGGCTAGACAGCTGTTGCTTTGGGCACTGTGCTCGCCTTTGTGAGCTGCATTTCTCATCCATCATTCGAGCAGCTTCTGCCGGACGTGTGCTGGGTGGTGGTGGGAGGCAGGAGCCGCGGCACAGTCACGGGCGAGACAGGCCAGCCGGGGCTATTGAGCTGTATTAGCACTCCATCAATGTAATGGCGATCACCGGCTGCAGGAACAGACTTATCGGAGGTTAATGAAGAGTGGGGTTTGTAATTTCTCACTGTTACAGTTGTAAATAATGGTGGCAGGCACATTTTTGCTGTAGCCAGCCACAAAATACTACAGCACGAGGAAATCTATGACATCCCAAATGCTTACCCACCTAGATGCTTTTGTACGATGGATGTAAAGCTAGAACCCTTTCTGTAGTGCCCAGAGAATGTGGAAATAATCTATTAAGCATTTTAAAGGATCTTTCTTACAGATCATGAGACAATTAACTGATCACGCTAACACGAAATACAGGAGGTCAAGATAAACAGGCTGAGCCAGAATGAGACAAAGAATTGTAGGAGAGGATGTTGTTTTAATGGAAGTCTCCTGGTCACATTTGGAAAAAAAAAAAAATCAAATCCCAAAAAACCCACTCAACTAAATTATGCCAGTGTAAGCTGATCAGGCAGCATGTGCAAACAAGCCTCATTCTCCTCTCTTTCTAATTTTACAAAGGTAACTCTTGTAGGCTTTCAATGTTTCACTTCAGCACAAATTAGAAAAAGCTGAGGTCTGATCATTCATGTTTGTTGCACAAATGGCTGCTACTGCTACTGCTGCTTTGGAAAAGCAGTGAAAACAACTGAAAAAGCAGTATCATTAGGGCTCACAGGTCTCTTCCCTTTCTTTATTATGTAATTGCTAAAACTTTACCAGCTCATCAACCCCATCCTGTACAGCAGTTAAACTAATTTGCTCTTGTAGCAATAATGGGAAGTAGTGTAAGTCTACTGTATCCAAACATCAATCATATTATTTGTGGAGCTTGCCCTTATCAGGATTATACCTCTTCTCAATTGGATGATGTAACTTTATCAGTAAATTCAGTAAAATCTGGTGTGAAATATGTGAAATACACTCAGGACACAGGCCGTGGTTCAGTAACCTCTTGTCTTGTTCGTGTCAGCAGTAGCTTTGAGTTTTGTCACTGTAATTTGGTATGGTCCAAAGACAGTGCTGAGCACCAACAGTGTCTGAAGTCAGCATGCACATCAGCCCAGTCCCTCAGCTGTTGCATTGCTACTTCAGCATTTGCTAGATAAAGCACTGCAACTTTCTTCTGTTCTTAAAAAAAGTAAATAATAAAAAAGACATGAGGATCAATCCTGTCATGGAAACAGTCTTTCCATAAGTTTTCCCACATGCAATAAACAGACCCTGTGTTCCTAGTTTTCCTTTTGCTTCCTTCTGACCTCTCTGAGGGAAGTCTGCATTTCAGACCTGCATAGCTGAGGCAGTCTGTATGTTGCTTCAAGTAGGAGAAGATTTCTCCCAGCTTCTTACACTCTCCACTTACCTGCACATGCATCCACAGAAGTGTACCTGCATCTATGATGGGGCCAACGACAGCCTAACTCAGCTCGTGTGGGGGGACGAAATTTCAGCCTTTTCTTTGTAGAATATCTTTAAACATCACTCTTGTGGCATTTTCATAAGAACTGAACAAACCAAAACAGCCTTCAACAATCCCAGCATGAACAACATGGGATCAGCTGGCAAATCTTGTCTCCCCTACAGTGGATCCACAGATAAGTAAGCACGCACCTACTAGTATTGCCAGCAGATGCCTTACTTATGCCACTAAGAGACTACTGAAAAATTTGCTCTGCTTCTCTCACTCCAATAGGAATTTATTTTTCTGTGCTGAATAGCAAGTACAGTTGGCTACCCAGCTTCGAGATCTCCTAATTTCCTTGGCATCAGATCTCTTTACATTTAAAAATCAAACAGATATTTTGCTTCGCTTCAGTGACTTTTTAGAGTAGAGGGTTTCCCCCGTTCCTTTTTCCTACTTAATACAACTTTTTCAGAAGTGTCTTTACAGAGGAAGTATGTATCTACAGATCTGACAGACAGATCCACAAACCTCAGCAAACGCATTTGTGGCACCCTGGAGGCAAGTCTCCCCAAAGGAATTTCTCTGCTCTTGTGATGACAAGGATGCCGTCATTCTTGCTACCTACACAGGGTTGCCATCAGCGCCCACGGCAGAGGGAGCTGGCAGCGGCAACTAACTTGGCTGTTTCACATAGGTCATGCTCATATCCTGCTGCAGTGCAGAAAGACTGAAGAGAACTTTGCTTCATTCATTCAAAGTTTCCTCTTAGAAACCTGCCCTTCCAGCAAAACACTACTGTACTGCCTCAGCTGCCACAAGGACTGGTGTTGATAGAAAGCAGTAGCAATATCAACAGTAGCAATCTCTCAAGCACGGTCATTGATAATTATGTCTGCTATATAACTTCTAAGAGCCCCAGTTTCGCTCTTTGGGAAGCTGTGAAAAAGGTACACAAGATGTGGCTTGGTAAGTTGAAGCAGGCAGGTCATCTCATCCCTAATTACAGAAAGAATGGCACTGAAGGCTTCGCATTATACATTCTCAGGAACTCCCAGATGAGTAAGGTGCTCTGCTTTTTTTGTCTAAGGAAACAAGAATTTATATGGAAAGAATGTAGATAAAAGACAGTTTCCTTTACGCATGTCTTTGAGATGTCTTTTCAGTGCTAGAGAAACAAAGGATATACAGGTATTGCACAGAAGATGTATAATCACAATTGTAAGCGTTTCCATTATTTATAAAGTGATCTCCATGACTGCATACAAAAGAAGATTCCCCAGTCTGCACATAACAGTGTATGGCATGGCACCATAAATAATAAGTAGAGATGCAATCAGATAAGAAGGATTTACATTATTTAAGCCAAGCCGGAAGAAGTGACAAATTGCAGTTTAATGTAGATAAGTGTGGAAAAAGATGTGTAAAGCTTTGGAGTGGCAGCTGGTAATGACAGTCAGTAAATAAAAGGGACAGTTCATGGTGCCGACTAGGAAAAAGTTTTGAGAATTCACGGGGAGGAAAAGATTTCCAAAGAAAGCAAGGGACCACATAGCTAAAGAAAGAGTATATAAATGGAAGGAGGTACAATTATAATATTAGGCAATATAGGTGAGATATTGAATATGTGCTTGGGTTTTCAGAGGGGAAATTCAGGTTCCAGAAAGAGAGTATAACCAGCTCTGGTGCTGTATGTTGCATGAAACAATCAGCAGCGACTTCAAGGACCAGAGCTAGATGCTTTAGTGAGGAATTTAATACATTACAACGTCATTGAATTCGGCAATAATTCCTTATTTACCTGTAAGTGTATGAGATAAGAATTTAACCTTAGTTAGGAACAACCATCAATAAAAAGAAACTTGAAGAAGGAGGAAATTATAAAACCTGGGTCCAAGTAATATTATGATTTACATTCTTAGTGAACCTTTCACCTGAAGATCCTACAGGGCTTTGCAAAGTCTTCTGACAATTAAGATATATATTTACAATTACGCTCATTTTTCAACTGCAGAAATGAAGCACAAAAATAAATGAATCATTTAAGATCCCAGAAGAGGCTTGCTTTACCTAAACAGACTACCTGAACTTTATTTCTTCCCTTTCTTATCCCATAACTGTAAGCTGTAATGTTTACAAGGTCATAAACCTGATATTAAATTTATGTTTTCTTTCGTGGTGTATCCTATTTAATGCTACCTGCATACTTCTGTCTTTGGCAGTGGTACAGGGAGGCACAACAACTACAGAGCCGAAGCAGCCAGTTGCTTAGGATTAACGAGAGCAATTTGTAATGCCATATATTGTCTCTAACTAAAAATGCATTTGTTGAGCTTTAACAGAAATACATGGAACAGATTTTTATGGTGGGCTTGATTCTGCATGTCTCTGAAACAGAATTATTTATTGTGCCTAGGACAAGAGAATAGAAGACAAGACCATACAAGATGCATCTAAAGGCTCACATAACTTCATAATATATCATCTCTGACAGTGATCCAACAGTCTGCCCTGTGAACCTCCCACTGTGGTGGGTGGCACTGAAGTCCCACTGGTTCTCTCCAAGCTGTGCTTTGCCAGTACCCTCATGGCTCACGTGCCACTTGCATCCCACCAAGGCACAAACTAGGGGAAACTTATACTATCCAGAGAGAGGCACAGGCTCCTATGACTTGTAATCTGAATCAAATCTACAGCCCGTTGCAGACATTATTGGGCTTGGGTACGTTCATAGTGCCATTTGTGGGATGTAGTCATTCCTTTCAGGAATGGGGAGAGGAGTGCCCCAGAAAGGTCTCCGCTGGCTACATACAGTACATGAAGCTGCCTTTCCCAGTTCGTCCAGAACCTGTTGCTGAGGCTCTGGTTGCTTATTCTTCCTCAGTTTGGGTTGCTTTGTTTGTTTGTTTGTTTAATTATTTTTTAATGCCTTTAATGCCTGTCCTAACATTCAGTTGCTTTCTGACCAGTAGTGAACATTGTGTTGGGATTTTCAGTAGCCTCTAGAAGGCACTACAGCCTGACTCTTAACCCGAAAGAAAGTAAATCCAAAGAAGTCATATGTTTGAGCAAATTTGCTCCTAAAGGCTGAGGATCAGCAAACACAGCCTGTGGTGGTGCAAGGATGCTCTTGGAAAAATCCAAAGACATATTAGCTAAGTCTACGCTGCTGGCGCAAATGATCTCGTCATTGTACTCTGCGATATTGGTTCCTGACTCCAGGTACAGTGCAGCTCATCTTCACTGCATCCCGTCTTCCCATGGGAAGAAATCCAGGTATGCAGGCAAGGAGGATGGTACAGTGTGCTTAGCACTGATCCTGGTCTGTCTGATTACAGAACCAAGGCATCAAGACTGTAATGCTTTCCTGTGTTCTTTTGTACTGAACATAACTAGCTAAACAACAGGAGCAAAATTATACCAAATCAGAGAGGCAGACAAAGAAAAAAGACAGAAAAAAAACTAAACAGGAACCCCCAGGTGAGGACTAAATGGAAATAGTACTTTGACAAATGAAACTTGCCTCGCATCACAGGGAGCCACTAACTTCTTTTACCCTCTGCTGTAGTATACAGCATAACATTCCTACTGACCCTCTTCCTTGACGAATGCAACTCTATAGCAATGAGAAACAGCCACCAAAGTGCCCATCTGGCTACTGACCCCTACCACTAATGACTACATCCACTACTTGCTGCCTTGTTAAACACTACAATAAATAATGGCAGTGTTTGTGAATAGACCAGGTAACTAACCACTTGCCCTAGAACAAATACCCAGTTCTTGTTAGTAGTCTTTGTACGTGCCCTCAGCTGTAATTCTGCCATCTCAATTCAGGCAAAATTCCCATCATCTCCAACCTCAACTGCCATTTCCTGACTTTTGAGTGCTTAACCATGCAACCTTAACATTCCTTTAACACTACTGTTCGTCGACGGAATAATTCATTGTGTTGTATGTAGCTTAGGGACTGTGTAATTCTTTCTAGCAAGTAGCAGCCTTTAATGAATGGCACCTGATCAATAATGCAGAATTCAACATTTGAGAATAAATAAAAAGCCTTTTTCAAGAGGGGTGTCTGTAGGAAATGTCAAAACCATTTATCAAGGGTTCAGGCTGATAGCCTGCAGCTGCTGTCCAGAAGAACTATAAAAATGAACTTTGTTGAGTCCTGCAAATATGTTTTTTTTTTTTTGTCTTGAGCGTAATTAGCTTTTTCCACAACCAAAACACAAACTAAGGACTTATTGAGTACAAATGCAATGGTCATTACCAGAGCGTTTTTAAAGCAAAATTGCACCATAATAGTACTTTGTCCCTAAGCTGCCAGTTATACAGGTTTATTTTATCAGGTTTTCCATGTGCCCCTTTAAAACAATCCTAATTTTAACTCTAGACAGGCTGAGCTGCTCAATACAAATACAAAAAGGCATTTACATTTGGGTTTCAAAACCTCTGATTAACAAGGCAACTGGACAAACATTACAAACCAAGACAATGGTAAGTACTTTACCTTTTCCTGATATCTAGGTGAAGCACCTATCAAAGGAACAAGCAGATTTGACTGTTACGGAAAGCTATTATTTTTCTTAATAAACAATCTAACAGAGAAGCACAGGGCAACTCCACCTCCTTTGGTGATAACTTGCATCTAGCAGTAAGTGGAGTAGCAATACTTAAGGGCTATGATCACTATTGACAAATATGAGCAAGATGCTGAAAAGAGAGGTTTAATGAATTTTGCTTTAGTCCTGCATGGCTTAAAAATCTTCACTGTAAGCGGCAAAGTGATCTCTCCTTGTCAAATCCCAAGTCTAGTGTGATCAGTTTTCTAGGCATGCTATTTAAATAACTAAGAATAATCTCATCCTGGACTCCACATATACGAGCAAGGCTCCTTGCACCTATCACCAGGATGGGACTGCATCAGCCAGGTAAGCTTACTTTGTAAAGATCAAGCTCTTGATCACTTAGGAGCTGCTCAAGAAGGCTTCACCTTTAGCTAGTGTGAACTACATTGACAATTTGATTTCTCTCTTTTCTGGTGCAGACAGAGCAATGTGATGTTGATAAGAACAAGTTGATGATCTTGATGAGGTTAGGCAAGCAACAATTCCATGGCTCCATCCGCTCTCTGAGGTGGCTGACAGAGCCGGCTGTTTCATCTCCTTTAAAATCTTATGATTTCCAGTTTGGTCACAATGACATCACCATGAGTCAACAATGACATCCAGCGTTCCTGAAACTGAGATTGCTCAAAGGCCTTGGTGCCTTTGATTGGCAACAATTCCTGCTGAAACACTGCGTCTCTGTTGACACTACTGGAGATATGTAGCTTTTACACCCATTAATTTGTTTTGAAATCCATCTCTTCAAACAGTCCTTTTCCACCTACTAAGAAAATTTCTAGGCTAACACTGCTATTTGTCATGGGTGGCACTGGACATCAGACATCAGCTATGAAAGTAGCAGTCTGCGCACAGGTTTCACAAATGACTGAAGCAACTAGTCTTCTCTTGAGCAATAAAGGGAACTTTCATTTTAAGATAATCCATCCTCCATGCTTGTCACTGCTGTAGCTTAGTATCAGGGAAGAAATGATCTTTGGTGCCTTGTAACATTTTGTCACTCATCACAAAATAGAGAGATTAATGAAGAAAAAAAGTAGGAGAGGTTGAGGGGGTTTTTTAAGCAGCATTTTCCCACAGTAGATTAGAGCATAGGCAGAACAAATAAGCAAAGTAAAATACATCAGAAAGATAAAATGGAGAAGATATCACAACAAATAACACTTACAAAGTTATTTTTAGTGTGCAGCATAGAATGAAGTGTCATGAAATATTTAAATTTCAAATCTAAACATGATCCTAAATCAGCACTGTGCGGTAGGGAAGGAGACAGCTCTACTGCCTGCCTGTCTGGTGAAAGATGGTTTTATACCACAAAACCTGAAAAAGGTATGTCTTGAAGTAAGTGGGACCGCCTGAGTACAGACTGATCGTATGCATCGGTATGAAATGTGAGAAGCACGGAAAGTGACTGTGGCCAGGATTGGGCCAGGATCCAAACGAGAGCCATGCCAACCACAACAATATTCAGATTTTCACTGTGGAGCCAAAGCCTTAACTTGGATCAACTTGGTTTTGCCTCATTTCTTTCAGTACATAAAATTCTTCCAAACAGTTCCTGGAATTGACAGTACCACATTTATACAGAAGGGACCACAAATCTGTCTGGCTGGGAAGGCTCAGGTACAGTCACAGGCATTACAACAACTATTATGGTGAAAAGTTAAAAGCATGGGTTTTTAACTGCACTTCTAAAGCTGCCTTTACCACTTGTTGTCCAGTACTATAGCTGTACATTAGCTCTTCATTTTTTTAAGCACTATCATATAGTAACACTCGTGTGAGTGCTACAAGCCACACAGCTCTGTACTTATGTCTTTAATAGCCAAGTATCTTTCATTCCTACATAGTATTTTTGCTATACAAAGAAAAAATTGGGATCTAGATCTTACTTTGGGCAGTGTGCATCTCAAGCTTGGGTATATTTATATCTGGCTTTTGATTCAGATTATTCAGTAACATAAATCCTAATAAATGGTAATACATCATGGTTCACACACAGCTTTGTCTATACCACTACTCTTACTGTATTTCTGTTTAATGCTGCACATCTTACCTGGCTGCATGTGAATGCACATTAGCTAATATTCTATACAAGTTTTAGTAAGGTGAATATTGCATATGAACTTGCCAAAGTAAAGGAAACACGTTCTGTCATTAATTTCTATCCATTTGCCTAGATGTTGCAAGAAATGTGGTCTCTGTCAAGATACTTCAGGACATATCCCATTCACTGTGTAATAACAACACAGAACAGGGTACATTTTCAATGGAGTGACTATCTCTGGACAACCTTGGATAGTGTAGGATTCAGTAAACCTCTTAATATTATTTTAATCAAGCTGTTACAGTCCATCATGCCAAAACATAAAAATACAGATTATATAAAATTGCATTAGGGGACCTCACAAAGCCCTGATTAATGGCCTAATAGGTTGTAAAATGAATTCAAACTGTAAATTTATACCGGGGACTTTTCTATAATGTGAATTATTGACTCAACAGCTTGTAATAACTCTTTCCAAACTATTCTGGTCTATGGTTCAAATCTTTTCTGTATAGCTCACTGACATGCACAGTAAGTCTAATTTACTATGTCTTTTACTGCATGAACATCCACAGACTGCAACATCCGCTGAAATGCATTCTAAAATATTGCAAGTGACCACATGGACAAAGGCATGAGGAAGAAAATGTCATTAAGCTGTAATGACTTCCAGATAAGAGTAACTCAGAATTTGTCCTACAAGCACACCTGGCAGAAAAGTTTCTACCATCAACAGGTACACTGGTGTCTGAATATGTTACATGGAATCTGTTTTATACATCAGCTACCTTGGCTGTCCAGTGATTTCCATTAGGAAAAGATGCTTTGTTTGCTGTTTCAGGATGCCATCACTTTCTATAGTCCTAACACAAGAAAGATATTTGTAATACTTAGCAGTTTACGTCTGGACTGCTATATTAACATGACCCTCAAAAAAAACCACTTGAACCCAAACCTTCTTATCTGGATAAATTTTAAACAGCTTTAATTATGTCTGAAGACTGGAGCAAACCTCAGCTCATCAGATAGGAAATCTTAGACACTGCAGGTGAAGGAGTCATTCTGGATCTGATGGAGCTCAGCCCCTATAGACCATACAGATGCAACTAGTTCAAGCCATTCCGTTCTGGCAATTGAGACTCACTGCTGCAAATACCTACAAAAGCCATAAAACATAGTACCCTCACCCCCAAAAGGCAGGGATGAACTTAAAGTCTGTCTTAATGAACCTCTGCAATGTGGCATTTACTTCCCTGAAGTCAAAATTTCAAACTCAGTTCAGCCAGTCTATTTTGCAAAATGCTTTCTCTTTCCCTTGGCAAGAGAAGGAGTCTCACTCACACATATATAAATTGAAAATCTGTATACTCTTGCACCATACACAGTTGAAGCTCTTTTGGTTACAAGAAATCACAAATACATTTTAACTTTACAGCTCTCAATTACATCTTTAAATATCCAACACTCAGAGCTTTGAACAGAAATAAAAATCTGCAAGACAATTTTTTCTGAGAAATGCTGAAATTATTTTGGCTAAATTTTAAAAGTCTCTGTTGGTAAAACAAAGTGTTTTGCTCTCCTTGAATTAAAAATACTTTGAAAATGCAGTTTATATGATGCATTATATAAACAAAAAGTAATTTTGAAATGAAAATACTCCATACCTATGGAGTAATGTCAACTCAAATTTGTGGGGGGAAAAAAAAAAAAAAAAACAAGCAAACAAACAGAACTCAAAACAAACAAAAAACCAACCAAACAAAAAACTGACTGAAAAATTTTCAGCTATGTTTAGCTTGATTGCTAGTTCAACCAATCAATTCCATCAGATTTTAAATAGTTTGATTAGTTCAATATTGGGAACTGGCACGACAGGGAGTGGCTATCCTTAAATATAGTTACTACTTTTAAAAAATGACTTTGATAATAAAGTTGTTGCTTTAGTAGAACAAGATCTACTAACTGGGCATGTAATACACATGTGAAGGAGTTAAGAAAATCCTAGTAAAAAATAAAAAAAATATTTTTTTAAACCTTTACATTAGATTCCAAAAAATTGAAGAAAGTAAGACTGAGCAAACTGATATCTATAAAGAGTTCTATTCACACAATTAGATTATCTTTTTGAAGTAGTGTATTTTGTAGATCTAATCTACACTTCATTACTCTCTCTAGAGATGTGCATTCAGAGCAAAGTCTACATATATTCATCACACTTCCCCATTAATAAAAACAACTCATTATCTTAATATGAAACAAGATGAGTTTAAAAAAAGATATCCCTAAAATCCAGCCTAAAAGCCAACACATTTTTGTGCAGCAAATTTTAATGTTTCTGTAGGCATACATGGCATACTATCCTGAATCTACATTTTTCCAGAGAGTCTGCAAAGGAAAAGCAGGAATGCTTTTCACATATAAACCTAGAAAAGCATGTAGAAATCAGTATTACAAACCCTTTGAAAACAGTTCCTGCAAAAGAATAAAAATGTAGAGGAGATGTATACAGAACTGCTCTAAAGAAAAATGTTAAGTAGATATTTAAAATATTTTTAAAATATTTGTCAACATTTGTGCACAGAGACGCCAAAATATACAAGATGAAATCCTGGCCCACTAACTTTGTCCACAAACTATCTTTCAGACAGATTAAGTAATCACAGGGCCTTGATTTCTTTAAGTCAATTCTACTCTTGAAGATTAACAGGTTCTTTTCAGGCTGGAAGGAAAAGGTTTCACTAGAAAGAATGAATAAAAGTTAGAAAGGGAGGTCATGGTCCAAGTAACGCCCAGAAATGGGTCCCTCACAACAGAGGAAACTGTTAAGAACAATAGTCAAACTCTTTGAAAGAGGAGCATATCTGGGGCTGGAAATCGAGGGCCTTGGAGTCTCCACCACCTCATTCACCACCTTTTTCCTCAGAAGGGGAAAAGAAGGACTGCCTGGACAGCACCATTGCTCCAGGGGCTGAATATCTTCCCCAGGGCTTGAACGCAGCCCAATACTTTAACTCTACTGATGCCCTTGGCGAAGGAAGGAAGTCTATCCATAATCAAACAATGGAAATACTTTCTGCATCAGTACGATCAGTAATACAATTCCCTCAAATGGGACATGATCACTATGTTGAGTTCAACTACCCTCCATACACTAGGAACTTTGCTGTTGAAATTCTGGGGACTACAGTAAGGGAAAGGTTTCTAAACGACAGGAAGATGAAGCTGGCTTTTCTAGTTCTATCATCCCATGATAAATGCTTAAATAAAAAATTCTTTTTGAATTCTCAAGCAGGGAATGTAACTCCAGGAATTATAATACCAAGCATTTCCCTTCAATATGCAGTACTTGCTACTACATAAGGCTATTAAGGTAAACACTGTAACAGGATTTTTTTTTTTCTTTTTTTTTTTTACTTTTTTTTCCCCAGTGTCTGGATGATGGTGTGACCTTAACAGGATTTGTTCTGCAGTTACGGTCCCAAGGGGATGCTATGAATAATCAAACCTCCTACCATACCATGTCACCTAATTGTCCACAGGCATTAGGAAAGAATCCTTCCTCTCCTTTTTCCCAGTTAGTGCTGCTGCACAGTTTGCAACTTAGTTTAAGATGTCCTTTAAACCACCAGGCAATGGCCTTTGATAGACGCAGCAGAAGACTGGACTGTATAGACCATTGATCTAATTTTGCCAAATACACGTAGGTATGCTCATGAGTTTGTATGGATCTCTTTGATGTCCTTGCATCTCTACGTGTGCTCAATGCCTTCAAGACCAGGATTTCTCCTCCTTCCCTCCATTCCATTATACATTCACCTACAACTCAGTTCTCTGTGCCTTACTATTGTGATTTATTAGGTGTCTGCTACTAATTACTTTGCAAGGCATTGCTCAACATAGCTTCAAATTCCAAAATTATTCCTTAAATTATTGAGAGAGTAAGTGTTAAATAGTCCCAGAACTTGCAGGATCTCACCTTTCTTACAGTATCATTCAGGCACACAGGGAAGGTATAAGGGTGCAGAACTGTAACGGCCTGAAACGAATGGCACTGTGGAAGTGTCCAAACAAGCACCAAAAATGCTGCATTGGATTGGTGATATTTCTATCCATTCATCATAGACAGAGTGTGAACAATTTTCTTGTAGGTCTCTATCAGCACTCTTAAATTTCTCACTTGAAAAGCTCTACTGCCATTCCAGTCCTAAGTTTCTGGTCAAAGAAGAACATCTGCCAAAAAATGCATGAGTACTGTGAATGAGGTGTGCTAAAGAGTCCTCTGGGACTACAAGCTCATTTTTACACAAGATCTGAGCAAGGGTGTGAACCCAGATGTCTAGAGATAGACTACTGCATTAACCTACTGTGCCATTTGTCCACATCTTAACAAACTCACACTGTATTTCATGGACAAGGCTGCACTTCTCTTCAGCCACACAGTAACAAAAGAAGCGCTACAACATTAATATGTAGGAAAAAAAAAAAGTTCCATGTGGAGCCAGTTTTTGCACTGACAGAAGATGTGTCCTTTTCCACTGACACCACAGGGAACACTCATCAGACGTCAAGGGGGATTTTTCAAAAGCCTTCAGAGACCTAATTAGGCCGCCACTGAAGCCAGTGATAAAATTCCTGTTGCCTTTAGAGGAACAGTAGCAGAGGTAGGCCCTCGCTGTGCTCTGCCAAAGCTTCTGCTCTCTCACCCATGTGTTATGCCACAGCTCAGACTGTTTTACCCCAGTCATTTGGATCTGGTCCATAACCTGGTTGTATGTGTCATGTATTTTTCCAGTCTGATTTAGAAGAGAAGATCACTGAAACAACACTGAACAAAGTGATGGCAAAGATAAAAACAATAACAATAACTGCCACTAAAGATCAATTTTTCAGCGCATGAAGGAAAGGAAATCTGTCTCATAACAGAGCTGTAAAGATTTTTAGAATATTGCTCTAAAAAATATGGAGACTGTTAGCTGAGCATTCCTAGTTTAATACCCTTATTGTGACCAACCAATAAATACATTTATCCAGTTAATTCATGGCCATGAAATTAAAAAAGAATAGGGTGGGGTTTTTTCCCAAGTTCAGCCCTTGATAAATTCCTCTTTATTTTACTAGCTCTCTCACATTGTATTAACAGAACTTTATTAAGTGTTTGCCAGGCCAAAGGCTAATCTAATTACATAGACTTTTCTGGATCAGATCCATTTGTTACAGACTACTTTAGTGACTTTGCTTCTGTCTGTGCATGTATGTGTCTACACAAAATGATAAAAATCAATGTTCTCTCCCGAGTTGTGAATTTTAATACTTTTATACATAGCCTTCTCAAAAGTTTCCAAATGTATTTTTAAAAGGAAAAAAAAAAAAAAGAGGAAGATATTAAGAGGTCATTTTTTAGCATTTGTTCATCTGAGAGCATTGTTTACACTGCAAAATTACTATGTATCAAATAAATACTTTTCTCCCCAGTAAAATCTTTCAAAATGTCTGTGTTCATTAAAAGAGAGAGGTAACTTCCTTTTCTTTCCTCGCTCTTCCTCCTTTCTCTGATTCTCAGCTGCTCAAATCATTACCATTCTGTAACAGAGCCAAATTCACAACTGATGTGGAAGATTGGTTTATGCGGTGAAGGACTGTAAGTGTGTGCTTAGGTAGTCAAGAGAAAACTCACATGGGTTTAATGTACCCATGGTGTAAAATGTCTGTTGAGGGAGTCAAAACCAGATGTCTGGTAAGATTCATCATTCGTCTGTTACACTGCACGAAACTCCATGTGCCAAGTCACATATAGCGTGCTGTGCGCATGGCACCGCTGCACGTCCACTCACATGGTGCAAGGACCCCAGAGCCAGTCTGCGAAACACATACTGCTCCAGCCGCACCTTTCCTCCTCCTTGGCCGAACACACCAGGCACAGCTAATTAGCACATCAGTCAGCAGGTCAGAAAGAGGGAGGGAGGCTTCACCAGGCTTCAAAACTAGGAGATGCAGTCCTGGCCATAGGGGAGCTTGAGATGAGGTTCAGCTGCAGTCAGTCTCACATGTATCACAGGAGAGTTGACACACTTGGTTAAATCTTAAACCCCATTAAAATTGTTTGGCACATCTGTGGCACTGCAGCTGTGTTAAGGTGCTCCCTGACCAGCTATTGATTTCCCCAAAGTGGGAAAGTCTATAGAATTGCTAAATAGGAGCAAACCTGGTTTTCTGGGAAGACCATCAACCTTTGAAGGGTTCAACTAATCACACACACTGAAAGTCCTATCAAACCCAAACGCAAGATATGCAAGAGTCATCTTCTGAGGTTCTTGAGAATATATTAGCTATTAGACACTAAACACTTCAACATCCTCAACAAGAACTCAGAGGTATTTCAGGCATCCATGTTGATGGGCAGTTTTCTGCTTTGTTACAAGAAAATTTCAGTGAAGCCATTGAGCCATCAGCCTGCCTGTACTCTAGTAAATAAAATTACTACTGCTTCTGTTCAGTCTCTCCTTCTCTATCTCCTCATCTCTTTTCCTCCAACCTGTAATAATTTTGCTATAAATCTGATGACCAAAAAGGGCAGAAGAGAGCAAAGGTGGCATTACCAGGTGGTTACTGGTTGAAGAACACAATGACATCCAGGGAAGGGTGAAAGTGCAGACACGGCCAAAGAACCTGTCTTCTACTACTGTCACCTTTAGTAACTTTTGTCTTGTTTTTTTTGTTAAAACATGAAAATGAAACCATTCAACTCAGATGGCTGCTGCCAGTCTGTCTGCCTGTCAGCCTCAAAAAGCAATTTGGTTTCTGTATTTCTCAGCAGCAGCACAACAAAGTCATTGAGCTGCTGAATCCAACAGTCATGTAATACACACGATGTAAGGGGCTCCCAAGGTAGAGCAGCATATCTGGGAAATCTGTATTCCCACTGGCCAGCCCCAGATGGGATCACTGCATCAAAGGCATGCTACAAGCAAAGGAAATACTGCAGAAGCAATACCACTCCAAAAACTCTCAAGGTAGAGAGATAGTGCAGTAAAGATAGTGCAAGCACACGAGGAAGATCAGGAGCTGCCTAGAGCCTCTGTTATCCCTCACATCACTCCTGCATGAAGTGAAGCACACAGGGGACTCGGTATGTGGCCCAGTACCACCCATCTGCAGACCTACCAGTCTAAGGAAGCAGAAGGAGTAATCTGTCCATGTTGTTTCTCGTATGTTCAAACAACCACACATCCAAGCCACAAGGCACATGCATCCAGCCCCAGCACCCCAGCAAAAGCCCCGCACAGATGTCCCCAGGCATCATTCAGGTAACAGATTTTTAAAGTTTACTTGACTGTGAACTCCATAAAGCTAACGACTATTTTCTGAGAAGCCACAGCATGCACAGAAGAGAAACCAAAATGTTCTAATTAAAGGCCTTCTCCTGTTATCGGAGGATATGGGATTGGTGCAAACCACATCAGAGGAAACTAGTTAATCCATGTTTGGATGATTTGTACACTGGGGAGGCCAAAAGATTTTAGCAGTCAGTATTATTTACAGCAAATACAACATCCTGTTAGTTTAATGACAGAAAATTCAGCATCATTTTTTTGGCTGAATGACGAGGGCTTTCTTTTTTTTTTTAATATGTACACATTTCTAACTATCTGACTTCTAAACCAATATTATAAATATACTTTGATTTGTGATGTTAACTTCAACAATATTCATGACACATGAATTAACTGTGCTGATAACCTCCAGAGAGTTGCAACTGGGAACATGGTGTAACAGCCATCGTAACTCATTTCAGCAGTATTTTAATTCCACATGACAACAGTTCTCTTGACGGAGGGGTGGTCTGGGAGAGACCAGGATTTGCCTGGATTATTCCCTAGGATTACTAGTGTGCATCCTGACATAACATCTACAGTTATGTTCAACAGAAAAGCATGAGAACTCTGTCATGTCCCATTGTGTATATAAGCCGGAACAGCCTATTCAGCTTTTGCATTGCTTTCTGGGTGAACATGCTAATAAATAATAAGCATACCTCTAAACATGCTCTTTGTTAAAGTGAAAATGGGGTTCTTCATTTATGGTCCCAAAGTTTCCACATTCCAGGTGGGTCATTTCTGGCCTTTTTCTCCTTGGCACACTGTTTAGACAAAGAAGCGTCTGTATGCTTCACTAACCCTAATGTTGTACTAACTCTAGGGTTGAACTTTCAGGCTAGGTGATATTTTTCCCCTTTTCTAAATGAATGCCTTGTTCAAGACACTGTTGATACAGGGCTGAAGAGAGGTATATTATACCATGAGGGACCAGTTTACATACAGCAATACACTTTTTTTTTATTAATGCAATCCATCATTTACCTTATCCTCTCTGTGAACAAAAGGATCAGATTTATATGTAACTGCCCAATGCAGAGATCTTTGTAAGGCTTGTTTATGAAAAGAGAAACCAGTGTGGGAGTAAAATATAATTCATAACATATAAATACTTCCTAAAGGTACAATAAAGATCATGGCATCAGCAGAAATAAAAAGCATTATGGGAGAAATTGTGGCAGATCTTCACATCAGAAGGCAGCAGAGAGAGGTCTGGAAGGGAGGGTAAGGGGGAGGTGGTAGCCCCAGTCTGGCCCACACAGAGTGAGCAGCAGCATTAGCTGAGCAGGAGAGGAGAAAATGTAAAGCTTCTGTCTCTGGTAAGTCTGTTAAAATGCTGTTTCTAGCAAACAATATCTCAAATACCAGCTGATAGAGACATTTGATATTGTAGTAATGGCATCTGGACCAATTACAGTTCTTATGTATGCCTCTTTTCACATAACCAGAGTGAAACCAAGTACTTGTCTACTTCTCCTATCTGTAAAGAAAATAAGGCATGATAAATTAGGTGCAAGTTCCTAAGATTTTAGACACCAAATCTTTAGCAGATATAAATAAGCACCAATCCACAGAGCTGCTCTCACAGAGCTCTGCCCTGATCTACTCTATCACTGCCTTCTGCTGCGGCTCAGGCACCTTCCTTCCCTTTTCTAACAGAGTAAGGTCAGCAGGACAGCTGGGGGAAGCTGGATGGGAGTGAAGACACAGCCTGATGCAAGAGGAAAATACAGATTCCGAAAAATGGAAGCAACATGGAAGGCAGCCCTGAGATGAACGTGGGAGGGTGAAAAAGCGGCACTAAGGAAGACAATGTGGATGGGCCATGTACCTGGAAGCAAAGACATAAGGTAATGAGGGGCAAGCTGTGGCCAGGAGCTGTATTGTACAGAGTGAGGGTGGTATTGCAGTCCAGAAAACTAGACACTGCCAGTAAAAGGGCAGGCTGGAAGAGTTAAATATCACAGTCATTAATGAACTGAAATTAGATTATAAATCCTTTCAGATCTGTCACCCATTGTGGTAACGATGCCCTGCCTCTTCATTTCACTGCAGAAACCATTTCTGCTTATGAGACTGTAAGCAATTAGAACAAGAGCCCTCGCCACCATGAAATAGATCAGAAAATACACAGATCAGAAGACCAGCACATCACAAACTATATGCTTGTGGTGCAGCTACTGTAAAGTATGTAAGAAATGCAATGGGATGTAATGTTTTTGGTAGCTGCTGTCAGTTAACAACAGAAATAGGAAAGATAAAAAGCAAGAAAACTAGAGGACAAGAGGCTGCAGTTGCCACAGACAGAATTTCTGTATCAGAAAGGGAATGGAAAGAAGATAGTGCCCTATTTCACTTCATCAAGAGGTGGTGGCTTCTCCTGTTATTGATATAACAACAAGCAGTCCTCACTGTGAAAATTTGGTTGTGTTCTGGTTTCACGTACTCTGGCCTCCCAAATCTGTTGGTCCTGTGAAAACAAACCCTCTGAGAAGATAAGCAAAGAGTTTAGGAAAAAAGTGACACTTTTTACAGCAGCAGAAACAACTACTGAATTCCAGCTTTGTGGCACTACTGTACTGTGGCTGGCAGCTTACAAAAAGAAAAGCCTCAAGGTCTGGGGTTCGTAAGCAATTTGCCACACTTGTCATCCTTGCTGTGTAAAAGCCTTTCCCAGAGGACGTTGCTCTAACAAAATTATCCACTGCAAAGGCCAGCAGCATGCTCATCGTGTCTCAATCAAGGCTGCATAAAGAGTAAAGTCAACCATGCATGTCTATCATTTGGACGATTAGCCTTTCTGACTGCAGGCACTATTCTAAAAGGCTAGTCCTCAGAAGCACCTAATTTTTCAGTTGGAAATTATTTCTCTTTGTCTGTCAGAAGCACATACCAGTGAATGTCCTCTGAGAACAATATTCAGTGGCTTAAAGCAGAATGAATGCAAATACATCAGAAGCATCCTCATAACCTCTCCATGACCAAAAAAATAAAAAAAAAAAATAAAAAATTAGGTATTTGTGATATGGAGTAGCTGAAAACAACAACAAAAGAAAGAAGATGAACACAGCACACTAGTCCTTTTGCATCTCCATTTACACTTTTGACACTGCTCCTGTCAGTCGTCTTCACTTAGCCTGTATTCCTTCTGCACCTCATCAGCTGTATGGACTACAATTATTTTTAAAGAGGAAAAAAACCTCACGTGGTCAAAAGAAAAGGAAGAATTCTTTCTAAGGAACTCTTCACAATATAGTGCTTTAATCTCTGCACTGTATTCTGTATCTGATTTATAATAAATTACACCACCTTCTATTATCAGTTAAGTTTTTTTTTGTATAGTCTCATCTGCTTGTGCTCCTTGGTAATTCAAAGGAAAGAAAATCCATGAATTGGGAGTGATATCCTTACAGATCCACAAATATTAGGGTCTGATGAACATAACTGATAAAATAAAGTAACTTAAATAACAAAAAAAAAATATTGCTTAATCTGTGATAATGATTTATCTACCACCTTGTGTACTATCTATGAAGGCAAAGTTCTGAGTCAGGCAACATCTAAAAATTTCCAGTTCATTCTTACTTTCCCTTCCTTCATTCTTTTGTGACATTGTTAACATCTACTCAAAATAAATTCTTCAAAGGGATCAGATCTGAACCATGATGTAAAGGCATGTCTAGATGGAGCTAGGAGTAACACTGGCTTTTTTTTTTCAGTCAGAACTGAAAGGAAGGTTCATTTCTTTCCCTGTCTTATCTCTAAGATCAGCAAAACCCAAATGGGCTTCTTAATGGGGGGAAAAAAGTGCAAGCAAAAGCATTTCTGTACTATGGGGCTGCAACAGTCTTTACTTTCAAGCTCAACTAAATATCAGCAAATGCAAATTAACATTCTACTTAATATGAAGCTCTGCTTGCTAGCCTATAATCCTCCTCATCCTTCCTCCTCCTCCCCTGTTCTCTTGAACTTGATGTGGTCTCTGGCAGCTATCTGTAAATGAAAAGGCACTGCTGCATGACAGAGGTGGTTTTGTTTGACATCTGCATGCACAGGCTGGGATGTGAACTTGTTCTGGTTTGAACTACAACAGAACTGAAGGCATGATTGCTGGGACAGTCTGCCCAATGTCCAAAAATAAATATTTATTTATTTATTTTAAATTAACTGAATTGAGAACTAAGGAAGATTCCATGTTGACAATTTTGGAGGTCAAAATCTTTCTCTAAACAGACCAGGTACTGCATAAACTGTATCCAGATCAGTTTACCTATTAACATACCTCAGCTGCTTTGGACTAGGGCCATTTCAAGGGGCAAGAGGATTCTTCAGTGTCTGTGCCTGTTTAACCTTGGGCTCTCAGTCAAGACTGCTAATTCGCATACTGGTTATCCCTGATCTATTTGTCTATTCACTGAGAGACCACGAACAGCCTCTACTGCTCTGAATCTCTAGCTGTCTGGATTTTGAAAATATCAAGTCCTAAAACTCTCAGTTTAAGAAAGTATCTTTCCATTCTGCTTCCATATAATACAAACTATTCCATATAATACAGACTATTAAAATGAAACAGGCTCTCATGGTCTCTGAAAAAAACTGATTTCTCCAGCATAACATCTCTCTGGGAATGTTAGAATTCCTGCACAGGAAAAGGCAGTTGCCAGAGGGCCCCCTGCCCGCTGTGGGGTGGACTGCTGTCCTAAATAATCCTTGAACTCCAACTACCACACTTGTTGCTGTTACATGTGGTGCTCACTGGGTGGGTACAAGGACAGCAGATCTGCAAACATCCTCCTAGGTTTGCACAGCCAGGCAAAAGCAAGGTACAACTTATCTTTCCGTTCTTAAAATCCCAGCAGCAGGAACACACCATGTTCATGAAACAACCATTGTAATTTGGCATTTGCCTTCTGCTTGTGAGTGTCGTAGCTGAATTTCGTTCATATTTTTTCCGAAAATAGTAATTCTTAGAGCCTTACATCCTTTTGCCTTCCACTCAGAAGCCTGTTTTAATGCCTAGTCCTAAACAAGTGCACTTCAGATGGTAACATTTACATGACAAATACTCAGTTCAGCTTCTGATTCAGATCTTAGTTATTTGTTGTATTTCCACAATTTGCTAAAGCATAGCTCGCTATCAGGTACGAAAGGTCAGTCTCCAGAAAGTATCAAAATCAATTACCATCCTTTAACTATTCACACTTTGAGTGTCTTATCAGCTGGACTTCGAACAACCCTTACAAATGTGGACTGGAATCATATACTTCAAAACAAGCAAGCACCTTGCAATGTAAGGCTGTGTGCATTTTGTCTCTGCCAGTGAGGAGGAAGATGCTAACACTCCTCCAAGGAGATGAATGTGGAGTATGGGTGGGCAGCAGTGCTGTAGGATTAAGGTGTCAGGAACAAGGAAGGGAGAAAGCATGTTACCACAACTTTGCCTTATCCATCTTGTCAGGTCATTTAATCCGGGACTAAGTAAGAAATATGTTTACTTAGTAGTATATTGTTAAAAGATTTCCAAAGCAGGCAGAAAATGTTGTAAAAACTCTTCTATCTCACAGTAGTAAAAAAAAACCCTAAAAAAAAAGAACTGGGACATGAGAGAGAAAGTTAAATAGAAATGGAAGGGTGGTTGAGAGAGGCACAAATAAGTGTAACTTGCAGAGAAAGGAAAGCTGAGCTTGTCCACAGTCTGGTATTTCAGACTCACTAGCTAGAACATACCCTCTTTATCCATCTTTCCAGATGCTCTAGGACTACCCTGTAGGAGAGACAGATTGATACAAATTATTGTACAATACAAAAAAAAAAAAAAAAAAAAAAAAAAACCAAAAACCAAAACAAAACAAAAAAAACCACAGAAAATAACAAAAACCCCACTGAGACATAAAGGCTTCCTATGAAAACTCTTAGAACCTAGAAGGTGTTTTCAGTTCTTACAAACCTTCCTTGAAAAAGGGGAAAAAAACAAAGAAGGGTAGGCACACATCTTGTATATTTTCTGTCTAGACAGTAACTGGGAAATCTGTAAGAAAATATTAATAGCCTGCCTCTGTGGTGCTCTCTGCAGATCTGTTTAGTCCCCTGACCAAATCTCCACAGTCTAACCTTGAGAGAGAGTGGATGTCGACAAGGCCTTAAACAAGGATTGTCTCATTAATCATTGTTTTGTGATGATTGCCTCAGAATTTAGTGAAGGGAGACCCAAACATATGAGAAAAGCAGTTTCCAATTTTAGACTTTAACTCTAGTTTTCAGTAACTGATCGCACGTCTTTCCTTTTTTCCCCCTTTTCCTCCCTTTAGATAGAACAAAAAAGCAAACCGTTTACTGATGTATATGTAAATCATGTTGGGGGGGGGGGGGAG